>OU426981.1:151437177-151933534 GCA_911387785.2 Aelia acuminata | reverse complement strand
ACGAAAACATAAGAATGCACCCTAATTTCAATGAAATCCCGAAATGTTAAATTACTGAAATCGCCCCCCCCCCCTTACAAGAACCCCACTTTCTAATTTGTATTGAATACCCTTAAAATTTAAAAATATTACTACATAAAAAATAAAAATGTACTCAAATGTGGAAGAAATTTTCTCTTGTACTCAACTTTTCTTTACTTGATTACCGGAGTACTCAAAGAAAAAATAAGTTGATTACTGTCGATAAATTCAGTAATCAAGCTGTTGATTACTCCGTACTCATATTACACATTTTTGCCCATCTCTAGTTATAGGTTAAAGTAAAAAACATTAATATTTTCCATTATTTTAAATTCTGATTACACAACTGAGATTTTATCTCCCCAAACCCGACCATTATTCACGACCATCAAACTTATAATAAATAAAAAATTAGGTATGGTATAGTTTTATCTTTTCATAATAGTGAAATAATCTTACATGTACATACCAATTATTATATTTTCCCAGTGATTATATATATCTGGTGTGACCACTCATTGGATTTTCGCTAATGGATTAATAATTTCAACCAGGAAAGATTTATTAATTAAAATAAACATAAATAAAAACCTAGAAGTTATAGAAATAGGTGTCATTTATAGTTGATGTAGTATGATAGTAGTAAAATAAGGGATAGGTAAAGAAACATCAATAAAATGTATTGCTTATTAATGATAATCCAAAAATCTAAAAAAAAACAAATATATATTCAAAATATAAAATTGCATGAACATACAATACTAATTTTATAACAATAATTATAATGTATTATTATGTTATATAATTAATTTTTATTCCTTCAATAACTTTTTTAATCTTATATTTAGCTTTTTTTATTTTTAACTTTTTCATTTTTGCTTAGCAACCTGCTGATAACCTGGCTAGCCAAGGTTATCAATTCATTGATAAATTCACAGATGCGTCCAACAACGTCATAGGTCTCGGGCAGCCATATTGCCCCGTACAAAGTGAGCTCACCTTCTCTCTATTCATCTTGCCTATATTATACCTATAAGGATCTGAGGGGCCTCAAATTTGCCCCAAAATCAAAATCTAACGGCTCAAATCGCGTAAATTACCAGTATATTAAATAGATTAAAAAGAAATGAGAACAGTAAAAAAGACAAGATGTATAAAGAAATTATAACACAAAACAAAATAACAGGAGATAGTTGCTACTAATTTAAAACTTTGCTTAATTCATTCCTCAACTAAGGGATGTTGAGATATGATGTCATGTTTTCCAGATTAGTATTTAACCATATGAGGGGTCATTGCAAAAACAATCTCCCCTAAAGAAACAAATGGTACATCATATCCTGACCCACAAGTGGGCAAGTGGCAGAGAAATTTATTTCATTAGTGCAAATCTCTCTCAAAAGCAAAAACTTATTCAGTCACTTGTTTAATCCTTATCCTTTGACTTCCTGCCTCAGCAAATATAAACATCAGCAATTCAATAATGCTTTTAATACTAATCGACATCCATACAACTTCAGCCATCGGCCATCATCCAAATTCAAATTTTTTAAACTCATGCCTTACTGCAATCTTTAAACCTTTAATTTGGTACAATATTTGTTGACAAAAACCATAATGAAAGTATTGTAAGTGTACAAACTATTTACTAATTATTTATTGAATACAATTATACACAGCCATTTTTTCTTCTCACCCATCCGCTGAGGATACAGTAAATTTTATTGGAAATATCTACATATTTAAAAAACTGAACAATATTACAATCCACTGTAAGGCTGTTGTCAAAGCTTTACAAAACACTGAACCCAAAACATAAGAGTTGCCACCAGGGTTTAAAAACCATAATTAAAATAATTAGGAAGCATGGCATATGTATTGATTTTGCATATGTATTGATTTTGTATATGTATTGATTGGTGTATATATATATATTTTTTCTTCTGGAATTTTTAAATATCATTTGATGATTTTTATCGAGAGGTATTTCTATAATTAAAAAAGTCATATCCTGATCTTTATTTTTGAATAACAATTTAATACTAATACTATACTAATAATAATACTTGTTGATAAATGAGTCTTTAAATAAACTGATAAAGTTTCACACACTTTATTAACATTTATAAACATTTTTATTAAGAACATGCCATGTGCTCGCACCAACAGGAGACAAAAGAGAGAGAGGGGGAGCTTTCCTAACCTATTTATACTCTAAGCCAATGCTACCTTTATATTATATGCCACCATTATAATAGAGAAATATTAAAACATTATTAAAATTTACACTCCATAACAATACTCATAAAATTGTTATAAAATTTTCAAGTAATTAATTTATGGAACAGAAAAAATATAAAATAATTTGAGAAATAAGAATAATAATAAAGTGTATCTTCTGAAAGGTAATTTTTATTTTGTAATCAATATATATATTTTGGGGGGGCAGGGATGGCCGAGTGGACAAAGACAGTAGCAGTAGGTAATCAAAGTTAAGCAACGTCGAGCGTGTTTAGTACTTGGATGGGTGACCGCTCCATTCGGGTGACCACCCGCCAATGGGCGCCACGCAGTCCAAGTCTACCCCCACCCCCGGGTATGTGAGGCCCGTCAGCCTACTGGAGGCAACTCAAACCGACGGGGCGTAGGAGTGATGTACCTTTCCCGTGTATCCCATCGAGAATCGTGGTGTGGTTTTCCAGGATATCAGTAACCGCCCGGAGATTTGGTACAAGGACGGTAAGCTTCAGGGAAAGAAATATAGGTCCTCGGGGCCTGCTGACTCTGGGCTGCCATAATCCTTGGACCTAGACCAATTTGTCACTTTCCTTGAACCCGAGAGAGCTGACACCATCGGTGGGAAGGACACTGCCAAATTGGCCCCAATGGGATTGGTATGGAGCTATGGGCAGTCTGCCGCTGCACCATGGTGACCATGGCTTGCAACAACGTGAGGTTGGGCTACCCCAACAGAAATGTCTGTAAGAAGACCACATTGCGCGGCCAAGGTCTCATTAGGCCTAATGAGTCAACTGAAAAAAAAAAAAAAAAAAAAAAAAAAAAAAATTTATATATATATATATATATATAGATTGGTTGATTTATGGGGCCGGGATGGCCGAGTGGACAAGGGCGCTTGCAATAGATAATCAAAGTTAAGCAACGTCCATCGTGGTCAGTACTTGGATGGGTGACCGCTCCATTCGGGGGACCGCCCACCAATAAAAGCCACGCAGTCCAAGTCTACCCCCACCCCCGGGTATGTGAGGCCCGTCAGCCTACTGGAGGCGACTCACACCGACCGGGCGTAGGAGTGATGAACCTTCCCCGTGTATCTCATCGAGAATCGTGGTGTGGTTCTCCAGGATGTCAGTAACCGCCCGGAGGTTTGGTTCAGGGACGGTATGCTTCTGGGAAAGAAATATAGGTCCTCGGGGCCTGCTGACTCTGAGCTACCATAATCCTTGGACCTAGACCAGTTTGTCACTGTCCTTGAACCCGAGAGAGCTGACGCCATCGGTGGGAAGGACACTGCCAAATTGGCCCCAATGGGATTGGTTATGGAGCTATGGGCAGTCTGCCGCTGTACCATGGTGACCATGGCTTGCAGCAACGTGAGGTTTGGGCTACCCCCTCCAGGCTGTCTGTACTCCCGCAAGCAAAACAAATGTCTGTAAGAAGACCACACTGCGCGGCCAAAGGTCTCATTAGGCCTAATGCGCCAACCGAAAAAAAAAAAAAAAAAAAAAAAAAAAAAAAAAAAAAAAAAAAAAAAAAAAATAGATTGGTTGATTATTAGTCAGGATTTTCAGTTTGATCTTTCGAGTGATCATCACAATTTTAATCAAATTAGAAACCTCATCAATCAATTTAAATTTAATAAAATCAAAACAAGATCAATTTAAATTTGTATGTAAAAATCAAGATTGCATGATTTTTAAATTAAAAATCAAGATTGCATGATTTTTAAATTAAAAATCAAATATAATAATTATTAAATTAGTTTTTGGAAAAAGTAATCATTGATTTCAAACTCTACGATAAAAAACTTATGTTAATTTACTTTTCATTAAATAAAATTAGTATTGATGGCCAATTAAATCCCCTCTTAAATAACCAAAAGAAAAAATGTCAGAAAAATGTAATAACACGTTTTATGTCAGATGTCAATAAGAAAAGTAACAGTAAACAAGAATCCAAATAACAAATAGTGCAGAAAAATATTTCAAAATCTATACACATATGAAATTGAATAAAAAAAAAATCATATAAATTATTTTTACAATTTTTTTTATATGATTACACGTCTTCTTCTTCCATATAAGCTTGAAATAAAAGGTCATCAATCTTTTTCCTAATAATCATTCTTTTTCTCTTTGGAAAGTTTCTCAGACGGTCTGCGACAGTCTTAGCATATCTATCTTCACTATCTTCCACTTGTTCCATTGCTTTGTATGATGTAAGAGACTAAAAATAAAATAAAAATGTCACATTGTATCTAGATTAAAGTTGTATAGTCTATACAATATTCATATTGAATGAATTTCATATTGATGCTATGTATAACAGGGACTGGGTTAGTAAATACCTATATTTTAACCATTTAATGACAAACCACTAATTGTGGAGTTTTTAAAAATGTTTGACTTATAAAATAAAGAATGTCAGTCACATTTCAGCACTGATGATGGCCGAACGGCCGAAACCTCTGCTGTAATAAAGTTTTGAAAAAAAAAAAAGTGCTGAGACTTAATGGTCGCCCTGATCCTCTATTTAAATCAATTGGAGAGTCTCAAGATGAGTGTTAAATTAATAACTGATTAGAGCTATTAACTTCAGATTTTAACTTCTACTACAATGCTTTTACATACTGTGTCATTAAAGCTAATTTTTTATTCAGTATTCCTAAATAAAATATTTCTTTTTTGTTGTTGTTTAAACCAGCCAAATTGACAATCGATTTATGAATTCAAAGCTACCCAAAAAACTAGATTGGAGGTCTTTTCATCAGTTGATTAATACATTAATTTTAGAAACATGGAAAAGCACAATAATGCTAACATTATCTGTTAAAGATCATTTTTCAAGTTTTCAAAACGATGTGTAGTTGTAAAAATTTCATATTTACTGAACATTAAAATAATAAAACTAAGGAACCGATTTGACTGTCTGCAAATATTTACCCTATGTGGTGTATTAGGGGTGGGTGATGGAGTTGATCTTGTCGTTGAAATGTCGTTTGAATCTAAGATTTCAGAGTCCGGAGGTCTCGTAGAGGGTGAACAGGATCTAGGTGGACTCTTCCTTTCCAGTGACACCGTAGGATGCTTTTTTATCAAATGCCTTTTTAAGTTTGCAGTTGAGCCTCTAGCAACACTGATGATTCTTTTGCAGTACTTGCATTCCCCTTTTTCCAGCGCTATTTTATCAAAATGGTTCCATAAACAACTGGTTAGAGGTTTCAGCATCTGTCAACAATAAAAGTATAGTTTGTTTGTTGTTGTTTAGAACAATAAAAGTATCTTTTATTACAAACAGTCCTTTAGCACAGAAAATCCTTTTTTATCTATATTTAAAAAAAAAAAAGTTTAAAAAACCAGTTCTGTTAAACCTATTGGAAAAATATTATGCACAGATAAATATTAAAATGTTCCTGTTTTATTCTCTAGTGCCGAAAAATATGCATATAAATACTCCAAGAAAAATTTAATTAGACGTAATTTCTTGATAGTTACGATTGGATATCTAAAGTTCATTTACAGCAATTTATGAGGGAAATAACTTCAGTTGGAGTTAAATAAGTTCAGTTATTACTGACCGTTCAATTCCTTATTATTATAGATAGATTATATAGATTTCTAACAAAATTAAACAGGATTAAAAATTAAGGAAAAATATAGTTTCTTCTCATGTCTATAATAAAAAAAATAATTTTAAGACCATAGTAAATTTAAATATAAACTTTTTAACTGAAAATGAAAAACAATACATGGAATATTATTATTTTATTATTATTATTATTATTAAGAGTGTGTTTATTTCTTAAATCTATTCATACTTCACATTTTAGCACGTACTTTTGGTCACTGACCATCAGAGATGAGTACTGGTTCTCATAACATACAAAAAATTACAATGTCAAAAAGTTTGGCTTATTCTTAAACATTATTTAAGTATCTAAATATGATAGGTAGGTAAACATTACTCTGAGAAGCGATATATGAAAATAGATAAAAATATAAATACTAATCACAATATGTATATGCATATAAATATAAACGCAAACATTAATATAAACACAATGTGCAATACAATAAATATGAACATAATATATAATATTAATTAAACAAATAACAAATTCAATATCATACAAAACTACTATAAAGCATAAGTTTTATCAAATAAATAATTATTCCTTCACATCGGATAAATAATCAAGCAATTCAACAACTTAAGTTATTTTAATTTTTACCAATAATTCCATGCATCTCTTGCAAATCCCACTATAACTTTCCAATTTTTCCCATTCAAATATTGATTTAATTCCTCCATGTTTAAAGTTCCCTTCCCGAACCATTTATACCTGATATCAATAAGAGTTGGACATGTCGCAATAAAATGAATTATAGTTTCTACTTTTCCAGTATTACAGATATAATATGTTGTATCAGATTTTCCCCAATGCCTACGGTTATTTAGATAAAATAATTCACCCCTGATTTTCAATATCCATTGAATTTCATGCCATTTGTATGAGTTGTTCATGTATTGTGCATTTCCGTGAAGCTCATATTGTATATATTTATAAATCACGCTATTATTAGAACCTACTGCCGAAGCAATATTGTTTATTTTCAATATCATCCTCTATTTTTTTAACCACTATTTTAAATATGTTAGGCCACTCAGATACATTATTTAAGCTAATTAAGGGCATGTTGTATATTTTTTCGAACTCGGTTGCACCTTTGTACCATCCTATGTTTTTCTTAATACATCCTAATGCCAGGTTATTATAAGATTAAAAATTAAGAGAAGATAAATTTTTACACATATCGATGATAAAAAAATTAATTTTAAAACCAACGTAAATTTAAATATAAATTTTTGAACTGAAAATAAAAAACAAGACATGGAATATTTGAAATATTTGTTAGCTAATAATTACAATATATTTTTGGAGCCTAGTTGTATCGTTCTTAATTTTTATCAATAGAATTCCAACCTAATACAAGAATAAAAATCAAGTAATAAAGACATTTTTACTTAAGTCTGTAATAAAAAAAAAAATAATAAAAACAAGTGATTTACTGTCAACTTGCAGTTGTAGTATCCGAGTTAAGCACACTTGTACCAAAAATGTTGATCAATGAGGGTTACCTGGTCCTGAAAAAAATAAAACAACTCCATCAATAAAAATAAGAAAAATACAATAGATTTCTAAATAAGAAAAATACAAGAAATGGATATCTAATTGCTTTAATTTTTTTTATAAATTAATTGATTTCCCATAAAATAATGCAAGAAATATTTATCATTATTAGCTTATCTATAAACATTAAATTCATTTTACTACTTACTACAAAGTATCAATCAACAAAAAAACCTGTTGGTAAGCAAAATAGCCAACAAAAAGAATGAGAGAACGGTCAGTCATTAAATCTCGTTCACAGTTCATAGATTTTCTTACCGTTCAGTTAAAGAACGGCTCCTCCGCGAACGACTCATCTCTCCTCTTGTTTGAGTTCCGTTACTTTCACTGGACCGGTACCATTATTTTGTCACGGCTACTTATGAGACCCAGTAGCAGTTACAATTAAGGCAGATTTTTTTGTACTGTCTAAAAATATAAATCAAAAAAAGAATCAGGAGTGTTAAAAGTGTTTTTATTTTGATTTTTTTATCAATTATTTCTCATTAAAAATTAAGTAATTTTACCCTTGTTTTTCATATATAATAAGAAAGAATCCTGGGAGAGGTGCTAATGAATTGATCTCTTAATAAATAAATCGCTTCAAGTAAAGTTTAGTATTTTTTTTTTTTTGTTTTTTGCTTTATCAAAACTATAGAGTTTTTATATTAAAACCTTCTTAACTTACTATATTTATTATTATTAAATTGGAAAAGACACTTTGTTGGATAGGAGAGGGAATTATTTAGTATATAATTTCAACCCCTTAAATTATTTAATGATTTTTTTACACCTATCTTTTTTAAATATACATTATTCTTTTTAAAAAAAAAAAAAAAAAAAAAACCTGTCACTTAATGTTTTTATTTTAAAGGCTATTATCAGGAATGTGTTTGTTTTTGTTGGTAATTTTGCTTTCATAGAGTAAGTATGGGCTATATTCACTGAAATAATCGTTTCAGAATTAATAGGGCTGGAGATAAGGCCATTTGTTTTGAAGCTTCATTCATCCAGTTATTCAACTAAATTTTAAGAATATAGATTTTTGTTCCTTTGAGCAATAGGAGGTAATACACCATATTAATAAACCAGCCCGCACAAGAAAACTTAAGGAAAAGGACAAATCAAGAGTTGTGACAAAAGTTATTTTCTCTTTTTTGTTACTTCATGAATTATGATCAAGTTTTTATCATTAAAAAGTGTGTGTTTATGTAAGTAGGCAGCTAAAATAATGGAAAAGTTCAAAACAAGGGGTAGGTGTGACCATTGGGGGATTCAGGGGTAGGGCTGTGGGGGCTGCAGCCCCTCCTTTGGTAATTCTTATGTCAGATAGAAAGATAAAATTTAACTTTACTAACAGTAAGGAAGTTAGGTAAAAAAAAAAAAAAGGAACATGCAGAAGAACTAGAATTTTATCTGTGGGAAAGGAATACGAAGGTAAAAAAAGCTGATTGTCAAATCCAGGGAAGGGCAGCCTTCCTTACAATCCGCTGGATCTGCCCATGGGTGCAACACTTTAGTGTAAGACTCAGACTTATTGAAGATTGTAGGTATATCTGAGGAACTTCTTCTGCTAACTTCTGATATTTAACCAATGTGGTGAGGTGTTTAAGGTTGGTGATGGAGTAGGTTGTGATGCCTTAGAAATGTCAGCTGAAGCCAAGTCTTCAGAAACAGACGTTCTCCTAGAATATAAACTGGACCTAGCCTGACTTATCCTTTCCAGTGACACCGTAGGATGCTTTTTTATCAAATGCCTGTTCAAATTTCCCAAGGACCTTCTATCAAAACTGATTTTTTTTGTTTTGTTTTTCACAGTATTTACATTCCCTTCGATCTGGGTCTTTTTTGTTGAAATGGTAGCACAAACAACTGATTTTCGCTTTAGGCATCAGTCAACAATAAAAGTACCTTATTTATAAATATGTTCTCTTGGGAAGGACTATGAATGCATTGAGATTTCATAGGTATTATCTGAAAATAAAAGCTGGAGATTTTAATGTTAAATTAGGAAAAGAAGCAATATATCACGGGATATCAGGAAAGCACATCCTTCATGATAGAAAACAACGATAATGGATTGTCTCATCACAGAAATCTAGTTGTTGGGGTACTCTATCTAAGTTCATTATCCCCACGAAAATATTCACAAGAGCCCGTGGAGTTCTCCTAACTAGTTAGTCGATAATCATTTATAGGAACCTTATCCTGAAAGTAAGACACCATAGAACAAATCTACTGAATGTGAGGTACAATTCCAAAGGTTCTAATGTGTATTCAGATCGATTTCTGAGCTTATAGCCATGATGGGGAAGATGTGCTCAATAGGAAAGCCCGAAGCTGTGCAGAAACCGAGAAGTTTCAGCCTCAGGAAGCTGAAGGATGATGTATTTCCTTTCACTGCATCTGACCACCTCTGCTTTGGTCTCCCCTTCTTCTGCATTACAGTAAGTGGAATTTTTTTACCAAGCACATGAAGTTTATTCTGACAATGGGAAAGGTGCCATGAAATATTCAACTTAATTTGGAATGTATAAAACTGAATTTTATAAATATAATTCTAAAAAAATTGTACTCAAAATAAAATTGAGCAATGCAGGAATATCATGCCTGTAATAAGTATAAAAACAATTTTTATAAACCATTTTGAATCCAAAATATTCAATATTCATAAACCATAGTTATTGACACCCCAACAGAAATAAGTAAACAAGTCCTAATTTTATGTCAAGATATACATGAATCTAATGTTTGAAGTGTCCTCTAAGTCATCCATGAAGTAAGACTTTAACAAACTAACCATAGGGAAGATTTCACAATTAAATCCACAGGGTGTCTATAACTAGATTTGGCACTTTTAACGATAAATATTGCCATATGATGAAACTACTGAACTTCTGACCCAAAAAAAATCTCTTAAGTCTTTAAAAGGATAGATAAAGAGGAACTAAAGGAAGTTTCATAAAAAGTATTTTTTTTTTAATTTCACAACAGAAATGTAGTCTTAAGGGTGTCAATAACTGTAAGGTTTACCCTATTTAAAATAAAAATATTTTAGGTAGAAAATAGTCCGGGGAGGCGGTCAATAAAATGCAAAATATTATAAAACTACTTTATTGTTGCCGACGTTTCGAACCAACTATGCAGGTCTTTGTCAGGGCTAAATAGCCATAGCCATATTACACCATGTATATAAATTATATGCTTAACCTTAAGTTTACATTCATTTATATCTTATATAGTCAGTTCATATTCTTTGTTTTTTCATATTTTTTATATTTTATCTAGCCAGTTCATATTCTTTGTCCTAATTACTCATGTTGTTGTCTGTGTCTTGTTTATTTAGCCCTGACGAAGACCTGCATAGTTGGGTCGAAACGTCGGCAACAATAAAATAGTTTTATACTATTTTGTATTTTATTGACCGCCTCCCCGGACTATTTTCTACCTAATTCTATATCCGGTCAACTATCATCTATCCAATAAACATACTTTTTATAATATTTCAGTTAAAAGAGAAAATATTTGCCTCGACCAGGGATCGAACCCAGGTCCTTTGCTTCTCTGTTGCAGCGCTCTTACCACTGAAAAAAGCATCATCATTATCCCTGAATGCATGATTTTTGAACTGATTAAAATAAAATAATGGGTAACATGAATTAACTTAAGAACAATTTATCAATGCTAGCTTATCTACAAACCTGTAATTTATTTTTCAACTACTATTTAACAAGTAGAAGCTAAAAGTGTTGTTAATTAAAAATTCAAAAAAAAAGGAGGGAAAAGGAATGAGTGAACGAAAAATGGAACCGTCATTCATTCACAGATATTCTTACCATTCAGTTTATAAAACTGCTCCTCTAATGATTCCTCTGCTCATATTGGATTTTAGTCACTGTCACTGGACCGATACTAGTACTTTGTCACTGTTACATTGGTGATACTTATAGAATTTAAAAAAAATCTACGTTAACCAGGTTATTGTTTTTTTTTGTTGCAAATTTAGTTGTTTTTTACATAAGTGTTATTGCATTTTCGAGAGTGGAGTATTCCACCTCTAATATGAATCCAGATTAGATAACCCATCACCAGTAGCGGATCCAGAAATTTTCTGAGGGGACGCACTTTTTTTTTCTTAATTTCACGAGTAATGAAGGACCTAATTTAAAATATGTATTGGAATTAAGTGACATCGTAAATTACTATTAAATGTTTAAATACAATCCATTTTCAATTTGAGGACTTAAATAAAGCTTATTTTATATAAAAATAGTAAACTTTTATGAGAGGCGCGCGCCCCTCCCCTGGATCCGTTACTGCCCATCACTGCTACAACAGTAACGTCACAACTCGTAACTACAATGTAAGCTCCTGGGAGCCGCTCCTTCAGTTACGCTAAAAGTTCCATTTCACCCGGCGTATCTCCTATCTTATCATTATCAATTTGTTTACAATCGGAATTTTTATTTTTAAAGTGTACACTTTTCTCGGTGCTTCTTACCAATGCGTATATTTTCCATTTAGTTATGAATTTTGAACCTTGCGAAGTCAATATGACTCAGCGGAAAAGAGAATTTCCTTTAAGTGTGAGGGAGGCTCTAATGAAAGCTGGTAAATATTTTTATATTCTTGTTTTTATTTTACTTCATGAGACGCTTAATTATCGTCAGCGATATTCAGCATTTTGTGATGATTTTTTTTATACAGGTTTGAAATGTATTTTCATGAGGGGCTAATGAATATAGAGAGAGGTATTAGCATTAAACTAAAACTAAAAACTAAAAACTTTAAATGTTTCAATAGCCTTAGTTTAATCATTTCAGTTGAAGTCTACTGTTTTTAGTAATCAGCAGGTTTCCTATTGTTGTTTTGCGATTAAAACTTAAAAAAAAATTTTTTTGTTTACTTTTTAATGATTTGGGAGCGGGGTAGCTCATTGGTAAGACAATGAGTTGCTGTCCCAAGGTTGAATCTGGCTTGGCGCAGGATATCGTTAATATTCTGTCCCTGATCATCTCGGTAGCCGAGAGACCCTCCTGGGGGGGCAAACCCAGCTTCTTTGAAGTGAGTACTCTTAATTAAAAAATTAAGTGGGAAAAACCTGGGGGTTGAGTGTGATTATGGTCGAATCACCCCCTTGCAGGACTGCTGACCTAGAAATAGTACTTCCTTACACAGTATAACCAAAAGATTGGCTGAAATAATGCAATTTTAATTCATCTGGTATCAAAGAACCCCTGAGCGAAATTTGGAGAATTTGGGATAAATGGTATGGATTTTTATAAAGAATAAACAGAATTTCATCTTTATTTAATATGTGAATATGGATGAAATTCTAGCTATATCCCGGTTTCACACGGGGAATTTCATTTTTCTAATGAAACGGTAGATTTCGTAAAAAAACATTGTAAAGCGAGATCATTACGATTTTCATAATAATAAAGAATATCAGCTGAAAATCGGCTGAAGTTATGCAAGTTTAATATGGACAGGTGTTCGCACCTGGTGAAATTTGGAGAATTTAGGACAAATGGTATGGATTTCTATATAGAACAAACAAACAGAATTTCATCTTTATTTATATAGATTTCATACTGTATGATTAGTTTTAAATTAGAATATCTCTGGATACTACTTCTTTTATATCACTCTTGCTTGATAGGTGGGTGTGACCTAGGTGTCTCACCCACAGTCGATAAGAGCTTCCCCTCCATAAACGGATTGAAAACATCTATTCCAGCAGAAGTGATTTAAGGGAAGTTTTAACATTTTATTTTATATCTGAATTCATTGTTTGACAGTTTTAATATTTATTTAGCCATTTGATTTAATATTGTATCCTTTTGACAGAGGAACTCATAAACTCTGCAAGCACTAGTAGTAGACATCAAGGTATAAAGCAAAGCGAATTAGCTATGGAATTGATAACAGAATCTGTGTTTTGTGAATCTGACAGAAGAGGAGTGGCAAAGATGGTACTTAAAATAATAAGTTGTATAAAATAATAAGTAGTAATTAAAACAATATGCATATTTACTGATTTATAAATAAATAAATATATATATATATATATATATATATATATATATATATACATATATATATGTATACACACTCACACAGAGATTTTTTAAATATATATACAATCAGGGGCAGATTTAACATATTAATAGGAAAGAGTGTGGAACTCACAGAGCAATATTAGACTCATATTTATGTTAGTTGATCTGGAAGCAAAAATACAGTGACGCTAATCTTTTTGAAAGAATTTTAATTGATATTTTGGAATATTGGCCCCTAGAGGATTGATATTAATCGCTAATAATTTGGAATTATTTACTGTTTTTGTGTTTGGTTAACACGTTCAGTGCGGCTGACTCAACAGTTGGGTCATGCAGGTACCCTATTGTGGTGCGTTTGACCCAGCACTTGAGTCAAGCCTTACTGTATAATAAACAGGGTGGGGAGAGGTTCCGTCTGCTAGTAGGGCTTCAGAACTTTTAGTACGCCCTGCAGTTGAGATAGTGATTCAATTTGTGGACTTCGTTCTGAGTTTAAATTTTTTTTTCGCATTTTTTGTAATTTTGTTACGTCTCCATCTACAGCTTCATTTTCTTGAGGTAAGTACTTATTTTAAAATTAATATTGGTCTTTCATAACTATTATATTATTATTATTTTTTTTATATAATTTGCTAATTGAGACGCTATAGCCTCCAGCACCTTTTACTCATATCTATTATTTTTATCTTTTTTTTCGTTCTTTTTCATTTAGCTAATATCCTTATTTTTTTTTTTAGCTTTAGAACTTTTAGTACGCCCTAGTGATTCAATGAGATAGTGATTCAATTTGTGGACTTCGTTCAGAGTTTAAATTTTTTTTTTTCGCATTTTTTGCAATTTTGTTACGTCTCCATCTACAGCTTCATTTTCCTGAAGTAAGTAATTATTTTAAAACTAATATTGGTCTTTCATAACTATTGTATTATTATCTTTTATTTTTATAATATGCTAATTGAGACGCTATTGCCTCCAGCACCTTTTATTCAAATCTTTTTTTTTTTTTTTTTTTTGGTCTTTTTCTTTTAGCTAATTTACTTTTTTTTTACTTCTAAATTAGTTTTAATTCTTTCTAATCATATTTCTCTATTTTTCACATCTTATAATTTTTGGTTGTTAGTTTTTGTTTGTGTAATATGCTAATTGAGGTGCTATAGCCTCCAGCACCTTTTATTCAAATATACGAGTATTATTATTATTATTATTTTTTTTTTTTTTTTTGTTCATTTTCATTTAGCTATTATCCTTAGATTTTGAATTTTTTTACTACTAAATTAGTTTTAATTCATTTTGGTTCCTCCTCTTATTTCTCAATTTTTCCCACTTATAATTTTTGTTGTTATTGTTTATTTTCTAGAAATGGCACTAAGTTCCGACGATGAAGTTCCTTCCACTTCAACTTCGGTGCCAATTTCAAAGAAGAAAAAAACAGAAACTGAACACTGCCGAGAATTTCGTCGAGATTATCGGCGAACATACACAGATGAGGAGCTATTAGAAATCCTCATGAATTCCGACGAAGATGTTGGAGACGATGATGACAATGAGGAGCAAGATTTTATAGAACCTTGCAGTGGAGGGTCGGATGAGGATTCGGAAAGCAGCGGAGATGAAGATACCTCAGGTACACAAGTTATGGTTTTACCAACCCCTCCTGTCGTGGAAACAACCATTCCAAAATTTTACACTTGGAATTTGGAAAAACCCAGGCTACCTGAGGTCCCTTTTACTGTACAAACGGGTCTGCGAGTGCAGGTGCCACAAGAAAATTCCCCCATTGAATACTTTAGGCTCCTTGCAAATGATAAGTTTTTTGAAACTCTGCTACAAGAAAGTAACATTCAAGGAGGGATCCTAAAAAAAGAAGTTAGTACACCCAGGGCCCGTGCTAAATCTTTTATCCCCATTAGTAGGAACGAAATTGAGGTATTTTTAGGTACATTATTTTTAACGGGAAGCATAAAGCTACCTAGTTATGGGCATTATTGGAAAAAAAATGACTTGTATAATTTTCCCAGTTTTTCAAAAGCCATGTCAAGGGATAGATTTCTTCAAATTTTAAGGTCTCTGCATTTTGCCACAAATCCACTCCCAGGGGAACCTAAACCTTTAGATCCACTTTTTAAAATTCGGCCATTATTAAACATTTTCCATGAAAACATGGAAAAATGTTACTATCCCGAAAAAAATTTGAGCCTGGATGAGTCTATGCTCCTTTGGAGGGGTCGTTTGTGCTTTCGTCAGTATATAAAAAACAAACGCCACAAGTATGGCATAAAGCTTTATATGTTGACAGAGCCAAACGGCCTCACCCTTAGAATACATATATACTGTGGTTCGAAGGATCCTGAAGTAGGGGGCTCAAACCATACGGAAAGAGTTGTAAAGAAATTATTGGCAAATTATTTAGGTCATGGGCACTCTGTTTTCCTAGACAGCTATTACAATAGTGTCCCCCTGTCCACCTACCTGATTGGAGAAAAAACCTACTCTACTGGTACGTTACGGCCCAATAGAAAATTAAATCCCTCCGAGGTGATAAACGAAAAACTAAAAAAGGGGGAGGTAATTAGCCGGTATTCGGATGAAGGTGTATGCGTCCTCAAATGGAGGGATAAAAGGGACGTAATTATAATTTCCACTGAATATTCGGCTGAAATACAGGAGGAAAGGGCGAAAAGATCAGGAAAAATAATGAAAAAACCTGAGGCAGTGCTGAGGTACAACGAGTACATGAGCGGGATTGATAGGGCGGACCAAATGATGGCGTACTACCCCTGCGAAAGGAAAACCTTGAGGTGGTATGCCAAGATAGGAATTCACATTTTTCATGTGATGATTATAAATGCTCACCTCATGTACAATGCCGGCAAGCCTCGAGGGGCTCGTATGACCCTTCTAGATTTTAGGGACAGTGTAATAAGATCCCTCAGAAGCTCTTTACCGGAAATTGAATGCGGACCTCAGATAAAAATTCCGGAAGTACATCTGCCCAGTAATATTGAGAACAAAGGAAGAAAAAGATGTCGGATATGCTATAAAAAAGGAATCAGAAAAAACACATATTTTTATTGCGAAAAATGCAATGAAAAACCAGGGCTTTGTCTAAGCCCATGTTTCAGAATTTTTCATAACTATTAGGAATATTGCACCGTATTTTTTTTGGACATTTTTCATTTCAAAAATTATTATTTTCCATCAAAATTTTAATAATGTAAATATTTTATGTATATAAATAGTTTTTGTAGTTTAAATAAAATATTTTACGTATGTAAATATTTTATGTAAATATAATTATGTAAGTATAATCATGTAAATTTACAAAAGTTTTTTTGTACTTTGTTTTATTTTAGTTTTGTGTTGTTGAATAAAATTATTAAATGTTAGTTGCTTGTTTTTATAACTAGTGTTTTCCCACAAAAAAAATTTGTTATAACAGAAATTGTCTGATTCTTCATGACATATGAAAAGTAAGCCAAGAAGTGAATACTTTTTTATTTTTATAATTTTTTTTATAATAATAATAATTATTATTTTTTAATAATAATAATAATAATAATTTTTTATAATGAATATAATTTTTTTTTATAAAAATAACTTTGCAAGCCATATTATAAAACATTGATTAATATTTTATTAACAATTTTATTTAAAAAAAGGTTTTTTTATTCAAATAAAATATGTGTAATTGTGATTATATAGTATCGTAGGAATTTATAATAGAGCTCACTATAGTTATTGTCTTTAAAAAAAAAAAAATTGGAGTGGTAGTTATTGGGTTGTGCGTATGACTCAGCATATGGGTCACGTAGAAAAGGGACTCAAATTCGGCCCGCTCAAGGTTAGCGCGCCCTTCCCAGAACCCCGCACTGAACGTGTTAAATAAAACACATAACTTGTTTGAATCATGTGTTTTTATTTTCAAATAACAGTTTACTGAAAAGTAACTGGCGACTGTATTCTAGAAAAGACAAGGAGTAAGCTAGAAAAAATAATGGATACTAGTTCCCATAAGTTAATTCTGGGCGTGGCCAATATGGCGCCCAATCTCAAATGGAAAGGGCCCTTTTGCCCTTTTGATGGGTTATTCATTTTTGAAGAGCGAACATAAGACGAAAACTAACTAACTCCCTGGCGCTACAGGCCAGCATGACCATTGGCCTCCTGAGTTATTCTCCTCCACTTCTCTCTGTCTAGCGCTTCTCTCTTCCAATTTTGAACTCCGAGCTTCTTCGCGTCTCTTTCCACTTCATCCTTCCACCTACTTCTCGGTCTTCCCCTTTTTCTTTTTCCACTGAATTGGGCCTCTAATATTTTCTTCTGTGCGCGTTCATCCTTCATTCTGGCCACATGTCCTGCCCATCTCAGCCTGCTTGCCTTTATGCAATTAACAATGTTTTTATTTTCTAATATTGTCTCAATTGCCTTGTTATTCTTAATTCTCCATTCACCGTTAAGTCTTGTAGCACCGCAAATCCTTCTTATTATTTTCCTTTCAAATACCATAAGTTTACGGCAGTCTTCCTGTGACAAACGCCAGGTTTCTGCTCCATAGGTGACTACTGGTCTAATAAGAGTTTTATATAGTTTTAACTTAGTTGCTTTTGATAGCAGTTGAGACCTGAGAAGTTTAATGTTTGCATAATAGGCTCTATTACCAGCCATTATCCTGCTATTAATTTCTTGGCTGATTATGTTTTCATTATTTAAGGCGGACCCGAGATATACAAATGTGGACACATTTTCAAACTTAAAATTCCTGAAATGAAAGTCGCTGCAGGATCTTCTGTTCACTGCTGAGGATAATTTCAGATATTTTGTTTTGCTTTCATTAACCACAAGCCCTACTTTTTTTCCATT
Source organism: Aelia acuminata (assembly GCA_911387785.2). Lineage (NCBI taxonomy): Eukaryota > Metazoa > Arthropoda > Insecta > Hemiptera > Pentatomidae > Aelia > Aelia acuminata. The sequence goes on along the minus strand of OU426981.1, from coordinate 151,915,183 downwards.
TTCAAATATTATTTCAGAAGCCTCTCTAAGTGCATTTTCACTTCTGGCAACAATCACTATGTCATTAGCATAGGCACAGATTTGCCATGTCCTATCAGCGATAGTGCCTTTTTTAGCTGTATCTTTAACAGCATCATGGAGAGCTATGTTGAACAGCGTCGCAGACAAGGCGTCTCCCTGGCGAACTCCAGATTGCACCCTGAACAATTCACCAACTTTATTTCCTATCACAACTCTGGATGATGTGTTTTCCATTGTCATGCTAATTAAATTTACTAACTTAAGTGGCACCCCACTGTTTAAAAGCACTTTTAACAAAGTCGACCTCTTGATGCTATCAAATGCCTGCTTGTAGTCTACAAATAATAAATGCAGATCAATATCATATTCGTAGCATTTTTCCATCATCTGTCTTATTAGAAAAATTTTATCCGTGGTACCTCTTCCTGGTTTAAAGCCACATTGGTAATCTTCTAAAATTTCCTCAGCATATTTTCGCAGTTTTTTCAATATTAAACTAGAAAGGAGTTTATAGAGGACTCCCAGTAGGGTTATTCCTCTATAATTTGCGCAATCATCCTTACTGCCTTTTTTAAATATAGGGCATATCAGTCCTATCCTCCAATCATCCGGCATCTTTTCCTCTCTCCATATATCGCAGATCAACTCATGAATGAAGGATTTCATTTTAGTGCTGCTTCCTTTAATTAATTCTGCTACTATCCTGTCTTCACCGGGGGCTTTATAATTCTTTAAATCCATGATGGCAAATTCAATATCCTCTCGGTCAATTAGCGGCTGTGGTTGCCAAGCACGAGACTCTTCCTCAATTTCATCTACCTGTTCCTCCAGTCCAACATTCAGCAGCTCTGAGAAGTGCTCCGTCCACCTGTTCATCACTTCTCTCTCCCCTTCCAAAGCCTCTCCTGTTTTACTTTTACAATTATTAAGCTTAGGTTGGTACTTCTTTCTAAACCAGTTAATTCCCTTGTAAAATTTTCTGCTCTCATGTACACTGTTTAACGTTTCTATGTTTTCAAGTCTCTTATTAATCATTTTCCTCTTTTCCTCTCTACAAATCCTCTTCGCTTCCCTTCTTCTCATACTATAAATCTCCTGGTTTTGTCTTGTGTATCTCTGTAACATCTTCTGCCTGGCTTGATTTTTCGCTTCAATAGCTCTGGCACATGTTTCATTGTACCATTCCTCGTTTCTTCCTATCCTACTCTCTCCCAGTATCTCCTCTGCTGCCCTGTTTATAGCCTCCTTTACAATTTTCCATTTCTTCTCGATTGGTACACTTTCCTTAATTTCCCCTTCTGTTGTATTTTGGTCTCTCATCTTCCTCTCCATCTCCCTATCCACCATATCTTGAAATTTCTTAACTTCATCCTCTATATTTAATTTTTCAGTGTTCCATTTTGTCCGCTTAATTGTCCCTGTTTTTGCCACCCTCGCTATTCTTTGCCTTAATTTAGCCCTGACCAAATAGTGGTCCGAATCGCAATTAGGGCCTCTCATACTTCTCACATCTATGATGTTTGATGCATGCCTTGTAGATATCAAAATATAATCTATCTGGTTGACAACATCCCTTCCAGGTGCCTTCCAAGTGCCTTTGTGTATCTTCTTATGTGGAAAACATGTGCTTTTTATTCGCAATCCATACATCTCCGCACACTGGGCCAACCACATACCATTCTCATTTGTTGTCTCATGCAATGAGTACTTTCCAGCGACTTCTTTTAGGGCCTCTTCTCTCCCTATTTGTGCATTGAAGTCTCCTAGTAGCATGATGGCATCATATTTGGGTACTTTTTCAATGCTCCTTCCCAGAATATCATAGAATTCCTCTTTCTTGCCATCATCAGCATCTTCTGTTGGTGCGTATGCCGAAAACAAAGATATATTTCTATATCTACCCTTGATTCTTAATTTACATAACCGGTCAGATATTGGTTCAAAATTAAGAATAGATTTTCGCAATTTGCTGTTTATGAAGAAGCATGTTCCTGCTTGACCAGCTCTCTTATCCGGCCCACTGTATAATACGGAGAATTCCTTTTTATCAATTCTCCCACTCCCACACCATCTGATTTCTTGCAATGCCGCAATATCTATATTATGTTTGATGAGTTGGTCAGCAATTTCTTTCATTTTGCCCGGTCTTAACATTGTATTTACGTTCCATGTGGCTAATGAAACCTCTGATTGTTTCCATTTAAGTTTATTCCGTTGAGAGCGCTTAGGTCTTTTCCCATTAAAAACATCCGGCTTTTCCTTTAACTCAATTTTCTGAACAATAGAGTTTTTCCGAGGAGGAGTCGTTGGCCCCACACTCAACCCCCAACCTGGAGGACCAGGTCTTTTGTCTTCAGGGTTTCCCTCCCTTAGGCTGGCTGCTTTCACCACAGCTGAAGAGTCCAACCTACCCTTGGTTTGATTTCGGAGTCGCCTTCTCCTAGACAGATTGCCTTCACTACGGCAATGAGGTATGTCTCCTCAGGATGCAGTTTAACGTCTTACCCAAGACGGACATAAGACGAAAGGTGGGATCAAATAAAGCTGACGAAGGCCCTTATTAACTGAAAAGGACGCGATGGGAGTTTAGTTGTATTACGGTTTTATAATCTACTGAAATATGCCATGCCCAGAAGTAACATAGGGGAAGCTTTAGCAAAAAATAAATACACCTAGAACTAACCAATATGTACAGTCATTTCCTCGGAAATTAACATATTCTCATAAGGCCTAACACGTTATATTTATTGACAGTGTCATGTGTAATCTGATAATGTAAAATGGTGGTTGATCTGCTATTAGGCGAGTAGAGGATACCTACCCTCTCTAAGTAATTTATTTAAGTTATTTTGGAATAACTGCATTTTTTTACTCCCTCACTAATCATACCCTGATGGAGGACTTTTGCTCGATTAATTCCCGTTCAAGAAATAAGCATGCAAGCAAGTTAGAGCGCTGTACTGGTAAACTAATGGTCATAGGATTGAAGTTACTTGTAACTTTTCAGACCAGTTCCACATTGTTTATATAAATCAAAATTGAAGTATACCTTACAGTGATACCTTTAACTAACTTGTGAAACTAAGTTGAGAAAAAAAAACAAACGAATGAAAAAATGGCAAAACCTGTATATTAGTTTTATTATTTTTTATTTTATTCAACTTCATAAAATTGCCGCAGAAAAGTGCTCAGAAGTGTGGCCCCGATCTCATCTATAAAGGACCCATTGGGGGTTTGTTATCCCTTTTGAGCGAGCGTAGCATGTTCAAGTCAAAAGCTGAGATATAATAAAGCTAGTCAGCTCGAGATAGCAGAGGAATGAAAAGTAAAAGTACTGGATTGACTTCCGAGCACAGCTGGCTCCTAAGGGAAGTAAGATCACATCTCCTTAAGTATATAATATATTAATAAAGGCAAACTTGTATTAATCAAAACATATATTTATGTATTTAGTAGTGGGTTGAAGTTGAATTTAGTGAAAAAAAAAAGACAAACAAAAAAATAAATTTGTATGTATGTTGACATTTCAGCTTATAATAAGGCTGATAGGTGAAAGGTTGATTCTTGCAGCTAATTCCCTCTCTCCCCTTTCTTCTTCTTCTTTGTCAAACTCTTCATGCCATTTAGCGTCGAGGAGCCTCAATCCAACGCAGCCATGCCTCTCGGTCCTACTAAGCTGCCTCATTTCTTGGAGGGTTTTGCCTCTTTTCCCTCCTATCCGCTGTATATATTCCTGGTAGGAAATTCTGGGACGGCCTCGCGGCCTCCTCCCGTTGGGCCGAGCTTCCATTGCTTTCATTGGATTTCTCTCATCCTCCTTCACAAACGTTGCCAAACCACTTTAACTGTCGATTTTCCAGTGAGGCCTTTAGCTCCTCTACCTCAAGCTCCTCTCTTATCCTTTCATTCCTGATAGGGTCCCTCCTGGTCTTTCCACCAGCTCTCCTCAGGAATTTCATTTCAGCACTTGTCATTCGACTGCCTTGCTTGTCCAGCATAACCCAGATTTCGCTTCCGTAGGTGAGAGTTGGGGGATATACACACTTTTATATGTGCTTTTTAGTTTTCTTACTAAGTCTCTGTGCCCCACTAAGCTGTTGCAGATAGGGTAATAGATCTGGTTAGCTTTCTATATCCTATTTGCTATTTCTGGGTCTATCTTCCCCATTTTGCTAATTATTGTCCCCAAATAGGTAAATTCATGTTCAACTCTCCCTTTGGAAAGAACTTTATTTATTATTGACCACACTAGCTAATCATCTTCTCTTTTACCTTTTTTCACTGTCAGCAATTTTTTCTTCTTTATTTATCATTAAGTTTTATTTATAGCTATCTAAATTGCAAGAAGCAGAATTGATGGAAGTTATATCAGATCATATGCTGTATGATGCTCGTGGCAGTGAAGCTTCAAGAAATGCATTATTTCAGGCTCTGTTCCCTCCCACAGCAACTTCAAGGTTTGCTATATTTCAAATTCATTTTACTGTAAAAGAAAAAAATACAATTTTAATAAAGAATCTATTTTATTATCATTCAGTCTTAATTTTAATAATGTAGTAGGAACATTTAAGTATTTGTGGTATTTGAGTGGACTAAACATATGTGAATAGAGCGTTCAAAACTACGTTATTGGTCAAATAACGAATCACTAAAAGATTTATAAGCACGTTGCTGTCTGGGAAACGTCCAAGGGGTATGCCGAGACGGAGGTGAGAGGTTTGCGTTAAGGCAGATCTATCGAAGTTTAGTTTGGACGGCGGTCAGAGGATAGACTTATGTAGGAAGTGAATAGTGGTGTCGTTATCGAACCTTCGGGTTTGTTAATCCCTTATTATTCATTAATAGGAACATCTAAAGTATATATTTTCATTCTGCTGCACTTATTTTTCCAGCTGATTAAGGCTATTATATTAATATTAAGCCTAAAGATCGTAAATTTTAGATTTAATAATCTACTACTTCTTGGGACCAACCTGATTTTTTTTTTTTTTTATTTGACTATAAAGACTGCTAACATTTAAATTAAAATATTGTAATGAATTTGTGAACTGAATAAACAAAAAAAAAAAACATGTGTTTTAATTAAAAAGAAAATAGGGATTTTTAAAAGATGAACCTTTGAGAAGGTTATAAACAACCAGTGTTAAAACAACTAATTAAAAAAGCTAGTATGTTATTATTGTGAGTCATGTTGTTTGTGTTGTACAGTGAGTACCATTTTTGTTTTTCAGTTAATAAATCGTTTATTCGTTGTCTAAATCACTTATTTATTGTGTATTCTATTTATTTGTCTAAATACTATCTGTTTAAGGTACAGATAGGGTAGTGAGGGACGGTAGAGCCCCATTCACGTTACAATATTCATACTTATTATGCACAAGCTTTTTTATATTTCTAGGATGCCCAAGATCTGCTTAATATTTTACAAATTATTTTGTATTTCTAAATTTCGCGTGAAATATAAATATACTTACATACCAATCCTAAAATTTGATTAGGCTCATATGGCAGTTGACGCTTAATCATTTGTTTTCTTATAGAAGGCTTTTATATCTATCCTCTATCCTTACATTTTCTAACTTTGTCTGTAAACTTACCGCCATCTGAGTTCTAATAACACCTATATTTTTTAATCAATTTTTTACTAATCCATTGCTGTTGAAAATTTAAATTTGTATTTTTCCTAAATCCATAAAATACTATTCCGTTTTTAAACCTGTCTATTAATATCCAAACAATAGTTCTTCTTTTATTTCTGTTTTCTAATATAATTTTTAAGAAAACCTAATGTTTCGCATACAGAAAATTTCAATAATACTATGTCAGTAAGTGCCAAGATGCTATTGTAAGTTTCTATTAGAAGACCCACTATAATTAATTGTATTATCTATAAGATCATAGATATTGTATTGTATTATACGAGTAGAAGTTGATTTTTTTTACTTTCACTTACCTATATATGCAATATATAGTAAGGGAAAGTATTGCGATCGTGAAAAATTTCAACTTCCGGTTTTCAACGGAAATACACGTTTTGGGGTCCCCTGAGTCAAAATAACGTCCCGCGAAATGGGGTGTGTGAACAGACTAGCTCAAAAACTATAAACCATGCGAACCTGAAAATGGGTATTTAGTGTATGTATATGCCCGTGATGTGACAGCAAAAATTTCATAAAAATTGGTCAAACGGAGGGGGTACTTTACTTAATAGCTTTTTACGTTTTTTTTTTTATCATCTCAAAAACGGCTTTAATGATTTTGATCAAATTCGTCATGTTTAATGAAAATTAGGTGTTCTTTAATATCTGGTAAGCTTTGTCATTATTTAAATGTTCTTAGGGGGCTTAAATGGGGAAGGGGCCTTTTTTGGTTTCCTATAAAGTGCCTTTGTATTTGTTTATTTGGAGAAATCAACTGTCTCTCGTTATACCTAAAAATAAGAAATGGCTAAATATGAAATATGAAAAAATGAAGTAAACGTATAGAGGAGAAAAAAAGAAAACTATTCCATCAACTCATAAAAAATACATTGAGCCCACGCAAGCGGCGAGTACGCCTTTAATGACAGACCATTGTTCATAATTAAAGCCGTTCTGTTCATTTAATTTGTTTCATGGTTACTAAATGAAGTTTTGAACAACTAGATAGAGAATTATAAAATCAGACGACTTGGAGTATTATGCTTCTATTGCCGAATTATCACAAGTAAAAACTTTTATTTAATAATAAAAAAAAATAGTGTTTTTTATAGAGCAAACTAAACAAAAATAAGAAAAGAATGTGGGGAAATGTGTGACTTTGAGAAGTGGCAATTAACAAAACACCTCAATTTCTAATCTAAGTAAGATGGTAAGTGAAAGTTGTGTGTTGCGTGCACGCACCAGATTTTTTATTTTTATTATAAGATTATAGTATTCCAAAATGATGCCATTATTAAATAAAGGTAATTAATTAAACTTTACAAGATTTATGCGAGTACCATTACTTGAATAAACTATATTCTGCCAAAATAATAGATTCTCACAGCACCACTTATACCATTTTAGGTATAAATATCAAGTAAGCAGCATATAGAGACCTGTAAGAATTAGTATTTTGTTTCAGGAAGAATGAAAAAAAAAAAAGACTGAATATCTCTTAAAAAATATAAGGCCTATCCAATCAGATGCTGCCATGATCAGCTTTATGTATTTTCTCTCCTCACCGATATTGATTTTCTAACCCGGGCAACTTCTTTACTCAATAAACTACTTGTTCGCAAGGTTGAGTGAATCGTTTGCAGAAAAATTCCTTATTTGAGAGGAATTTTCAAGGGTCTAGAACATTAAACCCGTGTTCTATTGTTCACGATAACCTCTACAATCAAGGGATGGTCATTCAGAAAAAAAAAAAATATTGTTTATGATATAATATTCACGTGAGTACCAACAATTGTAGATTATTTTATTTTGTATTTATTTTAAGTTTTGATTAATGTTGAATTATGAAATATTCTTTTTAACCATAAATCATGGTAGTTGCTTTATTTAAATCTTCTAACATTTCTGAATGTATCATCAAAATTATGATTAGGTATTTTGAGAAAAAAACCAAACCAAGCAAGAATAACTGCATTCTTATTAATTTAATTTTTCTTTAACAATTTCAGCTGTTCATTAACACGTCAGGTGCGGCCTTGGTCCCCGGAATCCGATGTCTTACAAGCCCATCTTAACAGCCGATTATCACATGAAAATGTCCGAAAGGCCGAACACCTCAATTTAGTCAATTTTTAATGAGATTTTTGCATTTTAGTGCAGCAAAAGTTGCTAACAGATGAAATTCAGTTGTTTTTTAGAATCGGACTCCGGGTTCCGATACAGGCCATCAGTAATAAAACAAGACTACTGGACGGCATCACACTTCCGCATCCGATAATATTTCAAAGAATACCTTTATGGTTATCTTTAATGCTTCTTACTATGTCTGTAATTGTGTGAACACTGATATTTGCTTTTTTTATTTTATATAAATTCATTTCTTTAAAAATAAAGTTTTTTTTGTCATTGAGCAAGTGGTTGTAAAGTAGTAAAAGACTCCTAAAAATTGTTTTGACATTGAAAAAATAATCAATATGGATGGTAATTAAAAATTCCAGCAGTTTAATGCTATTTTCGATAAAGTATGGCATAAATCCTCTATCGGACTCCGGGGGCATGTCCTGCGTCTGTTATGTCTAGGTCTAATCCTTACCAAGAGATAATGCCCTTGAGAAGCTCATTTAATTCACTTTTCAGTAAAAAAAATAACGCTTTCGTCAGAGCATTCCCATCGGACCCCGACGCCCGATATCGTCTGTGGCTCATTCTAGCAGTCGGACCCCCGGGACCGATACCGTCCAATTCAGGATACCCCTAAAATATGCCACTGCACCTTACATGTTAATAAAGCAATTTATTTTCCAATGTATTCACACCTCTTCTGTTGGTTTTAAAATAATGCTCACATAAATGTGGCAATTTAATTATGAAGTAGGTTAAAAACTAACTGTAGTCTAAAAGAATGTGTGGTGGAGGAATAATTTTTATAAAAAGTTCTAAAAGCGGTTTTGTGGAAAGGATTTTATGAGAAGGTGTATATAGATCATTATGTTCATATCAAGTAATTAGATTTTGAATAGAGAAACATGTTCAATCTTCCCATTCTAATATGGATCTATCTGAAAACGACAGAATAAACTCGGCACTACTCCTCAGATCCTGCAAGTTGCCCTACTTGGCTTGTTTTCCAATTCAATAGATTCAGGCCTATTCTGCTTCCGTTGTTCCTCCTTGAGGACGCAAGTTTATAAAATGTGTTTATTACTTTGTTCATCTCTTCCATATTCACTTTAAGGAGTCAGACTAATTTTGATTTAACCCTAAGATCGCCAAGGGGGGGGGAAGGATTCCTGGAGCCCTCAAGATTTTTAATCGCCATACGTTCTCCAAATATGGTCTTTCAAAATTTGAAAAAAAAATTGTATTTCTCAGAAACATGCTGCATATTATGAAACTGGGGAAAAAATTAATATACATATATTTTTTTATGTCGTAGTTAATAAATTGCAAGGGCCGAGCGGACTTACAGGCTAGCATTCCCCTGGTTTAGGTATTGTAAAAAGAATACAATTTGACAACAGTAGGGACATTACAATGTAGACAAAAGCACATCCCAGAAATGTTGAAAAATGTCTCTAAAAGTGAATTATATTCTTCAATCTTTTTGTTCACTCCACTTTATTCCATAAATCCTCCAGTCACTTTACAATCATACCTAACCAAAGTGAAGCCTAAAACAATTTATTGTTGTTATAAACTCAGTTTCATTATAAAATAATTGGTGACACTCATTCCCCAAAAAAATCAGACATAAATTTATTTTATAACCAAACTAAGGGTGATTTATTTTTTTAAGAGATTGGGCTCCGCTGGGAGTCGAACTCGAGTATGAACCGGGTCTTCCGCATAACATGCGCCGTACGCTAACCACTGCACCACAGAGCTCGCTTCCAAGCGGAGCCAATCCTTCCTCCTACACTGATACGCAAGTTTTGCAAGTGTTTACGGGAGGTGGACAACTTTTGTCCAATTTTGGACATCTCTTGATGATCCTCAATTTTTAAATTATTTTATATTAATTTAGAAGAGAAAAGATTGACGTAAATACTCGCAAAACTTGCGAGATCAAGGGAGAGGTATCAGTGAAAAGGAAGGATTGGCTCCGCTTGGAAGCGAGCTCTGTGGTGCAGTGGTTAGCACCATGTCATGCGGAAGACCCGGGTTCGACTCCTGGCGAAGCCCAATCTTTTCTCTTCATAAAATAAATAATTTAAAACACGGTGGTTACCCACAAAAATAGATTAAATCAAACTAAGGGTGGCATCGATACAATTGATGTCATGATGAGATTATACTCATGCAAAAGAGGCACAAACAGATGGCCACTCTCTTTGTTTTTCACACTATAGATATTTCTGCTCTCAATGGATATACATTGCTAACAATGAGCCCTTCAACGTGGAAGAAGATCCACAAATTGGATTGAAATGTTGGCTTTCCAAAATAAAAAAGTTTTAACTGAAAATCCTGATAATCATTTAACCTATCGTAAAGAATAACAATTGACTATCTCTCACCTCTAATATTCTTTTGAAATAATTTATTTGAATTAATTTTTATATTTATTGAGTGATTGAAACTAAATGTCCCCAAAAATTTATTTCCTTACAGAATTGTAGCTTAAAAAGATAATTTTTTTAGTTAGTGAAATTTTAAAAATACCCTGTGCTTCTTTTGATTAATTTTCAAAATTATATGATATCCATTTATGTTTTATTAATTTTTTTCCTTCTATTTCAGAATACGTTTTCTGGTGTCACTTATTTCCCTTGCAATTTCTACGAGGAATACTCCAGTTCTAAAAGCAGCTAGTATTCTTCTACAGCAAGCTGGGTGTTCGACTCCATTTTCTGGAAAAGTTGCCCGTGGACTTGTCGAAGAGTTCTTCATTTTGGTCAACGCTAATTGTCAGGTCGTAATCGACTTGCCTAAAATCGCACCATTGTTCACTGCAATTTTCCTCTCGGCACTAGCATATGGCTACATTTGTATTGGTAAAAGAAATTGTGCATGTTATAATAATATGTGCATTGTGAAATTTGGGCTTTTAAGTTAAATGTCTAGTAAATAACTTACTTTTAATCAATATTAACCCTTTGCGGACCAACCCTTGATTTCATGGAATGTCCATAAAGTCCAACACTGGCGTAAACAACCTCCGCCATAAGTCCGTGTCTGTTAGTTCACATCGCACCCTGGTGGTCCGTGTAGTTTTCTGCCAAATAGCACGTTTTGTTTTAGGGGTAATAAAAATGGAAAACAATGCTTATTTATTCTCAAAAATCTATATTTAATCAAATTAAAACATGACAATAAGTAATGTAATTTAATTTTTCGATAATTTTTCATAGTGTTGTATTTCTCAAAACATTCCCCAATGTCTTACAGGAGCATGTCTTACATTAAATATTAGTTTCTCTCCTTCCATTTTTCAATTTAAAACTCCAAAAATAACCAAAACTTACTATGAAAATGATAAAACTGACACTAAACAGTTTCTAGGTTTAAGAAATAACAACTAAGAAAAGAAGCAGGATTTTGCAAAAGACTAGAGGTACAGAAAATCGATGCCGGTGAGAAACTGGCCTTGGACCTCTAGTGTTAAATATGTTTGCCGGTCCTAGCTCGTCATAGGACCGGTAGGACTGGTGACGGATGAGGCTGGTGAAGAACTTGTTTATACCGGTCCCAGGTCGGCATTGGCCCGCAAAGGTTTAAGTATTCCTAAGGTAGTCTTAAGATGGTAATGACCACCGTAGTTGTATTTTTAAAGTCAATTTATTATGCAGGCAATTAAATTTTTTTTAATTACTAATTATGTTCTGAATTTGTAGTGTAAAAGAGTATTACTCATCAAAGTAGTATAGATAAATTTAGTTATTTGAAGTTTTGTTTTGATCGATATTTAGATGGTGCTTCTTGGCAGCACTTTCCTCCTGACTGCTTCATAGAAGTTATAACACGATGGGTCAGAGAACATCAGGATCTTTGCCACACTCCTCTAAAAGAGAATTGCATTCTCATTCCTGGCATACGACCTCCGACACCTTACCTAGGCTTATTCATGTAAATTATAACTTTTTTTTCCATTTTTCATTGTATTTTTGACCCATTCAATGTATTATTTTATTGATGTTTTTCTATATAGGTGGAGTGTAATGTCTTGCTTGAATGGTCGTGGTGAAGTTTACACAGAGCTTTATGATATTCTGTGTAATATTTTCAGAGGTGGAAGCCTATTAGTAAGCGAAGATTTGAAACCTCTTGTATGCCACCTGTCTGCTGCTTCAACCAGGTTATGTTCTTCCGACTCCGAAGTATCGTCTCTAATTATAGCTGTTGACAGATTTTCTAGATTTCTTTCTATGGCTGTGGCTGAGGACACACTTTATGTCGATCGTAAGATTTTTTTTTCATTATAATTGAATTAGTCATTTGAGAAACCTAGCATTTCAGTTTTAATTTATTTTTTGGCTCCTAGCATGCTAGGAAATATAATTAAAGAGAATTATTTTTCTAATTCTAGTATCTAAAAGGTATAGGTTTTGGAGAAAAAAAATTAAGTTTAGGAAATCTCTTGGTGCAGAAGTAGAAACTTATTTTTTTCTCATCTCCAAAAATTTTTTGGACAATCAGGTTTTTCAAATGATTAAATTTAGCTATTTGTTTGTTTTACCCATGACCAGAGAATGAAATATATATATATATATACGTGGTTTGTCCGGAAAGTAATGAGAATGATTAAAAAAAAAATACTTTTATTAAAAAAATTTACAATTTAATGTTGTCACCTTCAAAATAGCAGCCTTGAGAAATAATACACCGGTTCCAACGATTTTTCCACTCGTCATAGCAGTGCTGGAAATCATCTTCCGTAAGGCTGACTAGTATCCTCGTCACGGCCTGTTGGATGTTTGCAACACTACCAAAATGAGTCCCCTTTAGGTGTGATTTTAGCTTGGGGAATAGAAAAAAGTCACAGGGAGCTAGGTCGGGGTTGTAGGGTGGTTGTGGAAGCGTTGCAATATTTTTTCTGCCAAAAATTCACGAACTGCCAAAGCCGTGTGACAGGGGGCGTTGTCATGGTGGAGGATCCATGATCTGGCGATCTCTGGGCGAACCCTCAAAACACGTTTTCTCAAATTTTTATTGCAATTAAAAAAAATAAACGCAAAATTTTATTGCATAACGTTGCTCCAGAGAACTCTGCATTTTGTCTCGTGACGAGGTGTCAAAACAAGACCGCACGTTTATTGACAGGCACTTTACCTAGAAGCTGGGATGAGACTGGCAAGGGTCAGAATCAACACCTGCATCTCCCTCCCCCCACTCCTCCAACACCACGCCTCCTTGAGACCAGTAAGGACTGGAAAAAAATTCATTCTCATTACTTTCCGGACAAACCTCGTATATATATATATATATATATATATATATATATATATATATATATATATATATATGTTGATATACTCACATTAATGGTGCGGAGCATGCATCATGCAACTTTCATTACCCTTCTTTCTTAGAGTTATAATTGAAATTATTTTTTAAAAGAATGAGACCAGGCACACATTGAGAGACGCAGAGCAGTTTTTGTAATATGTGTGGTAGATAGGAAACTGCGCTTCCAGCGGTGGCCCTAGGATTTTTTAATGGGAGTAAAAAATCCTTAGCTATGCCGTCCCTCGGATAGGACGTAAAATGGAGGTCCCGAGCCTGTACGATGTCAGGTACTCGTTAAAGATCCCTATCCTAATTATACCTGGATAGGCAAAATTTAGGACTCCCACTGTAGCATCGTCCGATTAGCCTTAGTAGCATAAAAATGGACGTGAAAGAAAGAAAGAAACAAACAAACTGCGCTGCATACCAATGTTCTGCGTCGCGAGTGACTCATTGTGTGCCTAGCCTGAAAGTTTCATTGGAAACATATAATTTTATTTTATACTTGCTTCTTTTCTTTCACTTAGTGAGGAAGAGTGCTTTATTTATAGGATTTTTTTAAATGAAGGTGTCTCTTCCGTATACTTTTAAACTGGTGTTACTATGTGGACTTTGGAATCCAAGAACCAAAGTCCACATAATAACACTAGTTTAAAATGTGACAATGGAATAAATATTTCATTCATATATGCCAAAAAATGTAAAATGGGAAAGAGGACAAAAGTATTGTATATACCGATTAAAAAATGTATGATGACAATTGGCAATTTGAAATGAGAAAGATGTAACTTATAGATAACCCAAGAGGATGGGCCAATAGCCCGAAATGTTGGGAAATCAAATAAAATTTGAATATATGGAAGAGACTCCTTCATTTAAAAAAATCTTATAAATAAAGAACTCTTCCTCACTAAGTGAAAGAAAAGAACCAAGGATAAAATAAAATTATGTTTCCAATGAAACTTTCAGGCTAGGCACACAATGAGTCACTCGTGACGCAGAGCAGAGCAGTTTTTGTGAAATGTGAATTAGATAGGAACCGCGCACATTGGTATGCAGCGCAGTGCCCTATCTATCACACATAAAATGTTCTGAGGGGGCTTAAATGGGGAAGGGGCCTTTTTTGTCTTCTTATAAAGTACCTTTATTTTTGTTTATATGGAGAAATAAACTGTCTCTCGTTTTGCCTAAAAATAAGAAATGGCTAAATATGAAATATGAAAAAAATCAAGTAAACATATACATGAGAAAAAAAGAAAAATATTCCGTCCATATAAAACTCGTTGATGCCACGGGTATGCCTTTAATGACAAACCATTTTTTATAATTAAAGCCGTTCTGTTAATTTAATGGAAATTATTTGTTTCATAGTACTAAATAAAGTTTTCAACAACTACATAGAGAATTATAAAATCGGGCGACTTGGAGTATTATGCTTGTTTTGCCAAATTATCGCAAGTAAAAGCTTTTATTTAATAATAAAAAAATTTAGTGCACTTTTGAGAGCAAATAAAAAAAATGAATGTGGAAAAATGTGTGACTTTGAGAAATGGCAATTAACAAAACGCATAAATTTCTAATCTAAGTATGTTGTGTGTTCTAATCTAAGTGAAAGTTGTGTGTTGCATGCATCGCATCAGATTTTTATTATATGTGAAATTATCTGATTGAGGCTTACCTGATTTTAATGTTTCTTCTCTTTAGAAGAGTTTTGGCAGTCTGTTAGTGAACTCTACCGCATTTCCTCAAACAGCTTCCTGTCCCCTCTGCTGGAAAAACATTTACCAAGCTCTTGATGTTCAGAGAAGGAAAGGGTTGACTTTTACCCTGGAAGAGAAACGTACGTTGAAGCGACTGAGGCCTTGAGTCCGTCTTCGTTTGACCAGTTAGTTCCATTTTTATTAACTTTTAAGTTATAAAAGCAGGGTTTGAAATTAACTCTTATTTTCCCAGAAAGAGAAAATCCGGACTTTTATACTTCTAATAAATAAATAAAAATCACATCATGACTTTTATATTTCGGACCAGAAAATAAAAGTCCTGATATGATCTTTATCAAACAAAGCTTGATTTAAATTATTTAATAATGAATTTATTAGCTTTTTTTTCGGATTCCTCCATATTGTTGTCATTATTGGATTAACCGTTTTTATGAACATCTTATAGGGTATAATAAATTACCTTATATCGATCTTAAGATCGATTATTAGATTATCAAGGCTGCTGATAATGAAGAAAATATCGATATGAAACCTCAGGCTCGCTCAGGTATTGATTAAAACTTATCCGATATTTACGATATTGGGCTCCACTCGTAGGTTATTCGAGATGCTGAATTTGAAAATATCGATTTTTGGGTTATGTGATCAGGTATCGATTTATTACGACTTAAGCGATATAAACGGTATTGGGGTCCACTCCTAGGTTAAAATCGATATCATTTTCAAACTCAGCACCTCAAATAACCTAGGAGTG
This sequence comes from Aelia acuminata, assembly GCA_911387785.2. Classification (NCBI taxonomy): domain Eukaryota; kingdom Metazoa; phylum Arthropoda; class Insecta; order Hemiptera; family Pentatomidae; genus Aelia; species Aelia acuminata. The sequence continues at coordinate 151,899,602 of OU426981.1, read as the reverse complement.
GAACCCAATATCGTAAATTTCGGATAAGTTGTAATCGATACCTGAGCGAGCCTGAGGTTTTATATCGATATTTTCTTCATTATCAGCAGCCTTGATAATCTAATAATCGATCTTAAGATCGATATAAGGTAATTTATTATATCTTATAAGATGTTCATAAAAACGGTTAACCCCATAATGAACAACTATATGGAGGAATCCGAAAAAAAAGCTAATAAATTCATTATTAAATAATTTAAATCAAGCTTTGACTCTTATATTAGCTATCATTGTGATAAAGATCATGTCAAAACTTTAATTTTCTGGCCCGAAATATAAAAGTCATGATGTGATTGTTGTTCAATATTCAACAATTCGAATGATCACCCGCCGGCGCCTATGCACGGCCTATTTAATTTGCCTGCCAGAGCCAGGAGGCATACGGGTGATGTGGCGAGTGAGAAGGCCCAGGAGATTAATGGAGGAAGCTCCGGCAGTGAGAGAAGGAGTTTTTAGTTTCGTTTATCTACTATTAATTAGTACTTTAGCATGAGCTAAATTAGTTAGCGGAGAGCCGGCGAAGACGAGGAGAGAAGATGGGTTGGCCACCCCCCGGCGAAATCAAGAAACACAGCAAGAAAGAAGTTGTATAGTAACGCATGCACCTAAATCATGTAGCCGACACATCACATATTCGACATCAGCCTCACCCCTTTCTTTGTCCATAATTTGTTAACAAAAGGTACGTTCAAATAAATATATTGTTGAGCAGTAAATAGATATTATTTTTTCAACCAGTATAATACAGTCCACTAAGTTCACTTCACGTAAAAATTATAATCAGGGAATATCCCAATTTTATTAAACAGAGAATCCCGTCTATAAACATGGTCCACCTTGGCCCGGATTTTTTTCATTTAGTATATTTTTTTAATTGGTTTAATTAATTTCAATTCAATTTCAGTTTAACGATGCAACTAACTAATCTGTAATTATTGGTTACCTACAGGGATTGTTTATAAAAATGGCAACTTATTCACTATTATAGCCATATCTTTATATCTTTATAACTATATCCTTATAATGTTAATAGGCATATTGTGCATTTAATTAATGTAATTAATTAATTTTGACTTTGGGTTTAAATACCTCTCATTAGGATCTAAACTAAAACAACCAAGTATTACTATCATTCCTAATTCTATAAAAACTTAATTAACTTAGATATTAAAGTGTACATTTATGGTCAGGTATAGGTGACATTTTATAATGTTTTGTAATAACTTGGTTTATTCACAGATTCTTGCTATATTTATTTTTCAATAAAATGCATTATATATTCTTGTATTTGGTCACCAATCAATAACTTTGTTTCACTAATTATGTTGTTTTTCTAAGGTCACTAAAAGTTTCATTAAATTCTTTTATGTGTATATTTAATCCTTATTTTTTAATTTGTATTTTTTTGTGTGACATTTATTTGTATTTTTGTCATAATTCATGGTTTATTACTTAAAAACTGCAAGACTTTTTGCTTGATGTATTGCATCAAACTGAAAAACATTTAATGAATTTAAAAATAATTTTGTATATTGTTTTGTGAACAGAAAGGAATATTTCATTGCTGTTAGCTTTGATGAATACATTTTGTAAAAACATTAATTTTCTTTGAGTGCAATATTTTGGAACTCTTGCTTGAAAAAAAAAAATATATATATTAATAACATTTAAGCATATCAACAAATTTAAAAAAAAAAAAAACGAAGGAAAAAAACGCATTTGAATTAATTAATGTGGATGATTATTTTGATGATAAAAAAAAAAAAAAAAAATATTATAATAAAGCACAATTCATTTATGTTGTTAAACTGAATAAACAATAAATCTTATTTCATACAGCATTCATTCTGAAAATTATTCCAATAGTAAAAAGTTAAATATGTACCTATTTAGTTTATAAAAAAGAAGTGGTAAATTTTCACAAGAAGCTTTTGTACAACAATTAATAATTGCATTATTTTATTGTTATTACACTTAAACAATTATAAATCAGCAAATATTAGCAATAAATAAGCATAATGTAAAAATGCATTCCAGCAATATACACATTAAAACCATGCGGTCTCTAATTGAATTAGGTTACACATTATAACCTCGACCAAAGAGGTCGGCTAGTCTCTTTGCGCTCAATCATTGTTAGAGAATAGTAAAGTTCTAGCTCTGACGTCATCACCCATTGTGCCCACATAGGCATCCCATATCTTGCTTTCATGTTTATTGCTTATTACTTTATTTATTGTCCCTACAATTTTATTTGTTAATATATATTTAAACACATATTTAATATATATTTATATTGATGTATTTTGCAATTGTCCTTTTAACTCTCACTTTGTGCTGCTGTCCCTACGTATACTTGGGGCTTATTGTTGTTTTCTTTTTTTCATTATTTTTTTTTAACTTTTAAAAAAAAAAAAAAAAATCAAAGGCCTTCCCATTTTATGGTTTCCAGTATTTTGTTTGGGAATGACTGATCCATCTCCAATTCTCTCTTCTTATCTTCGTCTGGCGGCTCCGTTGTTGTCTCATAATGGCATCAGAAAATTTGTCAGTAAATTGTACTGCGCTTGAGCGTAAGCTCAGAGGACTCAAGCGTAACATCCTCGGCATTATGAAGGATGGAGAACAAGCTTTAATCGATTCTAATAAGATCCCAATTTTTAAAGCAAGGCTTGCTGTGGCTCAATCGGATTGGACGCGTTTCCAAACCACCTGGGAGGAAAGGGATTCCATACAAGTGCGCATGCCTGATCCAGATGCGTGGCCTGATGACTTGTGGAACGCCGATTATGATAAGGTCCGCGACGAGATTTGTCAAGCCGCTGCCATACTCGTTAGGATTGAGCAGAAGAGCGTCGACGTCTCTAACCGATCAATGGCTTCGATAGCTGCCAACGAAAGCAATACCACCTTTATCCACAGCACTCCCGATGCACATCTCCCGAAGATCAACATCCCGACCTTCGCTGGGGATCTTTTACAATGGAGTCATTTCAAGGACACATTCGTCTCTATGGTACATGAAGAACCGTCCTTAACAAATATAATGAAATTTCATTATTTGAGAAGTGCTCTCAAAGGTGAAGCCGCTACCTTACTAAGCCGTATACCTATTGGAGAACAATCCTATGCTCAGGCTTGGGATAAATTAATAAAAACATATGATAATCCCCGTGTTCTTGCATCACTATATGTACAGAGGATTCTTGATTGTGATGCCAAATCTCAAAAGACTGATCTCTTGAGATATGAAAGTTTCTTAAACGGTGCTGCTGACGGCATTGAGGGTTTCCAAAGCCTCAACATCGAGAACAAGTCTGATTTCCTTTTGTCTGCATTGGCAATCCGTGCTCTTGATCCGAACACTCGTAAACACCTGGAGTTATCTATCAAGTCCTCTGTTAAGGCCCCCACAGCAAATGAGGTAATAGACTTTGTTCGAAGTAGAATGAATGCACTAAAACTCTCTCGGGATACACTAACATCCAACCCGCAAAGCACTCAAGCGGCAAGCACGTTCTACAGCGGTCGAAAATATCCCAATCGTCAGTCTCCGAGGTACAACACTCTGAACCTCCACGCTTCAGCAGAGAACCACAGGAGAAGCTTCTCTCCACCACAAGACAACTTTAAACCACAGAGGTGGAATAAAAGGTTCGTAAAGGGTAAACAGATGCAAACAGGAGCAGCGAACAAATATTTACCTACACCCTCTACTTGTCCATTTTGCAAAAATGGCCATGCCCTACCATACTGTCACGATTTCTGCAATCTACCACTCGAGAGGCGCATAGCATTTGTACATGGATGGAATGGTTGCCGAAACTGTTTGAGAGGAGACCATAAAGTCGCTGCTTGCACATCCAAGTGGAGCTGTCGATTCTGCAGGCAAAGGCACCACAGCATTATTCATGTGGAAGACCAAAATAAGATTGAGCAGCCCTCTCAACCTAAACCTTCCGAGACAGTCAACACTTTCATCGGTTTTGGTTCTGCACCCTCAGCGTGTACAAGAAAAGGCAACTTGGTTTGTCTGGGAACGGTTCAGCTACTTGTCAAAGACCGCCGCAATTCATACCACTCTGCCCGCGCGGTCATTGACTCAGGGAGTATGAACACGTTTATCTCGCTGCCGCTCGCCAACAAACTCGGGTTTCCATTTCAAGGGTGCGAAACACGAATTACAGGTTTAGGGGGTTCTGTACTGACCAATCCTTTAGGAAGCATTTACTGCAACCTGAAACCATATCAAGGCCTAGAGGAGGTCCAGTGCCAAGCCATGGTTATTGAGCAGATATCGCCCCCAATGCCTCCAACTAAGATTAAGGAGTTTGTTTACCAAAATCTCGCAGGAGTCGATTTGGCAGATCGAACCTTCGACACACCTGGCACAATAGACATTTTAATAGGAGCCGATGTTTACTCCTCGGTGGTCACCGGCGCTCCGTATAAGTCGCCTGTTCCTGATTTATCACTGTTACCTACGATATTTGGGTCCGCAGTTATTGGCAAGCTTAACTGCCAAGATACCCCTGAAACAATTGCACTTTACTCCGAATCGGAACGGGACATTGATGCGCAGCTGAAGAAATTTTGGGAACTTGAAGAGCCCATCGCTGCCGATCGGAGAAATCCGGACGACCAACTAAGCGAGGAGCATTTCCAAAGGACAACTACCCGAACTCCTGATGGACGCTACATTGTGCGCTTGCCAGTGAAGCCTGGCTCCAAAAATCCAGGAAACAATCGCGAAGTAGTGTCGCGAAGATTTTTCATGCTCGAGAGAAGGATATCGAACACCAATAAAATGGCCGAAGGCTACCGGCACTTCATGAAAGAGTATGAAAACCTAAAACACATGTCTTTGGCTCAGGCTCCGTCACCATACTTAATACCTCATCACGGTGTTTGGAAGGACGAGAAGATAAGGGTAGTATTCGACGCCTCATGCTCCTCCGCCAATGGAATGAGCCTTAATGACATCCTACTTTCAGGACCTAAACTTCAAAAGGATATTTGTCAGGTTTTGACTCAGTTCAGGTCCTACGCCATACCACTGAAGGCAGATTTAGTTAAGATGTATCGTCAGATCCTAATACATCCAGAAGACCGACACTTACAGCATGTCCTGTGGCGTGAGAAACCTGATTGCCCACTGATAGAATATGAGCTAAACACTGTCACATACGGTGTCAAATCTAGTGCCTTTCAAGCACTGCGCGTCATAAATCAATTGGTCACAGATGAGGGCGCACAATTCCCCCTTGCTGCGGAACGAGTTCTAACGGATATGTTCGTTGACGATATTGCTACTGGAGCTGACAGCCTCGAGGAAGTTATCACCCTTAAAGAAGAGCTCTGCGGGTTGTTCGCGAGAGGTGGTTTTGCTATTAGCAAATGGGCTTCAACTGAGAAAAGTTTGATTCCACACTCAGAACAAATGAGCAACGAGCCCATTGAAATAAAGCAAGAACACAGTCCATCTTGCGATTCAGTGAAGATATTAGGTCTTATTTGGTTACAAAAAGAAGACACCTTCTCATATAGAATAACATCACCTGGATGTAACAATGTTACCAAGCGCCTGATACTTTCGTCAATAGCAAGAATCTTTGATCCTTTAGGATTCTTGTCGCCAGTTGTCTTTCTCGCGAAAGTGCTAATGCAGGGAATTTGGAAGGCGCGGCTGGGCTGGGACGAAATTCTCCCTTCTCAGCTGGCGGATGCCTGGCATTCATTAATATGCGAATGGTCATCCCTTTCAGCGGTCACGATTCCCCGGTACTTCACTTCGGTTGGAGCTTCACATCAGTTTATTGGCTTCTGCGACGCATCCAACAAAGGTTATGCAGCAGCCGTGTACTTGAGGTCCATTTCTCCAGATGGCGAGGTAAAGGTTCTGTTGACTAAGGCCAAAACCAAGGTGGCGCCTTTAAAATTCGTATCAATAGCTCGGTTAGAGCTTTGCGGCGCATTACTATTGGCCAGACTATTATCATCTATCCAGGTAAGCAGGACGTCGCTTTCTGAGGCAATTTGCTTTACCGACTCCAGCAACGTATTGGCATGGCTTGAGCTACCCCTCCACGAGCTTCGCACCTTCGAAGCTAACCGGGTCAGCCAGATTCTTAGTGTGATACCATTGCATCGTTGGAGACACGTAAAGTCCGAACACAATCCTTGCGACATAGCTTCACGAGGCTGTACGCCTGGCAAAATCAGGGATGCTGACCTATGGTGGAATGGACCGCCATGGCTTCTTGGACCAGAAATCGAATGGCCGAGACCTCTACGAAATACTACAATCAGTAATTCTGTTATGATCCGATTATCACCATCACAAGAAGAACTTGGAGACAATTGGATGACCAGATTTTCATCCTTTCTGACTTTGATCCGAACCGTAGCTCGTATGTTGCGATTTAAAGAGATTCACAAATCTTACAAGGGTCCCTTAAGCAGACCAGTTACGGTTGATGAGCAGCGGAACGCCAAGCTGCGCGTTATAAAATGCGTGCAATTGGCTCATCTCCCTCCCGATTTACACGTTGGTCGTGCTACTGTACCAAAGACATACCAGCAGCTCGCACCATTTGTCGATACGGATGGCGTCATCAGGGTTGGCGGTAGACTTCAAAATTCGAATCTCGCCTATTCTACCAAGCATCCGATTCTTATTCCTCCCAAGTCTCATATTGCACGTATTATTATAGACGACATTCATCAACACCATTATCATGCCGGTGCCACATTGGTGCTCTCATTGCTTAGAGCCGAATTTTGGATCCCACGTGCCCTTCAGATCATCCGTGGACGTATTCTTCGCTGTGTGAAATGTCGGCTCCAGAAAGCTCAGCCACAACCTCCATTCATGGCTCCTTTGCCCAGGAGTAGATTTTCAGACCTTAAGGCATTTAACAATGTTGGAGTTGATTACGCGGGGCCTTTCCTTATCAAGGAATCTAAACTCAGGAAAGCCGTACAGAGTAAGGCGTATTTGTGCATATATGTGTGTCTCGCCACTAAAGCGGTTCACCTTGAAGCTGTATCATCACTCACAACCGCCACATTTCTAGCTGCATTCGAAACGTTCGTGTCACGCAGAGGACTCCCCCATCTTATGTGCTCTGATAACGGCACTAATTTTGTAGGAGCGTCCCGCTTCATTAAGGACGTGTATGCCTTCATGGCTAGGCAGCAAGAAGATATCACTGAGAAGTTGGCTATTCATGGGGTAGAGTGGAGGTTTATACCACCTCGAGCACCGCATTTCGGAGGGATTTGGGAGGCCGGAGTAAAATCAGTGAAGACTCTGCTAAGCGGTACGCTTGGTTCCCAACAATACACATTCGAAGAGCTTACCACGGCCTTCGTCCGGATTGAGGGCTTGCTCAACTCAAGGCCTCTCTGTGCATTAACTGAGGACGTCGAAAATTATGGCTTCCTCACTCCAGGCCATTTCTTGGTAGGCACCTCACTTTATTCATTGCCGGAACCATCAGATGTGCCTCAAATATCCATGCGCTCTCGTTGGAGCGCTGTGCAGGCACAAATAGCCTCCATCTGGAATAGATGGCGACGAGATTATTTGCACCACCTACAACAAAGGAAGAGGTGGACTAAACATGTACGAGGTATCGAAGTCGGCGATTTGGTAATCTTATTGGAAAAAAGATCCATCGTTGGTCAATGGCCTGTCGCTAGAGTTACGGAATGCCACCCTGGTAGAGACGGGGTAACCCGAACCGTCACCATTCGTACACCATCCGGCAGCACCCTGATAAGGGCTGTCACGTCTTTGGCTCCCCTTTTTTATCAGGACTCTAGCGAACATATAGTGTAATATTTCTTTCTTTTTTTCTGCTGGAAAGCATTTTCTTTAGCTTTATAATATAGTCAGTTTTATGTTTTTTACTTTGTCATTAGTATTAAGTATCATTCATAGTTTATTTCATTATTATATTGTATTTTATTATTATTATCATTTTTAAAGAAGAAAAAAAAAAAAAGGAGATTTCTTTTTTTGAACGTACTCTTTAAACCAATGTACATATCAATATCAAAACAATATTCTCATTTTGCGTGTTATTAAATTGGCTACGCTCAATTTAGGTGGGCGGTTTGTTCAATATTCAACAATTCGAATGATCACCCGCCGGCGCCTATGCACGGCCTATTTAATTTGCCTGCCAGAGCCAGGAGGCATACGGGTGATGTGGCGAGTGAGAAGGCCCAGGAGATTAATGGAGGAAGCTCCGGCAGTGAGAGAAGGAGTTTTTAGTTTCGTTTATCTACTATTAATTAGTACTTTAGCATGAGCTAAATTAGTTAGCGGAGAGCCGGCGAAGACGAGGAGAGAAGATGGGTTGGCCACCCCCCGGCGAAATCAAGAAACACAGCAAGAAAGAAGTTGTATAGTAACGCATGCACCTAAATCATGTAGCCGACACATCACATATTCGACATCAGCCTCACCCCTTTCTTTGTCCATAATTTGTTAACAAAAGGTACGTTCAAATAAATATATTGTTGAGCAGTAAATAGATATTATTTTTTCAACCAGTATAATACAGTCCACTAAGTTCACTTCACGTAAAAATTATAATCAGGGAATATCCCAATTTTATTAAACAGGGAATCCCGTTTATAAACAATTGTTGTTTATTTATTAGAAGTATAAAAGTCCGGATTTGACTTTTATTCTCTTTCTGAGAAAATAAGAGTTAATTTCAAACCCTGTATAAAAGTATTGGTATATTGAACTTTTGATTATTTATTTGAGAATGAAATTTGAAAAAATATTCTCACTGTTTTTATTTTATTTATTTTTTCTAAGATATCTGAGTGCTGAAGGTTCTGAACATGAAGAAGATACCCTTCTCAGTGACAATTTCTTCTCAAAGTTTATGGATGCTATCAGCTCTGGCGAAGAATAGAGAAGAAAAGAGTGTGAGTTAAAGTTTCAATTCCTTAAAAAAATGGAATTGAGGTGAAAAATATGTTGATGTAAATGTGGATTTTTAAATAAAGAGAATTATCATGTTTAAACAAATTTATTTACAACTTCAATCTCCAGATCTTCCAAGTCTTCCATTATAACTTTCTTGACGTGTTCTGGAAGTTTGATTGGTTCAGAAGTTTCCTGCTCTGGAGGAGGTTCTCCAAATAATTCCAATAATGGCTTATCTTTGTGATACAGAAGATATTCCGCAAGCCATTTTATTGGATTTTCTGGTCTAAAAAAAAAAAAAAAAATCTACATTTAACAATGATGATACAATAATTAAATATAAACAATTATGTATTGTTATTTATAGCATTTTACACTAAAATAATAGACTTTTGTTGCATTTTATAATTGTTCTATAAAACCTTTAAAAAATTGGTGTAAGAGGAGAGGCTTTTAAGATCTCAACTTATTTCTTTTACACACACTTCTATAGCCCCTTACAGTTGGGTTTGAGGCCTCAAAATTTTTACGCTGATTTAGTTAATGTAAGAGAAGTGTATATTGAGGTCTCATTTTTTTTCCATACCGCCTTTATTGTTTTGATTATTTAACCAGAAATAAATTATAAAAAAAGGAATGTATCAAAAGGAAAGATGGCCTTTAAATTAATATCATGAGTTATTACATTGGAACTAAAATGAGGCAACATAGTTATGGAATGAAATGAAACTATGGAACTGGGAAAAAACGGGTATTAAGTAAATAAGTGCCTTTTTAGATTTATGCTCATATAGGTATATATTTATGTTCATCTCTCATTAATTTGCCAAGTTATACTAGTTAGCTGTACTGCAATTGGCAATATTTTGATGAAAACTCTAGCTTATTTGTGAGAGGTTATAATGGCGAATTTTCTAGTGGCCTGAAAACTTGGTTTATACTACCCTGTATCATTAAGGTGGAAGTCAAGTTAAATAAGTTTTTTAGTTGGTTTATTCGATTCAATTAGGTTTTAATTACTTTTATGGTATTCATTAAGTTCATGAGAATCATTTGATATCCTTACAATATATTTATACAATGTTTTAGGGTTTAAATGTAGGTGTCAAATATTAGAACAGAAATTAATCCATAATGTCAATAGTTGACATCGATGTCAACTACCGCCAGAATTAGCAAATAGTGTTCCATCTGGGGGTGGTTTATGGAAGTCTGAGTCTGGCTGGATGGCAGGTGTCTTATTTTATCAATTTATAGCTAGTGACACTAGCTATAAATTGCTAGGGATGGGGAGTGACTGGCGTACCTGTGACTTTGTCTCTGTGACTTACGGGTGGGTCACCAGTAGTCACTGTGACCAAAATTTACAAGTCACTGTGACTTCAGTCACAGTCTCTGGAAGATTTGTCACTCCAAGAATTCACAGGGACTCTACTTGTCCCTGTGACTTGGGTCACTCTTCACTTCACTGTGACCGACGCCGCTGATCTCCCACTACACCTCCCTTCCTGCCACTGTTCTCAGCAATTCGGGAAACTTCCCGGTCACATAAAAAACAAACCCACTTTAATAAAAAAAACTTAAGTCTTTCCTACCTAAAATTCACAACTTACTTTAACTTAAGTATAATTGGGGCCGGGATAGCCGAGCGTGTAGGAGCCACGCGGGGCCACCAGTGCATGAATTCATGTGATATAAACCATTATTTAGATTTGTTTTTCTTCGTATTCCATTAGACCTTGCATTTTGGAAACTGTTTTATCTAGCAGGAGGGGTTCCTCTCGACATAATCCTGCGGGAAGATCTATTGAAATGGAAACTCAAAACAGAAGGCTGGTCTACCGGTAACTATCCAGGTAAGGATTGCAGAGGATCCAAAACAATGGAAAAAGATTTTACATGAGGACACAATAGAAGAGTGGAACCAGCGGTGGGTGACAACTACAAAAGGTTCTACCTTAAGAAAATATTTCCCCACCGTTCAGGATCGGTTGATAGCAAAGTGGGTCCTCCTGGATTATTGGGTATCGCAATTCCTTACAGGGCATAGGGCCTTCCGAGCCAAGCTACATGGCTTTGGAAAGGATATTGATCCCCTGTGCCCTACATGCAGGATACCGGAGACGGCTGAGCATATTGTTTTAAACTGCAGCGCCTTCGAGGAACTATGGGCTAAGTTAATGGGGGAAGCCGAGCTCTACGTCCAGAAAACAACTTCCCTGAACTAATAGAAGAAAGGAACTATCCGTACTACAAGGAATTCGTGTACGGGTGGAAAAATATTGTGGGACCACAGCTCTTCAATCTCGGGAGAAGAGGAACAGCACTGGGAAGACCACTAGAGTAAAAACTTAAAGCGGAGGAAACCTGAAATGAGAAATTAGGCAAGGTCCATTCTGCTCGTTGGGAAGATAGGACGAAGAAATGAGATAATGGCCACAGCAGATTATTTCTATATGGTTTTACAAGCAGCAGTTGTTTGCTATCCAGGAATGGGTAGTATCCAACTGGTGCTAAAACCCGTTTTGCCAATCAGGCAAGGTAGGGCTGCAAAATAAATAAATAAATAAACTGTTTTATCAGTGCAGTTTAATTAAATTAATAAATTACTAAGTTAACATTTCCTAATAAGTTAATGGGGATTTGAGAATCTTATTGATTGATGTCAAAACTCTCAAATTATAACCTTAGAGGTTACCATTCACTGTTGACATCATTCCTTCAACAGTGACAAAGTCAGTGGTATTTGTCACTGTGATTTTTAAGCAGTCACTGGTCACTGCAGTGACAGAAAATGTCTGTCACACCCCACCACTACCTAGTGTGCTCTATCCATGGATCATTAAGAGCAAAATTGCATTGCCAATAATCCTATTCCTGAAGGAACACGCATCTCATCTGGCTCCTCCCCACTTCCCAATTTCATCCAAGCAATGAATGTGGCCATCTTTAATTGTCTAAAAGAGCACTGGGAGAGTGAAGTTTATCATTGGAGAGTCTAAAATTGTTTTTTGTCTAATTTAAGCTTTTTGTTTATAAAATAACTAAATTGTGAACATTTTATTTTGTTTCCATTGTGAATTTATTACTAGTTAATAAATAAAAAAAATATTAACTTTTATTGCACTCCTTATTACCTATTAAAAATCTTATGAGATTAATAATTAATTCATGTGTCAACTTTCCAAACCTTTACATTTTGATGTGTCAACTATTGGTTTATTTTAGAAGTTTCTAAGAAATCATTTTTTATAAAAACTGTATGGTCGAGAGTATCATGCTGTATGGCTCCGAGGAGACATGGACTCTTAACAGAGCACAGGAAAAAAGACTCTTGGCAGTAGAAATAGATTTTTGGAGGTCAGCCAGGATTTCAAGGATACACCATTTAAAAAACAGCCAGATCAGAAAAAAAAAATGAATCTTAAAAGAAATATACTTGAAGAAATAGAAAAAAGAAAACTAAAATGGTAGGGCCACTTGAAAAGAATGGGTTCAAATATAATACCAAGAATGATATTTGCTGGGGAGGCAGAAGGAAGAAGAAAAAGAGGAAGACCACGTATACAGTGGATAAGTAAAGTAAAGCAAAGTATGGCCGGTCATGGATTGAGGGAAGAGGAAATGAAAGACAAGAAGGTGTGGAAGAAGAGATCGGTTGAGGGGAACTTCAAACATGAAGAAATCCTTTATAAAAAAAAATAAAAACTGTAAATGTAGACCATAGGATATTGTATTCCAAGATTTCTAGAGGGATTGGCCTATCTAAATTCATAACAAAGATTATCCTAACATCAATATATTGGTAAACAGTGTCAATTTTTTTTTTTTTTCCTTAAACTGTCAACTGTTGGTACAGTTACCCTAAAACCTATCTCATGTAGAAACAGTTTTTTATTTTTTAAGGTCCTCTGAAATATTTAACTTTAACCAAACTCAGCATATGCCTGTAAGTTTATAATAAAAAAAAAGAAAACAAAACTGGTTTGGCCATAGAATTAGGAGAGAAAACCAAGCTTTTTCGGATTCACTTATGAGAAAACCTAAAACTAGTTTTTATTTTCCTATAGCTGCCTTTACACTGTGCGAACCTCACCCTCTGACAGATAATTCCCCAAATCTTGCCATACCGGCATATTACTAACAGCCATTTGCACTGAAATGTGAAGTCGAGGGAATAATGATTTCTGACCGCACCTATGCTCCTTAATACAACAATTTTCATTACAAAGACGGCTGACTTGGAACTAGCGGCTGTTCTGGCTTTTGCTCTGACTTATTATTATTTGTTTTTTCTTTTTACGTCCCTTTATGCTACTAAGGCTAATCGGACGATGCTACAGTGGGAGTCCTAAATTATGCCTATCCAGGTATAATTAGGATAGGAATCTTTTACGAGTACCTGTCATTGTTCAGGCTCGGGACCTCCATTTTACATCCTATCCTCAAATAAGAGTCCCTCAGGGCTCTTCCCTTTCTCCAACCCTCTTTTCCGTCTATATAAATGACCTGTCAACCGTATTGCGTCACTCCCACTTTCATCTATATACCGATTACCTCCAAATTTACATATCATGTCACACCAAGCGGCTCAAAAACTTCAAGAAGACATCAACAGTAGTAACCGCTGGGCGACAGAAAATAAACTAGGTCTAAATCCAGAGAAAACAAAAGCAATCCGTATCGGCTCAAAACCCTTCCTGAATTCCCTTCCTTAAGATATCCACTATTATATATCAATAGCACTCTTATTCAGTTCCAAGATTCCATAAAAAACCTTGGCCTCACATTTGATAATCATCTCACCTGGAACCACCATGTATCCTAAATTACCCAAAAATCCATTGCAGTCCTAAAACAGCTCAGATTCCCCAGATGTTTTTCCAGAAGCACTCGCCATCTCCTAGTTTCCTCTTTCATCCTTCCTCACTTTGATTATGGATGCCTGGTATACGGAGGGCTGTCTGGTGAACTAGAAATGAGATTAAAAAGATTAATGAACCGCCTTATAAGATTTATTCTCGATCTACCCAGACGCTCTCACGTCTCCCAATTGTATACTGAGCAAGTTTTTCTTTTTCCTGAATCCAGACAATATCTCCTTGGTTCCTTCCTATTCCAATCTTTTAGAACAAAAAAACCCATCTACATCCTCGACCTCCTTACAACTCGTTCACCACACCCAGCTATTAAACACAAGATCCCATCCCACCGACCTGTATGTGCCCACCCGTAGAACAGCCTCCTTTGAGCGATCCTTTACAGTACGTGCAACCCATCATTGCAACTCCTTACCTAACTCCATTCGCAGCGCATCCTCCTTGGCCTCATTTATACACTCTTTATTCATCCATCTCCTATATAATCAATCTTCCGTGCAAATGTAAAAATGGTCAATATTTAGAACTATGAGTAAACAATTATTTCTATTTTTTTTCATCCTATATATAATGTATAATTAAATCCACTGATCTAATTTTAGTCAGACAAATGTACTGCCATAAGTTTCATTTTTGTTATTCTTAGGGGACTAAAAGTCCCAGAATAAAGTTATATTTTCATTTCATTTTATCCGAGGGACGGCATAGCCAAGGATTTTTTACTCCCATTAAAAAATCCTAGTATTGTAGGTTGCCATGCTGACCACTATACCACAGGATACCCCTCCCTCTAACTTATTATGTATAAAAACGAAGTCAGAAAAATGCCAAAATAACGTCTAGAAACTTATCTTAACTAACTCAAAAGTGACACTAGTGTTACCCCCGAACACGCAGGTGAATAGATGAAGTATCTGTTTAAGTTTGCATAGTGTTAAGGCGCCTTAAAACTTTACCTTTCACGTTCAAGTATAGTTAAGGCTGCTAATAATAGTTGTCCTACTGTATGCTCAATATAAGCCCGGACACTACAAGTTTCCAAATTTATTTCTTCTTCTGGTTCTTCTGCAGCTTCTGAATCACTCTAAAATAAATAAAAGAATTAATGTTAGCGTATTTTTCTTATTTTCTTTTGTATGTAAATAATTAGAACTAAAAGTAATATCAAGTTTTTAATATTATTAAATTTTCTCTCTTCGCAATTCTGAATATTACGAGCCAAACAGTTCTGCTGGTCTGGTTCTGATTTATCACTCTTCTTTTAAGGAGTTTATCGAATTACGCAATTATAAGATTATTTTCTTAAGAAAATCTGGTCTGAGGATGAAAAAGAATGAATGAGATGAATGGATAATTACTTTGATTTTAGATATTACAATTCCGTAGATTTAGTATGCTGATAATATATTACGATAAATAAAAAATCTGTAATAAAATTACAAAAATAAGTCTTAATATTGTTGTTATTTATATTATTTAAAATTTTGTTCATGGACACAACTGCAAATGTACAATTATAAACTCCCGGTCAAACGTATCGCAACACCTAGATATTCTTACTTTAACTGAAAAATTTGGCTTCTATGGATTTGGTCCAGTTATAAAAACAAACTAGAAGAAGAAACCAAGGTCTATTAATTAAATTGGGCCAATAAAAAAGTATTTTTCACGAACAAATAAACAATAACTAAATCAGCACTAAAATCAAATTAGAACTATTGAAGTTAATAAAGTTTGGATTGTATGCAGAATATTATTAATACGGCATGTTTCCTCCTCTAGCTCTGATTAAAGCTTCCATGCACCTTCATTGACGGATCCAGGGGGGGGGGCTGTGGGGGCTGCAGCCCCTCACTTTGGAAAATATTTCGTCATTTAAAGATAGAATTTGACTTTCCTTAACGTAAGGAAGCAAGTTAAAGAACAAATAATGTGCAGAACAAGTAGAATTTTAGTTGTGGGAAAGGAACATTAAGGTAAAAAAGCTGCTTAGCAGACCCAAATGAAGGGCTGTGGGGCTGCAGCCCCCCCCTTTCGGATTGCAGCCCCCCTCTTTACGATCGGCTGGATCCGCCCATGTGCACCTTGGCATGCTTCTAATGAGGTCTTGAATGGCTTCCTATGGAATTTGCTCCCATTCCTCCAGAACTGCTGTTTCCAGCCTTGCAAGCGTCTTGGGTGCAGGATTTCGGGCTTTAACCATACTCTACTAGTGTGTCCCACAGATGCTCTATACAATTTAAATCAGGGCTCATTGCAGGCTATTGAAGTCTTTCGATTTCAGCGTAATCGAAGTAGTCTGTGACGCAGCTCACAGTGTGGGGCCTTGCATTGTCGTGCATAAACAGTGAAGTCTGGACGAATGAAATGTATGAAAGCCATGACATGTTCTTGAATGGTTTCCTCCACATACCTGGGCCCGTCAGAACCCCACCAACACCAGTCTGTACGAGCTCCCCAGGAGATGCCTCCCCAGAATATTAAAGAGCTTCACCATAAGGTATATGGGGACAGATGCAGCATTGGCTGAACGGTTCCTGAGACCTTCTCCAGAGTCTGCCATGACTGTACTATGGAGAGAGACTCTCGTTTCATCAGTGAAGAGAATGCACTTCCAATCATCCGTGATCCAATTCACATGTTCTCTTGCTAATGCAAGCCTGGTTACACAATGTTGCCTGGTGAGCTACGGGCCTTCTCGAGGTTAGGCCTACATCATTAAGCCTCCTCCCAACAGTTCGTCTTGGTATGCTTAAGTTACGCACCTGAAGGAGTAGATTTTGAGCTCTGGATTCTTCTTCCCGTCTGCGCAGTGATTGAACCTTCAGAAAGCGGTCGTCGATGGCGCTGTTCTTCCTTGGCCTTCCTCCAGTTTACTTTCTAGAATGCCTTCCAGTCTCCTTGTGCCATTTGATGCATCTGAGGACTGTAGAACGAACTGAGGAATTTAAACGCTATGCGAGCTGACATACAGAAAGGCCCTCCTCTGTTTAAAAATGACAATACGAATGGATTCCTCTGGACTAAGATGCAAAGGTGTGTTCATATTAATGTCTGGATACAGTCATTAGGCCAAAATTATTCATAATATGACCGTACTCACTGCCAAACGATGTAATACATGTAAGCACTGTATGAGATGTGTAAAATATGACTGAAAAAAGGCCTTCTTAAGTCTCTAATCCTTTTATAAGATTCCTAAATAATCCTAATGCTTATCATACTTCACCCTGTAATTTTTTTCCCACCTAGTTAAGCAGTAGGTCTAACTGTGGCCTCCAAGCCACATATTAAGAATAAGCAATAGATAATATGTAATTGTGCATTTGCAGTTGTGTGCATGAAGAAAGATCTGATGCGTGCGCGCAACACACAACTTTCACTTACCAACTTACTTAGATTAGAAATTAATGCGTTTTGTTAATTGTCACTTCTCAAATGAACAGAACGGCTTTAATTATGAACAATGGTCTGTCCTCAAAGGCGTACTCCGCATGCGTGGGCTCAACGAGTTTTATGAGTTGACTGAATATTTTTCTTTTTTTATCCTCTTTATGTTTTCTTTATTTTTATCATATCTCATATTTAGCCATTTCTTATTTTTTGGCGTAACGAGAGACAGTTAATTTCTCCACATAAACAAAAACAAAGGTACTTTATAGGAAACAAAAAAACAAAAAAGGCCCCAACCCCACCCCAAAAAAAAGCCCCCTCAGAACATTTTAATAATGATAAAGCTTACCTGATATTAAAGAACACCTAATTTTCATTTAACATGACGAATTCGATAAAAATCTTTAAAGCCGTTTTTAAGATCATCGAAAAAAAAGGTAAAATTGGAAAAAAAAATGTGAAATAAAATGCCCGCTCCGTTTGACCAATTTTGATGAAATGATGGTTATCGCATCTTTGGCATATACATACATCTAATACCCAGTTTGATCAAAATCGCTAAAGCCTTTTTTGAGTAAAAAAAAAAAAAAAAACACGTGAAAATGATACAAAATTTATTAAGTAAAGTCCCCCCTCCCGTTGATCAATTTTGATGTAATGTTGGATATCGCATCTTTGGCATATACAAACATCAAATACCCAGTTTGATCAAAAATTGATCAACGGGAGGGGGGACTTTACTTAATAAGTTTTGTATCATTTCCACGTGTTTTTTTTTTATTTACTCAAAAACGGTTTTAACGATTTTGATCAAACTGGGTATTTGATGTATGTATATGCCAAAGATGCGATATCCAACATTACATCAAAATTGATCAACGGGAGGGGGACTTTATTAATAAATTTTGTATCATTTCCACGTGTTTTTTTTTTATTTACTCAAAAACGGTTTTAACGATTTTGATCAAACTGGGTATTTGATGTATGTATATGCCAAAGATGCGATATCCAACATTACATCAAAATTGATCAACGGGAGGGGGGACTTTACTTAATAAATTTTGTATCATTTCCACGTGTTTTTTTTTTATTTACTCAAAAACGGTTTTAACGATTTTGATCAAACTGGGTATTTGATGTATGTATATGCCAAAGATGCGATATCCAACATTACATCAAAATTGATCAACGGGAGGGGGGACTTTACTTAATAAATTTTGTATCATTTCCACGTGTTTTTTTTTTTATTTACTCAAAAACGGTTTTAACGATTTTGATCAAACTGGGTATTTGATGTATATATATTATTTGAGTAAATAAAAAAAAACACGTGGAAATGATACAAAATTTATTAATAAAGTCCCCCTCCCGTTGATCAATTTTGATGTAATGTTGGATATCGCATCTTTGGCATATACATACATCAAATACCCAGTTTGATCAAAATCGTTAAAACCGTTTTTGAGTAAATAAAAAAAAAACACGTGGAAATGATACAAAATTTATTAAGTAAAGTCCTCCCTCCGGTTGATCAATTTTTATGAAATTTTTACTTTCATTTCTCGGGCATATAAATAGATCAAATACTCAGTTAATCAAAATCGTTAGAGCCGTTTTTGAGAAAATCGAAAAAAACTTAAAAACTTATTAAATAAAGTACCCCATCCCTTTGAGCAATTTTGATGAATTTTTTGCTGTCACATCGCGGGCATATACATACACTAAATACCCAATTTCAGGTTTGCACGGTTTATAGTTTTTGAGCTAGTCTGTTCACACACACAGACACACAGACCATTTCGCGGGACTTGGTTAATTGGACTCAGGGGACCCCAAAACATGTATTTCCGTTGAAAACCGGAAGTCGAAATTTTTCACGATCGCAATACTTTCCTTACTATATACTTCATATATAGTTAAGTGAAAGTAAAAAACAACAATTAAATAATATAAATACAAACTATCTTATCTCATTTTTTTTTTTTTTTTTTTTTTTTTTGGCTTTAAGCCTTATCCCCCATGTCCTATTTAGCAATGTCTCATTATTGTTTTTTTATTACATTTATACTATATCATAATATAATAACAGCATGCTAAATCTAAGGAATTGTAATATCGAAAATTAGTCAAAGCAAATTAGGCAAAGTATTAATCCCTAAAAACAAATACCAACAGTATTACAAAGGTAGAAACACGGACAAGAATTTCATCTTTGCCTTAAGTTAGTTTCATTCCTGATCTCATTGCAAAAGCTTCAATAGGGATCTATGATTTTTTTAATTTATACCAGGCAATGGAAGAAGATTCCGCAATTTAGTTGATATTTGGCTTTTTAATATAGATTTATTACAGAGTACCCTCCTATATTTCCTTCAGTCAATGAGGTATTGTTTTTATTAATAGTAAAAGCCGGGTTATTAATAATCTGCTCCCAGATATTTTATTCTACAGATAGTTTACATTATTAAGAAACAAATTATTTGTTAGGAATTGGTAGTCCCTGTTAATATGGGTGTAAGGTTTTTTTCAAAGTGTAAATCTCTCACTGTAAGGGTCCAAACATTATCATTGTGTGGCAGCCTTACTACCTTATTGGACCCCTAAACATGTATAGCAGATGAAAACGAAGTCCAAATTTTTCGGGGTCACAAGCTGCTGCTTGACTGGAACTATTGAATTAGGATAGAATCCGAAACTGTACAAAAGATTTTATGAAGTAAGCACATTAAACAACAAAGTTCTAAATAATTAACATTGACGGATAAGTTCTTAGTAAATCTCATTTTGAAAGAGTAAGTTATTTTACTAAATTAAGATTTATTTCCTAACTGGGTTACCCCCTCAACTTGAGCTGTATATGTAGGGACGTACGATACCAACAAAGTATCGATACCAATACTCATTTCAGTACTTTCATTAAATCTTCGATACCACCAAGGTATCGAACGGAAAGTATCGATACTTATGAGTACCATATAAAGTACCAACAATATTATAAATAAAAATATAGCTAGCACTAGCTACGTTATACCATTAATTAAATTTTATGTTTTTATTAGCTATTAATTATAAGATTAGTTTTATGGCCCTTAATGTCAAATAAAATTGTATTAACTTACTAAATTTATATCTTAATAAATTCTCGGGGATGATTGATAGTCAGGAATTTTAGACATAAAACATTTTCTTTATTTAATCGTTTCGATCCAAAATGGGGGTCTTCATCAGGGCTAAAACGAAACAAATATATGAGTATAAAATATAACACAACTTCATGACTATCAGTCATCTTCGAGAATCTTATAGAAAAACAGTCGACTCAATACCGATATCGGTACTGATTCAAGTATTTTATGTTCTGATATATTCATGTAATTTTTATTCGAATAAAAGTAAACATTCGATATCAGGCCGATTAAGTTAAAATAAGGAACCCGATAACTAAAATTAAATGCAAACAGTTGCTATGTTTGATTACTGGATCCGTTTTCAATGGGGCTATCTACTCATTTAAACATCGGGATACTTCATCCTGGAAATCACCTTTACTGATAATTTTTTTTTCCTTGCACAAGTTCCTTATGATGTTTCCAAAAATCCAGGGCTTCTGCCCAGGAACCTGGGGATATGTCTTCCTTAAGGTGCCTTTACACCTTACGAACTTTACCATCGAACACCACCCTCGAACAACCTTCGTGAAGCCTTCACGTCATTTATGGTAGCCAAATAGAAGTTAATTCATAGAGTCAGCAATTTTTCCCTGACTCAGTATAAATACCCCTCCTTTTCCCTCTAGCGATGAGTCCAATCCCGGTAGTTAGTCATGAGATCTTAGATAAGATAGATTAGTGCAATAGTTTATTAGTAATAGTTCAGTTGTTTGTTAATTGTAAACATTGTTGTTGATAAATAAACTTTTTTTTAAGTCCATCTAAGTTTCGGTGATTTATTTGGCGCCCGAATTCAGGGACCCGTGTTAACTTGAAGAAAGAAGAGTGAAGAAATTACTTAAAGTAACAGCTCTGAGTGTCAGGCTAAGAAGATTCGAAGAAATAGTCATTGGACAACAGAATCTGGGACTGGCTGCTTCAAGGTGTGTTCAACACTTCAAACGGGTCAAGAACTTTTATTAAATCCAGAAACTTCGTAAGGACTTAAAGAATACTTGAGGTACAAAATTTGTAATATTTTTTTATTATATTTAAAACAATATTTAGTTTATATTTATTTTATGTCATTTCTTTTAAAACCGAGTAAGCTAAAAATATACCAGCCAAAAATGAATGACTCAGAGGTACAACAACAACAATTACAACAACAACAATTACAAGAACAACAATTACAACAACAACAATTGCAACAACAACAATCACAACCACCCCAACCACAAATGATAACATATAAAATGACAGCTATGGATTATGACCATATACAGGATTTTTATGGGGACTCCAAAGATGTTTATGAGTTTTTAACAGAGGTTAGGGAAGTTTTTAATTATGTTTGTAAGGCTAATAATACTTTAGCTTTAGAAAATCATGCCGCTCTTTTAAACAAAGTAAAATCTAAAATAAAGGGGGAAGCTAAAAATCATATTAGAACCCAACATTTTGTTAATTTAGATGAATTGTTAATTTTTATAGAAAATAATTATAGAGACCAGAAAACAATTTGTCAATTAGACCATGAGCTAATGTCTATGCGTCCATACAGATTTGAGAATCCAATAGATTTTATTAATAGAGTTGAATCAGCATTATCAGTGTTAATTGCCCGAATTAGAATTGATAATGATATAACGTATCCCGATGATCAAATAAAATATATTAAAGAAAGAATAACTCATCATGTAATTTCTTGTTTACCTATCGAATTGGGTAATTACATGAGGATTTTCGATCCTAAAGATTTAGTCAGATTGCGCATAAAATTACAAAACGAAGGTTTGCCACTGCTACAACAACTTTACCCTAAAAAGCATTATAATAATAGAAATGATAAACCACAATATAACCATAACAAACAAGAACATAATAAATATGATAAGCCGCATTATCACCAAAATAGAAACGAAGAAAGAGGGCATAATAAATTTTATCATAATGATAGACAAAAATTTGAGGAAAAAAGATTTAATCAAAACTATAGGGATCATAGAAATAATAAGCCACAGGCATGGCATGAGAAGGATAATTGGCGATATAATGATAAAACGAATCATGAATCATTTCCTTCAAGACCTTTCAAGCCGGATTCACAAAATACCGTTTCGATGAAATCGGTCGAAAATGTAAGATGCTTTCAGGAAGTAAAAAATGACCAAGAATTATTAGAAAAAAATGCGAGACTAGAAAGAGAAATTCAAGAACTCAAACTTAAATTTAATAATTTTTTAGAACTTGGCGAAGCCTCCCGAAGTACAACCTAAATTTAGTAAACAATGACAAGGATGCTCATTTTACGGATAAAGAAGGCAAGGAATGGCTAATCGATACAGGCGCGGAAATCAATTGTATAAATCCAAATTCTTTACCCGAGGGAATTAAAATAGAATCGGAAGATTTCATTATAATAACACCAGCCGGTAACAAAAGAGGTAGCGGAAGTGTAACCTTGGATATTGGACCGAAGCTTGGGGTGAATGATGAAATATTGGTAACATTTAAAATTTATGATTTCTGTCCTGGATACGATTTCTTATTAGGTATGAAATCAATGAGAAAATTAAAAGTAGATATGAATATTGGAGATGATATATTAATGAAAATAAAAGGAAAATTAATTAAAAATGGGAAAATAATTGAAGAAAACTATAATGTTAATTTAATAAAAGATTTAAAAGTTATTGACAGTATGGTTAGGACAAATCATATAGAGAAAAATACAAAAGAAAATTTGATTAATCTATTAGGAAAATATCCTTCCATAATTAAAACTAATGAGCAACCTTTACCTTCTACAAACTTACTAAAATGTCAAATTAAATTAAAAACTGAGAATCCTATTTATTCAAGGAGTTATAGAGTTGCTCCTCAACTTCGAGAAGAAATGAACAGTCAAATAAAGAAATTATTAGATCAAAATATAATTAGAGAAAGTAATTCCCCATATAATTCTCCATCAATGCTAGTTCCAAAAAAATTAGATGCGAGTGGGAAAAAGAAATATAGATTAGTAATAGATTATAGAAAATTAAACGAACAGACAATTAAGGATAAGTTTCCTCTTCCTAATATTGAGGATTTATTAAATAAATTACAAGGTTCGAAAATATTTTCTACAATAGATTTAGATTCTGGATTTCATCAGATAGAGATGGCAAAGGACTCCATTGAGAAGACTGCTTTCTCAACAGAAAATGGACACTACGAGTACGTGAGAATGCCATTCGGTCTCTGCAACGCCCCACCAACCTTCCAAAGGGCAATGAATGCAATGATAGCAAACGTACCTAATGCACTCGTCTATGTTGATGATATAATAATTTATTCAAAAACTGTAGAAGAACACTTTCAACATTTAGAAAATATATTTGAAACTTTAGCCAAACATAATCTAGTTATCCAACTAGATAAAACAGAATTTTTTAAAAGTGAACTCCCATTTTTAGGGTACATATTAACTCCAGAAGGAATAAAAACTAACCCTGCGAAATTAGAGGCAATTTCAAAATTTCCAATACCTAAAACTGAAAAGGAAATAAGACAATTTCTGGGATTAACTGGATACTACCGTAAATTTATTCATAATTATGCTAATATTGCTAAACCTTTAACTCAACAACTAAAAGATAAAGACAATATCATACCAGAAAATTACAGAAGTGCTTTCGAGAAATTAAAAATTCATTTAATGAACGCTCCAATTTTAGCCTACCCAAATTTTGAACTACCTATGATAGTCACTACGGATGCATCCCAATTTTGTGTGGGTTCAGTGCTCTCCCAAGTCACTGAAGGAACTGAACACCCCATTGCTTTTGCCTCGAGAACATTAAATGATACAGAACAAAAATATTCCACCATTGAGAAAGAACTTCTAGCAATTGTTTATGCCACTAAACATTTTAGGCCGTATTTATATGGAGCAAAATTTATAATTCAAACAGACCATAAGCCATTGCAATGGTTGTTTAATATGAAAAACAATAATACAAGAATCATGAAGTGGATATTTTATCTTCATGAATATGATTTTGAAATAAAATATATTGAAGGAAAATCTAATTATGTAGCTGACGCTTTAAGTAGAGTAAAAATTGATACAGTTAACGCTATGACGAATCTTAATTTAGATGAAGATTCAGCTTTAGAATTAGACAGAATACTAGGCGAGACATCTCAAATGCCATTGACATCGCCAGAAGGTTTTGATTTCGATGAAACGTTATTAGAAGATCATAATATGGAGACAGAAAATAATAATATTGAAGAAGAAAATAATGATTCTGAATTAGAAAATGAAATAAATGATCCAAATTTCGACAATGAAAGTTTAAACACTCAACATTCACAACAAAGCAGTAATGAACAAATATTTATTGTAGATGATTCAAAACCAATCAATGTAGAAAAAAATCAAATATTTATACAAAGGGGACATAAAAGAATTAGATTAGAAAAGACATTTGGTAAAAATATTTATTTTATTGAAACCGCTTACCCTTGGAGTAATGACTTGGAGGAAACTTTAACAGAAATATTAATGCCTAATAAAGTTTATGGAGTTTATTGCGAACCTAATGTAGAAACAGTGAGAAGTGATTTCGAAGGAATATTTAAAAAGATGTCTTCTTTGATTATGGAACAATTTCCTAGTGTTAAATTAAAAAGATATAAAACTAAATTATTAAATATAGAAGATAAGGAGGAACAAATAGAGTTAATTAACAATTATCACATTGGTAAGTCGTTTCATAGAGGAGTTTTGGAAACCTATGAAAAAATTAAGAGAACATATTATTTCCCTCGTATGAAAGAAGAAATTAATCATTTTATAAACAACTGTAAAATTTGTAGAAAAACTAAATATGATCGGAAACCGATAAAATCTCAATTTCAAGTAACACCTACTCCAATGAGACCGTTTGAAGAATTAATGATAGATACTTTACACTTTGAACGAAAGTATATTGTAACTATTATTGATACATTTTCAAAGAAAATGTATGCTGAAATCACTGCGGCCTGCAACGCAACAAATATTTTTAAGGTTATTACAAAATATTTAAGTTTATTCCCCAATCCAATTAGAATCAAGATGGATAATGGAAAAGAATATAAAAATAACTTGATTCAAAATTTGTTGGAAAGTTTAGGTATCGAAGCATACTATACAACTCCTAACCATCCTAACTCGCTTGGGCTCATCAACAGAGCTCACTCTACGCTTATAGAAATCATCCGAACGTATAAAAATAGTGGGGAAGAACGAGATTTAAATTCAAATTTAAATTTAGCCCTTATTACATATAACAATTCCTTAAATCAAAATCTCAAATTATCTCCAAATGAAATTACCTTTGGTTCCATTAAGGATCCAGAAAAGAAATTATCTATTATTCAGGAGGATCTAATTAATCAATATCATAAAGAATTAAATTTAGTTCATCAAGAAATAAAAAGTAAAATCGAAAGAGAAAAAGAAGTAAGGACTGAATTATTAAATAAAGATAGGGTAAATGAAGAAATAGAAGATCAACCGTATGTTAAGGTTAGGACTAGAAATAAACATGAGAACCCGTTTAGACAGGTTCATAAATTTAAACATAAAAACAAAATTCTTAAGGTTCATGCAGATAATATCCAAAGAAAAAGAAAATCTAAAAAACCTAATAACATTACAGATAATGAAGATGATATGGACATTGATTCTGATGATCCAGACATCGCTCCAGTATGAACTAATAAACCCGGAACATTCTTCAGGATTAGTTACATTCAAACTGTCTGATTCCAAGGTAATTCAGAAATACAAGACTATAATACACTATTTAAATTTTTCAAGTTTTATAAATGAAATATCCATATTAGAAAAGGACTTGAGCAATTTTAAACAACATAGCCAATATGATTTAATTTCAAAACAATTGAAATTTCTACAAGATAAAGTTAATAATATTATTGATATACCGCGTAATAGAAGAAAAAGAGGATTAATGAACTTTATAGGGAAAGCTGTAAAGTACGTCACTGGAAACCTCGATTCTGATGACCAAGCACATTATGATCAGGTAATTACTACTCTTGAGGAGAACAACTATCGTATGGAACACAACATAGCTCATGAGATTCAGATTAATAAAGATCTTGTAAAAACCTTTCAAAAAGACATTAGATTAATTAATAATAACAGTAATAAATTAGCAAATCTAATAAATGTTGTAGACAAGACTACACTAACAAATCATTTAAACGAATTATATGACATTCTAAACTATATCACTATTGTAATTATGGACATAGAAAATTCATTAGAAATGTGTAAAATAGGAGTAACACATTCCAGTATTTTAAAAAGTATAGATATTAATGATAATTACAATTTTATAAGCTCTGATCTTGAAACGTTATGGTTAACTAGTAAATTATCCTGTATGATTAAAAATAATATTGTTCATTACATGATACAATTACCTATTCAAGCTAAATCATTTAGTACTTTATATTTATTATCTGTTCCAGTAAAAAAGAATAATAATTACATAACTACTATTGTAAATAATCAAATGGTATTGTATGATAAGGCAGAAGTGTATAAAGGAGAGTGTAATTTTATAAAAACTAATTATTATTGTAATAAGATTTATAAAATTAATGATTCATGCATAGAAAATGCTATACATAATAATTTAAGTAATTGTTTAAGTACTACTATTAGTAATTCAGAACCTTATATAACTTATGTAGATGTAATTGATATATTTGTTAGTTTTAAGATTAAGCACATTACAATCCAAAATAATTCATCTTATCCTGTAACATTACCAGAAACGGCTATTATTAAGTTAAAAGATAATGAAGAGATTATAAATCACACTCGAAATAATTATGTGTATACTGAGGTATTATCTTCATTTCATGAAATTTCAGATTATAAATATTTTAATGTAACTTTTGATCAATTAAAAATGCCAAATTTGAGTAATGAAATATTTGAAAGTCTGAATACTGGTTATGAAGATCACATTAATTTGGATTATTTCTCAATAATTTTAAGCATTTTTGTAATATATCTTTTGATTTTTAATTTGTATTCATTGTACAAGTCCTCAAGTATTCTTTCTCAAGCAAATCAAGAAGATGCTGCACCAAGCCCAAAGGAAGAACTTGTACTCCAGCCTACAACTTCTAACAACAGCATCCACCCACTTCTTCTCTCACGGAGCTCGAGAACTTCGGATGGGAGGATTTATGGTAGCCAAATAGAAGTTAATTCATAGAGTCAGCAATTTTTCCCTGACTCAGTATAAATACCCCTCCTTTTCCCTCTAGCGATGAGTCCAATCCCGGTAGTTAGTCATGAGATCTTAGATAAGATAGATTAGTGCAATAGTTTATTAGTAATAGTTCAGTTGTTTGTTAATTGTAAACATTGTTGTTGATAAATAAACTTTTTTTTAAGTCCATCTAAGTTTCGGTGATTTATTTGTCGACTGTTCGGGTGTTCTAGGTACTTCATCTGTTCGCCTGGGTTCGGGGGTAGCGCTAGTGTCACTTTTGATTTGGGGTTTTCCTAAGTGACAGGAGTGCTTTGTGATACTAGTGTAATTTGTGAAACGTTGTAAATCGTCTCCTATTTTTTTATTTTTCAGATAATATAAAAATATTGATAATGGAGATTTTTTCTTTATCATAAGCTACCTTTGAGTGCGTCAGCCATATTGGTTCGCTTAACCTCACGTGAAGTATAAATGGCTGTTCGCTTCACATCGGTACGGCAAGGTTCGAAGGAGAACTTGTTCGAAGGTGAGGTTCGTAAGGTGTAAAGGCACCTTTACATGAGCTAGACTTAGTGGAATGTATTTTGGAGGGAAAATTTTTGAATCATTAAGCTCTAGTAATTTTTCGATACTAACTATCAGTATCGATACCAGTACTCATACTTGAATCCTTCGTATCGATACCAAAACTACTTGGTATCGAAATGAAAGTATCGACACTTTACTGAAATCGTTCGGTATCGTACGTCCCTATTTATATGGACTTGAGAATTATTCCTCCATAAAAAGAGGGTTTGTTAAATCATGGGTGGAAAATTTTGGTCCAGTACTGGCCCCAACCTAAATCATTTCCATTCTGGTATTTCTGAAATGAAGTCTTGAAAATAAGATCCCTTTTTAGTTGGATTTGGGCATTGAGAAATATTGCATAGATAAATCTATTAGACAAAATTTAGAATTACCCTAAAAATATTACAATTACTTTAGAACTGAAAAATAAGTTATTTACAGATGTTTCAGAAGTGTAATCAACCTTCTGGAGCTTAGAAGTAAAGTTTGTTACATTAGATTTGACTTCTTCCAACACTTCTTGAATATTTTCATGAACTATTTTATCCTTCCCAGTTCCACGTTCATCAGATTCTTTTGTTCATAGAGAAAGAAGAAAAACAGTTTCACTATTAGAATTTAATTCAATATCGTCTTATCTAATTATTATATTGCCTATACCATCCTTTTATTTATAAAATCACCATTAAAGATAAAAAATTTGGAATTATTTAAATTTTTAAATGGTCTTATCCGTCATTAACTGTTAGCATATTGTGTAAATATTACGATACTTATGAAGCTAGTTAGCAGTAACCTCAGAATAGAAAAAAATCGGGTACGATGCGCGCAACACACAACTTTCACTAATCAATCTACTTCGAGTAGAGAAATCGATATATTTTGATAAATGTGTAAACACCATTTAGAAACATCACAGAAAATATTGGATGGATGATAGCTGACCGGATATAGAATAAGGATGAAAATAGTTTTTCAGATTTATTTACTTCTTTGTGTCCTTTATCCTCCATAAGGTATAGAGTGTTACAATTATTACAAAACTTGGAAGTTCTAATTTCATCAATAGTCGAGTTTTTCTTTTTACTGTTTTTTGTAAATATATATAACTTCAAGGGGAATCGATTGAATTTATGGCTCGCAATCGATTAACATGTGGAATAATATCTAAAAGTAAAAAAAGTTATTTTGCAAGCCTCGTGCCTTCAAACTAGCAATCTTAAAAGGACTGCCCCATCAAATAAAAGTGGAAATCAAATTTATTAATAATAATAAGCAATTTTCTTGTCATTGTACGTGTAAAGCTGGTAGTTCTGGTAAATACTAACACATCATTGTAACTTTACTCTACGTTTTTCGGTTAGTAATTACATTAATTACCTATTCATACAATCATTGTTATGACAGCTTAGATTCTTTGCCATATTATTTATTTATTTGTCAAAACTTTCAGGCTTCGCATTGAAAACTTGGAACAATTAAGCACAACGGATGTAAGACAAAAATGGGGAAAATTAAAAAAGAAAAACAAACAAGACACTATGGTCCCAATGTTATTTGCATAAAATTAACATTTTGGAATAATAAAATGTCAAATACTAATATTTACCTGGATAAATATAGTCACTTTCTTTAAAATGAAGACTACATATCGTCATATGTTTCGAAAGAGGCTTATCTATTCTTAATTTTACAATACACTCTTTAAGAAGCTTTTTATTTTTTGGAAATAAATGTAATGACACGTCTTTTGATTTTTTAATTGAACACTGAGGGGCTGAGCAATACCTATTAGACATTTTTCAAATGTTTTTTTGCTCAATCGGGTTTTAATTATGGAAAAATAAATTAAAAACGCCAAAAACTCTATTAATCCCAGGTAATGGACAGGCTTCTATCCCCGTTTCTCTAGTTCCTGTAAAGTAGCAGCACCATCGCTTGCGCCCGCCTATGGGACTAAAGTTTGTAAACTAAGATATAATTATTACAGATTATCGATTATTAACTTGTACAAAACGTTTTTCGTCCTAAAAAGATGCTTTAAATACTTTTTACATCACGTCTTTTTCTAAGCATTCACTCTCTTAAGAACAACAGAGTAGTTTTCATGTTTATCTGTGCCAGAATGACAATAAAAAATATAATACTCAACGGTCTCCTGACTTTATAAGTCTATATATATTTGTAAAAAACTTCATTTTGTTGCCATGGAAAAAATAATGTCCATTACATACGTAAGTTACAACAAAAAATTAAAACAACTTGAGAACTCGTTCGCATGCAGAGTAAGCCTTTATTTGTTAACAATGGGATATTCGCGGGCGCAATCGACTATAGGGTGCGCTAGTAGTTTTGCAAAATGTCGGAAGGAACGGGGATAGACATAGTTGATGTGATAGAGATAATTGGTAATTTTAAAAGACCATTAATTGAAGGGCAGGCTATCCTTGATGCAAATCACATAATTAAATGTGGAATATTTAGAAGTTAAAAAACAGTTATTTTACAAGCCTTGTGCCTTCAAACAAGCGATCTTAAAGGACTGCCCAGAGGCGAACCCAGGATCAAAACTAGGGGGGTGGCAAGCAAAAAACGAGGGGGGGGGGTGCCCCTATGGTCGTTCAGGTTGTAACACCTTACCGTGGAAAAAGTGAATGAAACCAAAATTATGTATAATTATAGCAGTGGGGGCCCGGTGTGGCTGTACGGTAAAGTGCCGTACTCCCATGCCGGAGCTGCGGGTTCGAGTCCCGCCCTGGGTGGTGCTTTTCATTCGTAGGAGAAATATCACCCAGTGCCATGAGTGTTAGTATGGGCTGTATAGGGTTTCAATGGAAGCCTTAAAGTCCCGAAAAAAAAATTATAGCAGTGCTTTATCAACTAAGTTATTACAATTATTTGCTTGAAAAAAATATATTCTATTATTGCTTCCAGTCTTAAAAGCCTAAAAAAATATTGCTTCCAGCCTTCCAGGGGGGGCAGCTGCCCCCCCCTCCCCGCCGCTGGGTACGCCCATGGGACTGCCCCATGAAATAAAAGTGGAAATAAAATTTATTAATAATAATAAGCAATATTCGTGTAAAGCTGGTAGTTCTGGTAAATGCAAACACATCATTGTAACTTTGCGCTTTTCGGTTAGTAATAACATTAATTACCTATTCATACAATCATTGTTATGGCAGCTTAGTTTCTTTGTTATATTATTTGTCAAAACTTTCAGGCATCGCATTGAAAACTTAAAACAATTAAGCACAACGGATGTAAGAAAAAAATGGGGAAAATTAAAAAAGAAAAACAAATCTATGACACTATGGTCCCAATGTTATTTGCATAAAACTAGCATTTTGGAATAATAAAATGTCAAATACTTATCTGGATAAATATAGTCACTTTATTTAAAATGAAGACTACATATCGTCATATGTTTCGAAACAGGCTTATCTATTCTTAATTTTACAGTCCATTCTTTAAGAAGCTTTTTATTTTTTGGAAATAAATGGAATGACACGTATTTGGTTTTCTAATTGAACAATAAGGGACCGAGGAATACCTATTAGACATTTTTCAAATAATACTTTGATCAATCGGGTTTTAATTATGGACAAATAAATTAGAAACGCCAAAAAAAAACCCTATGAATCCTAGGTACTGACTTCTATCCGTTTCTCTAGTTCCAGTCAAGAAGCAGCACCGTCGCTTGCGCCCGCGAATAGTGAACTGTCAGCTCAGGTTTCCAACGATAATTATACATATGTACATATATATATATAAATTACTGCGGTCATTAACGGAAATTTAGAACCAATTTACTAACAGCTAGCAGGAATCAACTTAGATTGCTACAAAGGTTGAGGGGGAAAGCCATATTGAAGCCTTGATGCGATAATACCTGAATGTAATTAAAGTATCTTAATTACCTTTATGGGTTACTGTAGAAATAAATGATGTACTATCAACCCTTTCATCTCTAATTCTGGTTTCGGAAAAAGCCATTTATCAGTCATACTAAGTATCATGAAATATAGCGATTAATACAATTGGAACACATGATATTTTATATTTCTGGTTTATAGTATGTTTACTAAATCAGATTCACTTTTACTTTCCTACAGTCCCTTTGTCCAGAGGTAGAAACTTTTCGGTATCTAAAACCCTTCTTTGTTTATAAAGACGTTGTTTGCGGAGTGTTATGAGCATATTGCACTCTTGATAGAAACCCAATTAACATTAACTTGTGTGCATAGCAAAGATATTCAAATGATCCTGTTTTCTTCTTATCATCTTTGTTCAATTTATCTTATAATAATAAAATCTGGTGCGATGGGCACAACGAGTTTTATGAGTTGACTGAATATTTTTCTTTTTTTCTCCTTTTTATGTTTTCTTTATTTTTATCATATCTCATATTTAGCCATTTCTTATTTTTAGGCGTAACGAGAGACAGTTAATTTCTCCATGTAAACAAAAACAAAAGTACTTTATGGGGAACAAACAAACAAACAAAAAAGCCCCCCCCCCAAAAAAAAAAGTCCCCTCAGAACATTTTAATAATGATTAAGCTTACCTGATATTAAAGAACTCCTAATTTTCATTAAACATGACGAATTTGATAAAAACCGTTAAAGCCGTTTTTGAGATCATCGAAAAAAAGGTAATAATTGGAAAAAAATTATGAAATAAAGTGCCCGCTCCGTTTGACCAATTTTGATGAAATGTTGGCTATCACATCTTTGGCATATACATACATCAAATACCCAGTTTGATCAAAATCGTTAAAGCCTTTTTTGAGTTAATAAAAAAACACGTGAAAATGATACAAAATTTATTAAGTAAAGTCCCCCCTCCGGTTGATCAATTTTGATGAAATTTTTACAGTCTTATCTCGGGCATATAAAAAGATCAAATACTCAGTTTAATCAAAATCGTTAGAGCCGTTTTTGAGAAAATTGAAAAAAACTTAAAAAGTTATTAAATAAAGTACTCCCACCCTTTGAGCAATTTTGATGAAATTTTTGCTGTCACATCGCGGGCATATACATACACTAAATATCCAATTTCAGGTTCGCATGGTTAACAGTTTTTGAGCTAGTCTGTTCACACACAGACACACACACACACACACACAGACCATTTCTCGGGACTTGGTTAATTGGACCTAGGGGACCCCAAAATGTGTATTTCCGTTGAAAACCGGAAGTCGAAATTTTTCACGATCGCAATACTTCCACTTACTATATATTTCATATATAGGTAAGTGAAAGTAAAAATTGATCGGGAAAAGCAATAAACAAGTTGTCAGACTGACAACCACCCATCTATCATTCCAGTGCCAACTGCTGTTCATTTCACATGATTATTGTTCCATAAAATAAGCAATGTTTTGCAAAAATGATGTCACAAGTTGATTGAAAGTAAAATTTAATAAAGTTTAAATTTTAATTAAAGAAAATGAAAAAGTGTGGATATTGTTGGCTGGGAAGTGGGGAAAAATGAATCACCATACTTGGTAACAATCGGTTGCAGTATCAGTTAGTTTAAGCCCTGCTATTGCGGAAGTACCAAAGGAAATTAATAAGCTATTAAACTACTAATAAAACGTTTATATTCATTTCATTATTTATTTTATTGCTTGTTGTTGTTTGTTAGTTTAATGCCACTTTATGCCACTGAGGCTAATCATAGTATGCTTCATTGGATGTTTTTAATTTTGCCTATCAGGTACAATTAAATTAGCGAACTTTAAGGAGTACCTGACATCTTACATATTTAAGACCTCCACTTTACGTCCTATTCGAGGAACGGCATAGCCAAGGATTTGTTGCTGCCTTTAAAAAATCCTAGGTCCACCGCAGGACACGAAGCGGCGACCTTTAGTATGGAACTAAAGATAGTATTGCTAGTATGGCCCGGATCTCCATTGAAAAGGACCTGTAGGTGATTTGTTATTCCTTTTGAGTGAGCGGGGAGCAGGGATGCAGCTGCCTTCCCCTGTAAACACCCATTGAAGCACAAACATTTTTTTTTTTTAAGAAGTAATATATTCTTCTATAGTAAGGAGGATAAAGGTTCGCGGGATGGCCGAGTGAGCATGCGCGTTAAAAAATACGACATAGCATCGAGAACCAGAAAAATTTCAAGTTCGAAACCCGGCGCCAGGGGAAATTTAATAATACTCGGCATTAATCCCTCACCCTCTTACCTGGCCTGGGAAACCCCGTATAGCCTAAACGGGAAGGAAGGGGAGGACCCAAAAAAAAAAAAAAAAAATAAGGAGGATAAAAATATTTGCTTTTCATTTAGAGCATCATTAAAAATATAAACCACGCTATGATTTAAACTAATAATTGCATACACTGTTTTATATGCACATAATTGCATAAAATATCAGTTACAAGGAATATTGTTTCAAATCAACTATCTTTTAATGTTTTTTAATAAAGTAGGTTGATGCACATTGTGAAAAAATAATTTCATATGAAAGCCATTAGTACTTTTACCATGCAGGTAAAAGATTTTAGAAGCAAAAAAATAAAACAGCTCATGTTTTAATGAAGTTAATAAAAATCTCCAATTAACTTACAATAACCTATTCAGATATCAGTTAAAAATCTAAACGTTTGATTTAAATAAATGAAGAATAGTAGAATAATTTATTGTGATTATTTTACATTTCAATTTAAATAAAATAAAAAAATATATTTGCAATAATTTTTATGAAGTATATTTTACAAGTCAACTGGGAAGTCCACTAAGAGTTGTATTTAAGAATTGACCAAATAATTGAGCGAGGCTATCAGGAGTTTCCTTAGGTGAAGGAGGGTGGAGTTTGGCATAATTAAGGAACTGTCTTCGGTATCGCGCCAGCTGAGCTGGCGAGCATGAACCAGAGATGTTTTCTAAAATGATTCCACCATGGCATGGCAGTTTAATAGTTCCTTCTGCCCCACATTTCTTAGCAGAAATTATTTCCTGAAAATACATTAATGAAATAATTATATTAGAATTAATTTCTAATTATTAGTAATATGTTAATTAGCTTATCAGAATCAAGAATACTTACAGCGACAATAGCTTGAGTTATTTTATCAAGCTCATTCAAGAAGTTAGCAGAACTTAAAGGAGCCTGAAAATAAAAATAATAATAATAAAGTGATCTATTAACACATACAGTACAGAATCTACTACTAGTCTTTCTATAGTCTACAGCCTTCTATTGGGTTGTTTCATATGAAATGTCTGTTTTCAGGGTAAAGTGATTTTAGTAAAAATGCAATATAAATACAATATAATATTATTCGAAGAATTGACCTTCTTTTACTACACCTTTTTGCCAACGTGAGACCAACTTTTTTATCCTGGAACTGAAAAACTCTGAGCTTTGAAGTGAAACAAAATCTGATAACGCACTTTGGACTTCAGCATCATATTCAAAATTTTTTCCTCTGACGAAGTTGTCTAAGTTCCTGAGCAGGTGATAATCTGCTGGAGACAAATCGGGAGAATATGGTGAGTGTGGAAGAACTTTGTACCCCAGTTCTTTCAATTTATGCACGATAAGATTGGAAACTCAGAGTCAAGCGTTGTCAAGTAGGAGTATAGGACCCTTCCGATTTTATTGCAGTAGGTTGTAGAGGTAATGGCTTCACCTCTAATAATGTATGTTTCCAGCCATGGACCACCATATAGTAAACATATTTTTTTTTTTTAATGTAAATTTGGTTTTGGCATTTGTCGATGTCTAATCACTGCCCTGACGGACGCTGATTGTCATATGCAATTCATTTTTCCCTATGGCCGAATTTAAACTCATGAAAAAAGTATTACACGAAAATTGCATGTTTCCATGTTCATATTGGGAAGTATACTAAAAAGTGTGTAATTAATAAGAGGATTAGTAACTGCTTAATTATAATATGTAAACATTTGGAAGGGCCTGCAAAATCCTCTATGTATTTCAAAAATTATAAAATCGGACATTCATGTAAAACAACCCAATACATCTTATAAAATTGATCACTGAGGACTGATAGACTTTACAGTTCTTGTGAATAAAAACAAGTATATTCATCTTATAAGATATGAAAATTGATGGTACCTAATTTATGAAGCATTTTTATGCAATTAAGATGAATGCACCACCGGTGGTTTGCAGGTCCCTAATGTGGAAGTGAGTGAGCCAGTGGTGACTCTTAAGTAGGCCATTTGGAGTTACCTACATTTAGCAGGTGTTTGACCTAAACGGAGGAGGTTGAACGATGTCGAGGGCGCTTTTGGAAGGAACAAGACACCTCCAGTGCACAGTAGTTTAGAGGTCCCACGCCTTCCTAATTTTCACTTGAAAGAAGAAGAACTAGAAGAATCTCTAGTTTGATAGTTTTTTACGATACAATGATGAAACCTAAAGATGCTAGGGGGGCTACCAACGAGAGCGAAGTTACAACAGCTTTTAGGAATGAAGCCAATCCCTTTTATTAATTAAGATTATAAATTAAGAATATGCCTTATCCACTCAACTCAACAATTACCACTAGAAACCTGGCCTCCTTTTGTGAATTATTAACATCCACCTCAAAATTCGTTGAGTGGCTTCATCAATCGACATTTTTAGGGTGTAGGTGTAGGAAGGATTTGTAGGCCAACATGACTGTCTCATTCTACTGATCTTTATTAATTAATTAAAGTGAAAATCAGCAGGATGTTCATAAATTTTCATAAGACAGTTAGGTTGCCATGTTAATGGCATAAGTCTAAAAAAAAATGGACCGTGGAATTTTAGGTCAGTGTGACCATTTGATTCTGCTGATCATAATTAAGCAATAACGTGAAAATCAGTTGGATGTTCATAGATTTTTCTAAGGTCGTCATGTTTACATGTTAGTGGCATAGGTCATGACAAACGGTCCATATATGAGAATTCCCGTAGATAAAAAAGATGTAGCAAAAGTAAAAATGAAGCCACTCATGAATTTTCAGCCAGATGTTAACAATGTTACATAAAGGGGCCAGGATCCTGGACAAGACAGCACATTAACTATACAGTAACAGTAAACTAAACAACATAGCTGCCAAATTGGACAGCACTACCCAAGCAGTACCCTATATTTTCAGGTGTGAGAAGAAATACAAAAACAATAACAGCACATCTGAATGGTATTGATAAACATACAGCAAACAGTTCAATATCATATACATAAGTACAACTAATTGCTTAATGATTATTACTAACAGAATTCTATAATCATTAATGTCATCACTTGCTGAAATTATTACTAAACAAAAATATGAATATTTAAAAACTCTGACTTACACTTTGTGTTGATTGGTTGGGAGGAGGTGGCTTTCTTAGAAACAAAGCTTGATAAATTTCACTACCAGGGATGTCCTCATGCGATTGCACGCAAAATAATGGCGAATCCCACCTGTTTCGAGAATCTGGAATTTCATAACGTAGATGAAGAGCATCAAAACATTCCTTCGAATACCTTTCCTCATCAGGTCTTTTCAAGTTCCATTCCCATGCTTCCTCCTTGTTGCATATAGTTTCAACGGTCACTTGAGTAGAACCGCTGTTTTTAGATGCGCAATACAGTTCATACCTGTAACCTACAAACTTATAATTTATTTTTATTTTATTCTTTAAGAACATTAAAATGAACAGGTCTTACCTTTAATGTAGTTTCCAGCATCCAAGATCACAACATTGTCGGGAGTTAGTAATCTTAAAGCTTCTGATTTCAGAATGCCTCTTATTTCCTTTTCCTTTTGTGCATCTAAAAAAAAATAAGATTTAATTAAAGAAGAAAACTTCTATTATGGCTGTAATAGAACGAAAAACGAAGTACCAGAAAACAGTTTGTTCTTCTGAAGTTCTTTATTGTTTATGATGTCATTTTCAGAAACAATATGAACTTTAACTTTATTGACATCTTGCAAAAATTCTTTTATCTGATTAGCCCTAGTACTTTTGCCTGTAGAAGGTAGTCCTGCAATTATTACTAGAGGCATAGTATAAGTCCCATAAAATCAACTTTGTTTTAAAAAAAAAAAATAATAATATGCACTACATGAACACCATAGAAGATAACAGATGAGGAGGTAATAACCATACTCGCTCATACAAATAGCTACGAACTTGACATTGTATCATTTGTTATCATCGAAAAAATAACCATTCACATGTTAACCTTAAGTAGTGTAGTGTCAAAATCAAATAATTTAACTCGTATTATTTTTTGAAGTATCAAGAACCAGTATGAAGATAAATCCATATTATAAATATGTCTATTAAAGTAATTTATCCTTTTTTTAGTGTTACGAAACATCGTGATCTAAGTGAGTTTAAAGCCAGGTAACAATTTTATTAATTGCTCTTTCTAGCAACAGAGTTTACACAAACGTCTAAATGACTTGGAATATGAATTGAAGGAGCTTCATGAGCGTATTTTGAGAAAAAGATATCCATTCCATCAAGACCATGTGATAACTCACAAGAAGAAATTGAATTCAAAGAAGGTAATTAATGTTGTTTAATATTTATGAATTATGAGCCCCATTTAGGTTAGCATATGGTTATATAATAGGTTCAAAAGAAAAGAGCTCTAATTTTGGCCGAAAAAAATACTTTGAATCGTAACTCAGAAAAATTGAATGCAGTTGATGTCAATCAAATTCGTCCGTATGGTAATATATAACACGTTTTAGTTTTACCCATTGAAAGATACTTACGGCACAATTATGTACATAGACATTAAGTAATAATTTTTGTTCAAAGTTTGCACCACGACAAGTTTGACAGACATCACTAGCTTGTCTTCCGGTCTTGATAAAGTGTTTCGTTCAATCACGAAGGTAAGTATTCATCTTTGACCACCATTTCTAAATTTTATTTGTAAATTAGTAGAATTAAGATCTCTAGTACAGTTAATACAAATAACGACAAATAGCAAAATATTTTTTTGGCCTTGAAATATAAAAGAATTTCAGTTAATTTTTGTTTAAAACTTTTACCTGACATAAATGCTTTACAGCACTAAGGGACACTATTGCAGAAATGAACTTGAAATAGGACGATGTTTATAAGTGATAATTTTTTAGAAATTAATAATTCATAAGATATTTTTCTTTACTTATACTCGCACACAGGGAAAAGCTGCCTCCCCCCAGAAAATATGATAAACCAAAGTTACAAATTAAATTAAATTCGTATTTACATACTAAAATATTTATCAAGTATTATGTAAACAAAAAAATCTGGTGCTGTGATTGTTTACCCCATAAGTTTGATGAGAATCGGTAGAATTTTCTCCGAAATATGGTCGGATTTTTGGATGTTTAACGAAATTGTCTTGTTGAAAGGGTCTAGCCTTAGCGAAACTTTTAATGCAATTTTTAATTTTTTTTTTTTTTTAATCTTCCCAAAATTTACTTATAGGTTTTTTTGGCTATAGAGTTACACATTTTTACATAATCGAGATATTTTTATGTGTTCAGAAATCAACATAATATAAAGAAAAGTTTGAATTTAATTTTTATTTTGAGGACCATTTTTTACAAGAGCTTCCCGAGATAATACAATAGTTATTTATATGGTTAGAAAAAGGAAGCTTTCTTCTATGCAACGAGCTCAACAACGTAAAAATCGGACCGGCTCAACACGAGATGAAGAATTTGAAACTACACATACAATTTTGCCGAAACATTTTTAAGCTGTTCCTGACAGGAAATTTTTTTTATTTTTTGTTTTGGATGATATTTAAGACATCAGGGTTTCTTGAGGTGCTGAACTCAATTCTGCTATTGTTTTTTATGTGAAAAAATTTATAAAGCTAATAAGCTTACTTGAAAACTTGAAGCTTTTTTAATTTAAATTGAAGAAATATGAATAATTCTTTAACGATTGTATTTTTCCTTTAATCTACTCTCTAAAATAAATGAATTAGTGAAAGAATCATGTCGATATCATTTTCCAAACTCAAGATAAAAAATAAAGGATTTTCAAGGTGTTTTATTTTATTTCTCAGCACCTAAGGCCCTTTGGACGGAACGCTCGGACACGTGTCGACTATTTTTCGATGTAGAATCACCAGAAAAAAAATGGGCCCGATCGACGACCCCATAGCTGTGCCCTCCCCTTGTCAGTGGTTCTTTCACACTAGGTGCGAACACCTGTCCCTATTAAAATTGCATAACTTCAGCCGATCTCTGGGTATATTCTTTATTGTTATAATAATCGTTTTTATCTCGCTATACATTGGTTTTTACAAAATCGACCGTTTGAGTCGATAAAAGTCTCAGTTAATAGATTTTATAGATTTAAAAAATGAAATTCTCCGGGTGAAACCGGTATATACAGCAAGTAATCAATAAACAAACCTTTATCATTATTTTTAATACTGAAATAGGTTATCAATGTTTCATTTTTATCCGCAGAACGATGTTTACAGCAGCCTCCAAGGGTTACAGTTGGCAGATCATATTGTACCCAAGAAAAAATCTGTGAGATGCATTTTTTTTTTTTTTTAATACTATATTTTCCAAAGGTTTTGCATTTAGTTTAGTTTGTAATTTTTTGTTTCATTCATATCCCAATTATATTTTTCAGAAATTCGTATTCAACAAGAATGAAGGGAATGGACATTTTAATCAAGTTCTTAGTGGTATCATCAAAATGAAAGTGAGTTACAGCGTAGCAATTACTTTTTTTTTTGTTCTGTACCCCTACCTGGCCATGTGTGGCTTACTCTATAGGTGTAACTAACCTA
Organism: Aelia acuminata; assembly: GCA_911387785.2. Classification (NCBI taxonomy): domain Eukaryota; kingdom Metazoa; phylum Arthropoda; class Insecta; order Hemiptera; family Pentatomidae; genus Aelia; species Aelia acuminata. The sequence continues at coordinate 151,858,568 of OU426981.1, read as the reverse complement.
TTCTAACCATGGTGGGTATGTCGAGATTTATTCCGTGGGGCCTCCACGAAATAAAAGTCAACCATCCCAGGGCGGATTCGAACCGCCATCGTTCGGCTCGAGCGTGCTAAAGCGGGTCGCGCTCAAACACGCTCGGCTATCCAGGCCCTGTAGCAATTACATTTACTTCATTTTAGATATTATAAATTACTTATATAAAACAATCTTTTTATGACAGATGCGAAAATCGCAGGGGTCGTGATCCCTCCCCAATTATTTTGGCTATTGCAATTTTTTTGTATTTTTAAAGGAGTAACGCAATCGCAATTAGGTAGTTACTATGGTTACTATGCCCTAAACAAAACATTAGGTGGTTTAGATCACACTCCCTCTTAATACAAGGTAATAATCTCATCCAAAAATAGTGCTGTCAGCCATGTAATCATGAGACTGGGGGGGAGGTCGTGATCCCCCCCTATTTATGCTAAATCCTCCCTGATGGGAATTTTGAGGTGGGCCTCTGCGGTACCACTGGTGAAACAGCTAACAGGTCCATTTTATACTGTTGTGTATGACATGTACAGAAAACAAAAATAAACTCCCTTCAGGCAGGTTTTACTGCAGGAAGGAAAACTATTTTATATACATATACTGTGGGTGTCCCAGACATAGTTAAAAAAAAAAAAAAAGGGGGAAATACTGCATGTAAAACGGGATAGAATGGCGCAGAAACAAGTTTCCTATCTCAATCTGCCGAGGAGACAGAATTTTTTTTGTTTTTATTTTTAAAATCTTACTTTTTTTTCTGAAAAATTACAGTTTTCTCTACTTTGGTTTAGCGTAGAAACAAAAAAGATGATATTTTCTTAATCAGCATTAAATTTTCTAAAAGATGAGATGGGTTTAGTGAGTCGGTGGGACACTTTGAGTGGCACTTTTAACGTGCTAAAAACAAAACATTTATTAAAACTTAAATGTTTAATAGTTTTTGAAAATTCCTCACTCCCCACTGGTGCACCCTAGAAACTGTCAAATTTCCTGAAAATTGCGGAATTTATTTAGCTTTTTAGTGGTGTAACCCATGATACAATTGGCCTTCACCTTTTGAGTCTAAAAGTAGTTTTTCTTATGAAAAACACGCTAGAGAAGGTCACTGCTGGGGCAATGAGGAAGCGCTAGAGCCTGCAACCAAAGTAATGGATGCCGAACTTCCCATTAGTTTGAGTTAGTTTTACTTTTTTAAGATTAGAAAGAACAATGTAAGAATTCTAAATAATATAAAAAGGGTAATAATGATCTAAAAAAAAAAAAACTCCATAGTTTAAATTAAAAAAATACTTTCTTTAAAATAAATTAAACTTTTTTCTTATCTTCTACTAAAATTTGAAAATTTCTACATAAAAATTTTTGAAGATAAGCCTGCATCCTAAATAATGGAGGACATTTTGAACAGGCGCTGCAATAATCCATTTTAATATGGTTCTTATACATATTATTTTTTAAATTTAAACTAAGGAATTTTTTTTTTTTTTTTATTTTAGATTATTATTACCCTTTTTATATTATTTAGAATTCATGCATTGTTCTTTCTAATCTTAAAAATGTAAAAAAAACAAAAAACTAAATCATGGAAAGTTTCGCATTCATTACTTTGGATGCAGGCTCTAGCGCTAGCAGTGACATTCTCTAGCGTGTTTTTCATCAGAAAAACTGCTAGACTCAAAAGGTGAAGGGCAATTGTATCATGGGTTACACCAATTTTTTTTTTTTACATAAATCTCTTATTAAAACTTAAAGGGGGGGACACCCAGTATATAAATAAATATAAATATATATATACATATATATATATATATATATATATATATATATATATATATATATACATGTGTGTGTGTACATGTATATAATAAAAGAAAAGGTGTATAACAAAAGAAAAATGCCAAGAACTTAAAAATTTAATCGTAGTCATAATGTAGTACATTGTTGTGCTGTGTCCCGCCTTGAAATAAGGCCTCTTGTGAGTATTGACCATCAGTTATCCTGACTATAATACAAATATTGTGCTGCCTCTATCTAATTTCGGATCTAAAGTATGGATTGGGTATCTTGAGCAATTTTATCTTCCCACCACGACTATTTAAAAAATCATAATCAATCATAAAAACATTTGAAATATTTTATATATCTGTACTTTTAGTTATAATTCAAATACACTTCATTAATTATTTAATCATCTTTGAAAAATAATACTTTTACTATATTTTCCAGCCACAGAAATTAGTAAAAGGAGCGAGTTCAGAAGTAACATGTCCTCCTTCATTAACGCATGTTGCTGTAAGTAATTTTTGATAAAGAAATTTTAATAAAGCTTAGGTACTTGAGAAAAAGTAAAACAAAATTATTACTTCTCCTTACATCCAATTCCTACATTGACAGGTGCTACTGATATGAGAACTCTCAGAACTAGAGTTAGTTATTACTCCCGTCTGAGTCAGTTATTATGTTTGTCATGGTAGCCTCTAGCAATAATTTTTTAACATAGTACTGAGCAAGCGGTTGGCATATTAGGCCTAATGAGGCCTTTGTCCGCACAGTGTGGCCTTCTCACAGACGTTTTGTGTTGCTTGCTGGAGTACAGACAGCATGTAGGGGGTAGCCCAAACCTCACCATCCCATCCCACCAACCCAAGCTATGGTCACCATGGTGCAGCGGCAGACTGCCCATAGCTCCATAACCAATCCCATTGGGGCCATTTGGCAGTGTCCTTCCCACCGATGGCGTCAGCTCTCTCGGGTTCAAGGACAATGACAAACTGGTCTAGGTCCAAGGATTATGGTAGCTCAGAGTCAGCAGGCCCCGAGGACCTATATTTGTTTCCTGAATCATACTGTCCTTGAACCAAACCTCCGGGCGGTTACTGACATCCTGGAAAACCACACCACGACTCTCGATTCGATACATGGGCTTCCCCATAAACCTTCTTTTATCACTCCTATGCCTGGTCAGTGTGATTCGCCTCCAGTAGGCTGATAGCCTCACATACCCGGGGGTGAGGGTAGGCTTGGACTGCGTGGCGTTCATTGGCGGGCAGTCATCCTATTGGAGGTTCACCCATCCAAGTCCTAACCACGATGGACTTTGCTTAACTTTGATTATCTATTGCAAGCACCATTGTCTACTTGGGCATCCCGACCTGATGCCTTTTATATATATATATTATATATATAGGGGGAGGCGGGGCACAATGAAGCACAAAAGTTTCATTTACCCATAGCACTCAACCTGAGACTTTATTTTCAATTTTATATTTTTTCAATTTTACCTTAGGATCTAATCTATGTAAGAAGTGCTTTAAAAATTATCTAGTGCACAATGTGTGTTCACAAGCAGCTATCTTCCAAAAAAAAAAAAAAAAATATTTCATTGTGCTCCATGCCCGGGGAAAAAAGCTACACTACAATTAACAAAAAATCTTTATTCGGCTTTCAGTCGGTTTGTCGTAGTTCTGCTTTAGGATAGCCATGAAATTCTTCATGAAAGAGGAAAATTTGACTTGGTTGTCAGAAAGGAAAGTTGTCATAAATTAATACAGTTTTTTGGGTGTTCCGCTCTCAATTTCCACACCAATCTGTAAGAAAATGAAAAACCCAACTGCTTATTGCACAATGAAAAATACATGCGGCACGATTAAACACTCGTGGGAAGTTTCATTGTGCCCCCAACTCCCTTGTTTCAAGGAACCACATACGAGCCATTTTGATATCTTTAACTTCCTACGATGAACGTGAAGAGGTAGGAAAGCCAAAGTCAGGCAAAATCTTAAGAGATACATGCATAATGAAAAAGTTGTAAGAACAGATTGAATAAAATAATTACTCATACCTAGAGACTAAAATCCCTTCGACAAAAAGTTTTAGTTTTACCCCACAAAACCACACTTTAGCACTTGGAGTTGGTCATAAAACAAATAGAAAGGGGACAATTGCTGACTTTGTTTGGAGCCACCCTTACCGATCGCTGTCTGAATTTGGTGTTGCACTAGACCTTTTGGTTCGACCAGCGCACAGACTGTTTCATTGTGCCCCACCCTCGCCTATATATATATATATATGTATATATATATATATATATATATATATATATATATATATATATATATATATTTATCATTTCTGAAAGGTCGGTATACTATACCTACTTCAATTCAATGAGCCAGCCATTAATTTGAATATTACTTTCTCCGGTGCCTACAAGTAGTCATATATTCCATTACAAGAATTTTTGGAAAAAGATTTAAAGAAAATAAGACTTACTTTCCCCATATATAAAAAAATACCTTGTATGATTGCAATAATATAGAAATTGGATCATAATCTGCTAAGTTACAATTCATTGAATTTTGGAAATGAGTAAATCATGTGTGTTTTACTTAGCACCTTGGAATCCTAGAAATCACTTAACTTACATGCTTTTATGCCATTTATCATATCATTCTTCATTGTGACAAAATTGATATATCATTAAAATTTATACAAGTATTTGAAATTAATGGACAAAAATAATTATAAATGTTAAATTGATCAAATATCTTAGGTCTTGATAAAAAATCTGTACAATTTTTTTTTTATGCTGTATCACTTTTGTTATATTTAAGGATAATTTAATAAATATATTTAAATTGAAGATCAGGGCTACCATTAAGTCTCAACACTTTTTTTCTTAAACATTTTTTATTTCCGCATACTTTCGGTCGTTTGGCCATCATCAGTGCTGAAATGTGATTGATAGTTAAAAAAAAAAATGTTTTCCCTTTCAATTCCAAAGTCAGGCAAAATCTTTGAAGAATTGCAGCAGTAGGTCTAGGGTAGTAGATACCTAAATTTTAAACTATTTTAGGACAAACCACAGATTGAGGATTTTTAGAGAGAAAAAAATTTTTTTTTTTGACTATCAAAAATATCACATTTCAGCACTTTTGATGGCCAACGGGAACTGAATTAATAATTTCACTCGTGTGATTATGCAACAATGAATTAATTAATATAATATATAACAGTTCCCCCCCCCCGGAAAGGAAGGTTTGTTTTTATCCCAAATCAAGGAAATTAAGTATGATGGATAACCATTAATTAATATAAAGTCTTCTGATTTGATCAATGTGATATTTCCTAGCATTCCCTCCTCCATCTAACTTAGCGATGTAGTGCACTCTACCTTGTGGACTTAACATGGTCCATGTTGACTGTGATATATAGAGAACCTCTTTGTACTAATAACTAAATTAATTATTTTAAAATCACATGGTAAAGTTTATATATGTTGTTTTTCTGGTTGATAACAGTTCATGTTAAACAAATAATAAAGATTATGTTTTTGTTTTGTTCCTATTAAACAATCTTATATTGGCGACGAGGAAAAATTCCAATGGCCTCAAGGAAAAGTAAAGTAAAAGATGAGGAATTCAGGGAGGAACTCCGGCTTAAAATGGAGAGGTTCTCGATGGAGGCGTTCGATGCATCTAAGGTAAGCCTAGAAAATTATATTTCTCAATTCGAACGTCTTTGTACAGTAAAAGGGCTCGGTGGGGACCGAGAGCTGGCTCAGGAGGCAAGGAAACAATTACTTTTAGCATATGTTGGGGCCAACACGCTACGAAAAATTGAAAATTATTTTCTTCCGGAGTCAGTGGATGAGAAGAAGCTCGAGGAGGTCACAGCGGCTCTTCGCTGCATGTTCAGACCAGAGCTAACGATATTTTCAGCTCGTATGGCATTCGAGAGGGCAGTACGTAACACTAATGAGACCTTGGGGGACTTCTCCAATAGGTTGAGGGAATTAAGCACCCATTGCGAATATGGTAAGAGTCAGGATGAAAGGCTCAGGGATCGTTTTGTGGCAGGCGCCGGTTATAAAAAATTTGAAATCGAGGTGAGGCAAAGATGGCCACAAGGTAAACATTATAATGATAATGCGTTAACCTTTAGGGAGGTTTTACAGTTGACCATCGCTATGGATAGAGCCGAAACAGAGGTGGAATCTTTCTGTGAAAGTCCAAGTATTAGGGAAGAGGAAAAATTAGTTTTAGGAAAAATTAATAAAAAATTTTAAAATGATCAGCAGGTCTGTAGTAGGTGCGGGTTTGAGCTCCATGAGTTGAATAAATGCCCAGCTAGGAACGCAGTTTGCCGGAAATGTGGCTTTAAGGGGCATTTCAAGGCCCAATGCAGATCTAAGGGTCGCGTAAAAACATTGGGAGCTTCCCTATCGGATTCGGAGGACGCGAATCAACCACAAGATAACCTTCGGAAAATAAGGTCTGTTTTACCACAAGCACCGCGTGCCACCATATCGGTCCAGCTTAATGGTCATCCATGCATTATGGAATTCGATTCAGGAGCTCGAGTTTCAACTATTAATGAGCATTGGTGGGAAGTTATTGGTAAACCCAAAATACGACCCTATTCCGGTAGGCTGACAGGATATGGAAAAAAACCGCTCAAAACTTTGGGAATTATTGATGTTTACGTTAAACACCGAGATAAGTGCCTTAAACTACCAGTAGTTGTGATGGGAGAAAAGGACGTTCCATTGTTTGGCTTACCATGGGTAGTAGCTTTTGGTATGAGTTTACCAGAAGGAGTAAGGGTTGCCAAAGTGGAAAGATACGGCGTAGGGGAATTAGATTGGTACCAAGACCAAGTTAAACATTTAATAGAGCAATATAAAGTCCTTTTTAAAGACGAATTGGGAAAAATCGAAACAACTGTGGCCCAAATTCATCTTATAGAAGGGTCCACACCCATAGCTTACAAAGCCAGAAGGGTTCCGTTTGCTTTAAGAAAACCGGTGGAAAACGAATTACTTCGATTAGAAAGAGCTGGAATAATTGAAAAAGTGGATCCGGATAAAACACCAATAACATGGTCAACACCAACTGTCATCGTAGAGAAAGGTGAGGGTACTGTAAGGATTTGTGGGGATTTCAGGGTTACTATAAATCCTAACCTTTTGCCTGATTACCATACACTTCCTACATTTGACGATTTGAGATCAAAATTGGTAGGAGGCACGGAGTTTTCAGTTATAGATTTAAAAGATGCGTATCTACAGATGGTAGTGGAGGAGAATTCCCGAAAATATCTGACAATAGCAACTCATTTAGGGTACTATCGCTATACTAGGATGCCTTTTGGGATTTCATCAGCACCAGGGAAATTTCAAAGATTTATGGATAATCTTTTGATGGGTATACCAGGAGTTGGGGTTTTATTGGATGATGTAGTGGTCACCGGGAAGACAAGAGGAGAACATCTAAGCGCACTCAAAGAAATATTCAAAAGAATGGAGGAAGTAGGCCTTAGGCTTAAAATATCTAAATGTGCATTTTTCCAAAAACAAATAAATTACTTAGGACACCGGTTTGATCAAAATGGTATTCACCCGACTGCTGAAAAAATTGAAGCTATTCAAAGGTACCCAACGCCAAAAAACGTGAAGGAGTTACGAAGCTTCTTAGGGATGATAAATTACTATGAAAGGTTTATCCCCCAATTACATTCCATTTGTGGACCCCTACATGCGCTAACAAGCATTAAAAGGAAGTGGGTTTGGACGGAGTCCGAAGAAAGTGTATTTCAAAAGGTCAAGAACCTTTTATCATCCAACAGCACCGTAATACCGTAATACCGTATGATGAGAAGAAGCCACTCATATTGTATTGCGATGCTTCAGAAATTGGATTGGGGGCAGTTTTAATGCATGGGCTTTCAGATGGATCAGAGCGTCCGGTGGCATTTGCTTCCAGAACGTTGTCAACAACCGAAAGGAATTACGCATCTGTAGACCGAGAAGCCTTGGCATTGATTTATGGAGTAAAGAAATTCCATCAATATTTGTGGGGGCGTAATTTTTCATTAGTTACCGACCACAAACCGTTGTTAAGAGTATTTGGAAATAAAAGGGATCTTCCTAAAGTGACAAATAACCGACTGATGCGTTGGGCGTTGATTTTATCGGCTTACTCCTACAATATACATTATCGATCCGGGAAAGATAATCCAGCGGATGGACTTTCGAGGATTCCAGGAAGCTCAAATGAGGAATCCAAAGATATAAGAGAAGTGGAGAGTACGCTCAAGAATCTCCAAGAAGAAAAATTGGACACGCTGATTACCCAGGACACGTTGAAATCAGCAATAAAACGCGATAAAATTTTGCATAAAGTGGTTGCCTATGTAAAAAAAGGATGGCCTTCAATGATTTCTCCGGAAATAAAACCATATTGGAGAAAGAGAGAAGAACTCTCAGTAGAAGATGGTATCTTGTGCTTTCTAGGACGAATTGTTTTTCCAGAAAAAACAAGAAAAATGATTTTAAAAATCTTGCACTCAGAACACCCTGGGATCGCGGCCATGACTTCGTTGGCCCGATATTATGCTTGGTGGCCCAACATTGACAGAGATGTAGAGAAATGGGTCAGCCAGTGCTTACCTTGTCAGGAAGGGAGAGACAACGAACCAGAAGTCCCACTTTACCCCTGGAACATTCCTGACAAACCGTGGGAAAGGGTGCATATTGATTTAGCGGGTCCGTTCAACGGAAGAAATTGGCTCATTGTCGTGGATGCCTTATCCAAATGGCCTGAGGTTGCAAGTCTGGGAAAAACAACTTCTAGGGTAATAACAAGGAAGCTGAGAGAAATATTTGCCAGATTTGGTATACCAAAGAATATTGTTACGGACAATGGTCCCCAGTTCGTATCAGAGGAATTCAGGTCATTTTGTAAAAATAACGGGGTAAATCACATAACAGCCACACCTTACCATCCCAAGACAAATGGTCTGGCAGAGAGGTTTATTAAAACATTCAAAAGGAGGTTCGAAGCATGCAGAAAAGAAGTTGGAGACCAAGACTTGGCCTTGCAGAAATTTCTTTTTTCGTACAGAAATTCTCTTCACAAGACAACAAGAATTTCGCCGGCAGAGGCATTCTTGGGAAGGAGGCTACCGTCGATCCTAGACAGACTACAGCCGGATGTAAAGAGTACCATTGAAGCAAACACATGGAAGATGAAAAGTTATCACGATGAGGGATTGAAGTGTCGTAAATTCGAAGCTGGGGATGAAGTCTGGGTGAGGAAGGAGAGGGAAAGTGGATGGCAGCCGGGAAGGATAACAAGGAAGACAGGGGAGCTGAGTTACGAAGTAAATATAGGTGGTATGACAAAGAGAAAACATGCCGATCATCTGAGGAAGCGAACCGGATCAATCGATGAGGGATTGCCCACAGGACCAGCCGACAATGAAGGAGAGGTTGATGAAGAAGAAGCGGAGGGGGGAGAAGTGTGATATATAGAGAACCTCTTTGTACTAATAACTAAATTAATTATTTTAAAATCACATGGTAAAGTTTATATATGTTGTTTTTCTGGTTGATAACAGTTCATGTTAAACAAATAATAAAGATTATGTTTTTGTTTTGTTCCTATTAAACAATCTTATATTGACCATTCAGTCTGGCTATTGTACACATGAACTAGGACACGATCTCCTTCCTTAAAGAATCGTCGTTGGTTCTTCTCGCCTGTCCTGTCCAATAGGTCTTAAGAACTTAAGGTACAGCTGAAAGTATTAATTAATATGCTGATAAAATTGAGAAAATTAATGAAATTCATACTAAGCTTGAAATGGAGGTGAGTGATGATGATTTTCGACAACGACAATTAAATTACAGATACAAAGTTGAGAAGTTTGTAAAAATTTAATTGTAAGAATTAATAATTTCAGTCATGTGATTATGCAACAATGAATTATGTGAATACAATGTACAACAAATTTACTATTATAATTCCTTTCATGTGTCTTAATAATTTCAGAGGAAAGAAACACCTAGAAATTCATCAGTGGATGAAGAAACAGATGGTCAAATGTTGGATCTCAAGCAACTTAAAGAAAGAATTGAGAGTGTTAAAAAGGTTTTTATTTATTTATTTATTTATTTTTATTGTAAATTAGTCTATAAAAAAAAGGTGAAGAGATTCGAGACCAGCTCTGAAATCAGATACAGTATGGATTTTAACTTCGGAAATTAATGAATAATCTTGTTTATTTCGAAATTTTTGACACAACATTCTGACTATGCTATTCTTTAACAAATATTTACAAATTTGAATATTAATCCATTGTAAATTCTGGGAAGACATAAATCATTTCATAATCATCTTCTTCAATTTCGGTGACTAATTTCACCATAATAAATTATTCATTTTTCATTTTTTTAATACATTTAATTTTCCTCAAGGGCAGTTAATTTTTAAATGTACCAATCATACTTTTAGAAATAATTCCAATTTTTGATTTTTCTTTCTATTTCTATGTTAATATGTGTAAAAAAAAAACCGAATTTTGGCAATAAATGGGTTAAATTTAGACAGCAGTTTTTAAGGAAGAGTAGAAAACTTACATCCTGAGCAGAACACAGGGAGCTCTCGCAGAAAAATCATGACATTTCTATTATATTATGACAGACATTTGACAATACTATATATTAACATAATTATTTAATTTTATTTTCTGTTTTAGAGGGACCAGAAAAAAGGGGGGAAAAAAGTGGTAATGTTAAATGGGTGTTTGTCAGCCGTTAGGCGGTTGGGGGAGGGGGGGGGTACCCTCCTAGTCTCTCTCTATATAAGAGGCTTTGTCCTGACTGAGAGAATCAACGCAGAGCAAAAACTGCTAATGATAGAAACTTGAAGTTCGGAATCAATATTTTAAAGCGATGTAGGTAACCACTAAGAAAGGAATTTCAAAAATGAAACCCCTAAGGGTTTTAAATGGCGAAATTTTCGTTTAACTCTAACGGACACCTATTTTTGCACTTCGAGAAAAAATATCTAATTGGGACTCATTTTAAAGATCTTGATACGACGAGTTTAACTCGAAAACCATGTTTTAAAGCAGAAAAATGAAGCGTTCACGATGAGTAAGCAATTTTTTGTTTCGGCGGTTTTAGTGAACTGTTTCCATTGCGCGTCTCCTTCTCTTCTACCGAGCCAGCAGCTTCCCCCTCCAACATTCCACCTACCGGAAGCTCCGATCCCTGTTATGTTGTTAATATATAACATATGTTGTCAATATATAACATATTATATTAAATCAATACCAAGATAATGATCACAGAATTGATTCTAAAGGCTCGCGGGTAAAACCGCGACGGGGAATGCTATTTTTTTATATAAAAGAAAAAGTTCCACTCTTCCACAGAACGGCCTTCATTCATTAAGCACCGCCGCCTTAACTGGTGCCTGTAGTTGGTGTCTCGAAGCCCGCATAACAATACAGTTTTGCGGGTACTGTATACCCTGCCCCTAGTTCAATACATAGTGGAAGCGTCCCACAGAGGGGTATTTGACAGGTCTAGCCGGCCAAAAATATTTTATCACCATATTCTATTAATTTTAGGGCCCTGATTTTGAAAAAAATATTCTAAAAATCTAGGACCTCTAGTTTTTGAAGTATGTTATTAATCTTGCAAATAATGATCAATCCCATCAACTTGGTCTGGGTTTTGCTGCGCAAATGAGTTAATTTGATTCCTTTACAAAAATTTAAGTTTCCAACAGCTTTTAATCAAAAATTTTTTATTGCAAACTATAACATGGATATAATTTTTTACAAGAATTTCGCACTAGCTCATAGTGTCTTCTAGATAGATTTGCTTCTATGAACATCGATAACGCCTGCACAGTGGATATTTTTGTGCAGTTCTTATGATCCGACAATAGTTCCTTTAATTCCTTAATGATTTCTTTAACCATCACAAAAAGACAAGCATTTCGATGTCTAGCGGCATAGTTGGTATTGGAATGAGAAAGGATCTGCAAATCTGTTTTTCTGCTTACTTCTTCCGTTTTTCGTCTCTTGCTTCTTTTGCTACATCCTCGAATTATTTCTGTGATCGACCTCTAGACATAGCTACTTGAGGTAAATGAAACGTTTCTTCCAATCAAGATGAATAAGCTGCTAAGAAAAACTGTTTGAATTTGTTTCCTTTATGCCATCTTCGCAGAAATTCTGACTTAAGCCTTCAAAAATCGTGTTGTATATCCTTCTGTTGCTTTTCAGAATAATTGTCTTTATTTACCAGGTCATTTTCCTAAAATTTTAATTTATGGTCGATACTGGGCAATTGCTGGCTATCGATCAGGTCAAAAAGGTCTCGCCTTATAATGATTCTCATCCCAGATGGCACTAATATAACATTTCCCCTGAAGTAATGAAAATACCTAAATGTTTATATAATCTTTTTTCAGAATTTCTACTAAAATTTTGCTTCTTTATTTAAATTTGCTGGAGAAAAAAAATCAATATTTTCTAGATTGGCGGCAATCGATTTAAGATTTCTTTACTACATAATTCGGACAACCAACCATGTTAAAAAGTTATCGGGACTCATCGGGAAGTATAACTAAATATATGTATTTTATAATATATATTTCATTGTTTTTGTATTTATTTAAAATAAATATTTCATTAACCAGTATTCTTGTTTACCTGATCGTATGTTAATTAAAACGATTACTTTTAAAGTAATCATTTGTTGATAGAAAGTGACTGGCAGCCTTAATAAAGAAAGACCCAAAAATCAATTCAGTAATACTCCACAGTAATACAAGCTAGATTTGTAAAAGTTTAAATTACATATTATACATATATATTCTAAATGAATATTTGTTTTTCTGTGTTTTGAATTTAAGTTATTTTGATATTTAGAAATTGAGAGATGAACGAGCTCAGAGAGAAATAGCAGAGCGTGCCGTTTCAGGATATCGTAAGAGGCTGGCTATATTAGAAGGAAAAGTAGGAAAACCAGAAGGACAAGTAAATATTCATAAATTATTAGAGAAATGAATAATTCTTGTATTTATAGAAAATTTTAATAATGATGATAATTTTAATATTTAATATATTTGGCATATTTAACATAATACCTAAATAAAGATTCTTCTTCACCTATATATACAGGAAAATCTACAGATGCCACAAGAATTGAAGGAAAATATCCCACTTGCAGATTTAATAGTTTTGATAAAAAAGGTAATAAGTTGTCAATACACTTTTCTAGGAAAATAAAATCATTGTTATATTAGCAATGTACTAAAACTGATTTAAATAATGTCTGACTAGTAGCAAATTAAAGATGGATGCATCATAAATCATAATGGTGATTATAATATTGACGAAGAAACAAGAAAAACTTTAGCTTCATTGGAAAAAGTAAGCAGATTTCCACTTTTTTTTTTTTCTCTTAGCCTTTATTTATTTTTTGCACAAAATGTATGTTAAATATATGGTGAGTTTCCAATATTATCAGGAACAATTTTTTTTTTCTCTTCACAAACTTAATAGAGATCATTTTTTTTCAAAAATACCTATTTGACTGTAAAGATCTTTATTAAATCATTATTTTAGCTCATAATTCTTATTCAAACTTATTTAGAAATATAGTGTCATACTTATTTTCAGAATGACTTTAAATCATGGATTGCATGAGAATGGTTTTCATTATATATATATATATATATATATATATATATATATATATATACTAGCTGACCCATGCGGAACATTCACACTCTAATCTACTTCAATCCTACTTAATTAAAATACACACCGTATATTTAGTATCCTATAGTACCTATTTAGTGTGTCATGTGCATAGGTGAGGGTTGAAGTAAAGAATAGATGTGTTTTAATTGTTGATTATTTATTTTTGAACATTATTTTTGAATTTACGATATGCTCATCTGTGACATCTGTTTGTTAGTGGGTTTCTTTCACCCAGACATAAATGCCACTGAAAGAGTGGCACTCTGGAAAAGAACACATAAAACTGACCGGAAAAGTGTATGTAACCAAAAATGTTCGTTTCGACAAACTGAAAAAAAAATGACACCCTCGAAAAAGCCCTCCGACCATTTTCGCTGAGAATTGCAGTTTTTCGCTTACAACTCCCTAACGAAGCGGTTAATCGAAAAAATGTATATGTCCGAAAATGTTCTCCTTGAAAATCTGAAAAGATTAACACCATTTAGAAACTCTACTACAAAACTTCTATTACCAATCCGCTGTTTTTTGCTTATAACTCGCAATCGAAGGCAAAATAAGTGATTTGTATATTTTTCCGGAGTAGCGGTCAAGGAAAGCTTTAAAATGATGCCTCATTCATAAAATTTGATGAAGTACTGTGGAAGTTATGGCGCACCGTCAAAAAAAAAGACTCTTAGAAATAAGTACATGATATAACTTTTTTTTTTTTAATAATAATAGAAAACTCTCACTTTAAAATTTTAAAAATTCTCTTTTATAGCTCTTTTATTTAAATTGTTTTAAGCAATTAAATGAAGAACGTGAGAAAAGATTAGAAGCTGAAAAAATGGTTTCAGAACTGAAAAAGAATCTTGAAGAAAGTCAGAAAATGGTTGCGAAGCTGGAAGAAGGTAGAAAATTGGCGGTAGCTATGGCAGATCAATTTCGCGAAAAAGCTACTAACAACGATTCTAGAGTAAGCTATCTTCTTTGAGTTAGGAAAATATAATAGTGCGAATAAGTAATATGGCACTGTATTTTAAGGAAATTAAAAAATTAAAAGCTGAAAAAGCAGCTCTAGAGATGGAGTTGAAGTGTACTAAAGAATCGAAGGAGGTTTCTTCCGATTTGGTCAAGACTTTGGTGGATCGTGCCGAGCGTGCTGAAAAGGAGCTGATAGAAAAAATGAGGCAATGTAATGATTTTATAGCCAAGTGAGCTCAAACTTAAATTATTTTATCTGCTGTTAATGATTTACATAATTATTCTCCTATTTTATTTTAATTTTTTCATCAATGGGGCCTTAGTTTATTTTTACAAATTTTTTAAATTTTCTAGAAACAAGTAGAAAACATTTAAAAAAATATAATAATAATAAAGTGTTTTATTAACATTTTACATAATAACAAAAGAAATTCATCATAATTTACACAATGCATGGACATTGTCCGTCTGCAGAGTTGCGTTGCGTTGTAAAATTTAAAGGAAATAACAGTTTTATCGATAATAGCTTAATAACTGTGAAAGCTGGCCTAGTAATAAAACTAATACAAATAAAAGATAAACAGAGTGTTTGCTATTTAGAATTAGAGTTTCTATGGGTATACATCTCTAACTCCACCTTTCAAACAATAATATGACTGTTAATCAATATTAATAATTAAACTGTTCTGAGAAAAAACATCTATAATGCCAGGCTTTAGTGTGAAATTTATAAAGTTTATTACAGTTTTGGCCATTCAAAAGGGAAATAAATTCAATTTTGGACAACATGTCTTTACCTAAACTCTCTCTACGAAATTCCCCAAGTACTGGACAGACTGCAACATAGTGATAAACATCCTCTACCACTTTCATGTTACACACAGAACATAAATGTCTTTCCTCACATCTAGTTATATTATAATTTAAATGTAACAATTCACATCTTAATTTAAAAATACATTTCATAAACTTAAAATCATTATTGTCTGAAATATAATGATCACATAAATTAAAGTTTAAATCTTTGAAGAGATAATAAAAATTAGAATTTCTTGCTTTGAAAAAAAAAAAATATAATAGATAGATTGGTGAAGGTCAATCTTCCAATAATATCATTTATTTAAACATCACATATAAAAATAGTATAAAGCCAACGTTTCAGACTATTTCGTCCATCTTCAGGGCAATATTCTTCTGTTTTATATTATCTTCTCATATTTTGGTGGCTTTTTATATTTTCTATATTTCTTTCACTTTTCCATTACATACCTATTAATTGTGACCTATTACAGTTTTAATGGAAAAGTGAAAGAAATATAGAAAATATAACAAGCCACCAAAATATGAGAAGAAAATATAAAATAGAAGAATATTGCCTTGATGATGGACGAAATAGTCTGAAACGTTGGCGTTTTACTATGTTTGTTTAATATTTAAATAAATGATATTTGGAAGATTGACATTCACCTATCTATGTATAATACAATTTTCATGATCTTCTTATATGATAATTATACTTGTGATTATATAATAAAAAAAAATAGTAAGTTCACTATCAGAATATTTTCTAAGTAGTAAAGGCCTTCATAGTGAGGATTTAGCTTTTCACTATATTTATTTAACTTATTCATTAATTAAGCTAGCTACAAATCTAAACATAAGTACCCTAGTTGATAAGTACATAATTAAACTATTTTTTATTATCTAATTTAAAAAATATTCTCTAATTTCTTCTCTGAGTTAGATACAACAACATTTCAATTAGGTACCCCATATGAGATATATAAAAAAGAAGATATTAACACGTTAGGTGTCATCGTATTTTAGGGGTATCCTGCATTGAACGGTATCGGTCCCAGGGGTCCGACTGCTGGGATGAGCCACAGACAATATCGGGCATCGGGATTCGATGGGAATGCTCTGATTAAAGCGTTATCTTTTGTCTGAAAAGTGAATTAAATGAGCTTCTCAAGGGCATTATCTCTTGGTAAGGATTGGAACTAGACATAATAGGCGCAGGACAGGCCCCTGGGGTCCATACAGGATTTACGCCTTACTTTATCGAAAATAGCATTTAACTACTGGAATTTTGAATTACCATCCATATTGATAATTTTTGAAATGTTAAAACGATTTTTTTTTGGAGGCTTTAACTGCTTCACAACCACTCACTCTATGATAAAAAAATTTTCTTTTTAAAGAAATGAATTTATATAAAATAAATAAAGCAAATATCAGTAAGTTTTATTAATAATTACAGACTTAGTAAGAAGTATTAAAAAAAATATATTGTTTTCTTTCTCATATTTATGCAATAACTGAAGAATGTCTAGGAATTTAAATAGAACTACAAAGTATAAAATCAAACACATAAAATTATAGATAACCCATAAAGGTAATCATTGCAATATTATCGGAGGCGGAAGGGTTATGCCGTCCAGTAGTCTTGCTTTATCGTACTCGGACCTCGGAGTCCGATTCTAAAAAACAACAGAATTTAAGCTGTTAGCAACATTTTCTGCACTGAAATGCAATAATCTCATTAAAAATCAACTAAATTGAGTGTTTTGAAGTGTTCAGACTTTCCAACATTTTCATGTGAAAATAGGCTGATAAGAGGGGAATGTAAGACATCGGACACGGGTGACCGATGCCGCACCTAACATGTTAATATAATAATGTAAATGACAATCGACAATTATACATTAAATGTCCTAAGACAGAATCTTAATTATATCATAATAATATCTAATTGCTCTAAATGTTTATTTATTTATTATTTTTCCCTAATTTATAATACATTCAGCGCATGTTTTTTATCATGGACAGGAGCTCTTTGAATGATCCCGAAGTGGTCAAATTAATAGAAAAACACAAAAAAGCTTATGCAGAGCTTCAAAATGAAAAGAAAAAGAAAGAAATGGAATTGAGGAATCGTTGCAATGGACTCCTCAAAGAAGTAGAGGCTGCAACTAATAATGCGGACAAGAGGTGAATTACCTTTCTATCTCTGATCAACAAATATTAAAAAATAAAAATTATGCTTTTAATAATAGATAAAATAAAATAGTATCACTAACTAACCAGTCAGTTTTCAAGAAGCCTGGTACGGCCTAGGATAGATTAAATTCTATTAGTAATATTTTTTTTCTTTTAATGAATACATCTTTACATTTTTTTCTTTTTTGTTTTTGTTACTATTAAAATATATAGAAAAAATTATTGATGCTAGTAAAATTGAAAAAAAAATTGTTTTATTTTCTATTGTCAATTTTTTTTTTTTTAATATTAAATTCCTGAAATCTTAAAGTCAAAAAACCCTCCTGGAGCTCACTCATCCCCTTTAAAGTGGGTTCATAAATCATGATTTAGTGTGATCCTTGTCAAATCACCTCTTTGTACAACAGACCCTTCATGGGTTGAAGTCGTAAAGGTATTTTTTTTTTCAGCAACATATGAATTTGAAAAAAAAATATTAATAAATTAATGATGGTTATAAAAGTAGACATAACCCTAATTTTTGTTATTTACAAAGCAAATTTTTTTTAATATTAATTTGTAACTATTACTTTTATATTAAATAATTTATTTTTTTAAGAGAAAAGATTGGGCTCGGCTGGAGTCGAACCCGGGTCTTCTGCGTGACATGCACGGTATGCTAACCACTGCACCAAAGAGCTCGCCTCCAAGCGAAGCCAATCCTTCCTCTTCACTGATACCTCTCCTTTGATCTCGCAAGTTTTGTGAGTATTTACGGGAGGTGGACAATTTAAGTCCAATTTTGGGCATCTCTTGACGATTGTCAATTTTTTAATTAGTTTATATTAATTTAATTTATTTTTGTGGGTAACTACCTTGTTTTAAATTATTTTAAATAATTTATTTTTTGAAGAGAAAAGATTGGGCTCGGCCGGAGTCGAACCCGGGTCTTCCACGTGACATGCAGGGTATGGTAACCACTGCACCACAGAGCTCGCTTCCAAGTGGAGCCAATCCTTCCTCTTCACTGATACCTCTCCCTCGATCTTGCAAGTTTTGCGAGTATTTACGGGAGGTGGACAATTTTGACCCATGAAGACCCGGGTTCGACTCCCGGCAGAGCCCAATCTTTTCTCTTCAAAAAATAAATTATTTAAAATAATTTAAAACAAGGTGGTTACACACAAAAATAGATTAAAATTATTACTTTAATAAGTTTATTATGATGTTATATGTATCAATTTCTTAAAATATAAAATTTTTAATGCAGGTATAAAGAAATAAATGAGATTTATAATCAAGCCCTTCAAGATTTAAAGAAAAAGGAATCATTAATTGATGAGCTTGAAAAAAATAAAATGGAATTGGAGTTCGAACTGAAGAGCGTGAAAACTGAGTAACAATAATTTTTAGTATTTGTCTCTCAAATGTTTAAGCTTTTGACTTAGAAACCTTAATTGACCTTTTTTTATTATAATTTAGATTAGAGGAAGCCGCTGAAATAAACAAAAAACAAGAAGAACAAATTAAATCAATGAAGGATGCAGTTAAACGCAATGTAATTTTTTCTTTAGTTTCAGGTTATAAATGTTTCTATTCCACTTTCTAGTAAATATTGAAATCACACAAAAAAATATAAATATATATTAATAAATGCCGTGTGAAATAATTACTGTATAAATTAACACATTCAATGCCCACTAACAATAAGCATACATACTCGGGGGCCCAATGGTTTTTTTTTATTCATTCTTGTAAATAACACTTTAATAAATCAAATCAATCATTATAACATCGATGACCATTTACCATTTTTTTACATACAACCCGCCAGGCGGGTTATGGGCCACGTACGTCCCTTCGTATTTCTATAATGAAATCAGTTTTTAGGGCGTAATTTTTAATTAAATGTGAGAAATAGCATTTTCTTTCAATTACCCAGTTAATATAAAATCATGTCAAATTTTTTTTTTTGAGGGGGGGAGAGGGGGTTCATATTTTTTTTTCCTAGTTCTTTTTTTTTTTTTTTTTTTATTATTTTACTGGGCGGTACGAACAATTATTTCTAAATTACCTTTTTTTTTTACTTTTTATAAATTCCACAGGGATACATGGACAGATGAAGGGAAGAACTGAAGGAGGCTGTTGGAAGGTAGACGAAAAATATTTAAAAATAAAATAAAATAAATTACATTTATTTTTACTAAATAAATAAATTACATCAATATATATAAAATTATACACTTAATTTTTTTATTGCAAAACAAATTGCAATACATACAATAAATTACAATTAGTATTTCTGAAAATACTGAAAAAATTATGCAAAAAAAGTACATAAAGATAAATTTAAATCGTTCACAAATTGAGAAACAAATATGAGTCTTCCAAGACATCAAAATCAATAAATAAATAAAAATCAACTTACTTGCAAAAGGGACTGGTACTGGCCAAGGAGCATAGCACTACACAAAACACACTGCCACGGATAAAAAAATAATGCTTTGGAGAAACCAACACTTTCAATACACAGCGACTACCCTGTGAGAGGCCCCACAGTAAAATGATGTAAAAACGAGAAGCCCCTGCGGATCCAGGTAACCGGGAAGGCAATGAGTAGGTGCACCCGCCAGGCGGGTTGTGGGCACCGAACGTGTTAAGGGGCTCAGTTGTTCAGCCTGAACTGCAATGTTAGTAGGAAGGTAGAAATACACTATTGTACATTGTATAATGGTAGAGGGGTAGAGGATATGTACCATTATTTAGTTGTCTCTTCTGCTTTATCCAAATTCTTTTCAAAACATAATAGACACTTTATAATTAACTAATGAGTCATTCCATGTCACATCAAAATACTTTTTCCCTCACCATCTCAGAATTTAATGACATTTGGTACATAGGATACCTTCCTGTAGACTAAGAAAAATACCAAATATCAGCTCAATATCTCAACCGGTTTTCAAAATATAGCTATGTAAGCCTATTGAAAAATGCACAATTTTGACCTGCCGCACCACCTGGAAATTGAAATTGCAGCTCTTTTAGGCAAAACAGCAAGTTGAAATTGATGTCATTTTAAAACTGAATCTATGTCCTTCCTTATGTTATGTAACTCAATAGGGGTTAAGGAAATTTGTTTTTCAAAATTTGAAACAAAATTTCAAATTTTAATTTCTCAAAAAGCGTATTTTTTAAAAATCTGAAAAAATTCAGTAGAGTTGAAAAGGCTGTCATTAATATGTGTTATAAAAATTATGGTGGGACAGCAATGGGTTCATGCTTAAAATAACTACTGAAAAATGTGAGTTTTGCTTGTGGATGGAAAAAAAAACCATTAGCTATTAAGCTTCTCAAACTGTAGCCTATTTTATCAAACTAATTTCTTTTCACTTGTCACAAATCATTTGAAACATTGGCTGTTTCTTCTGTTCTTTTATTCTATCTAAGCATTGGATTTTTGTTGCTTATACTAAGTATACATGGAAAGATACAAAAAAATACTACAATGTTACAATCCTTTGAAAAAAGACAAGCATTCTGAAAACGATAAAAGATATTAAGAAATGTGACAAAATGGGTGCTTCAAATCACAATATCCAGAACTAGACAATGTTTCAAAAGATTTGTGACAAGTGGAAAGAAATTAGTTTGATATAATAAGCTTCAGTTTGAGAAGCTTAATAGCTAATGTTTTTTTTCCATCCACAAGCAAAACTCACTTTTTTCAGTATTTATTTTAAGCTTGAAACCATTGCTGTCCCATCATAATTTTTATAGCACTTATTACTGACAACCTTTTCAACTCTACTTATTTTTTCAGATTTTTAAAAAATATGATTTTTGAGAAATTAAAATTTGAAATTTTGATTCAAATTTTGTAAAACAAATTTCTCTTAACCCCTATTGAGTTTCATATCATAAGAAAGGCCATAGATTCAGTTTTAAAATGACATCAATTTCAACTCCCTATCTTGCCTAGAAGAGCTGCAATTCAATTTCCAGGTGGTGCGGCAGGTCAAAATTGTGCGTTTTTTAATTGGTTTACATAGCTATATTTTGAAAACTGGTTGAGATATTGAGCTGAAATTAGGTATTTTTCTTATTCTACAGGAAGGTATCCTATGTACCAAATTTCATTAAAATCTGAGATGGTGAGGGAAAAAAGTGTTTGTTTGTTTAACGTCCATTTTTAAGCTACTAAGGCTAATCGGACCATGCTACAGTGGGAGTCCTAAATTTTGCCTATCCAGATATAATTAGGATAGGGATCTTTAACGAGTACCTGACATCGTACAGGCTCGGGACCTCCAGTTTACATCCCATCCGAGGGATGGCATAGCTAAGGAGTTTTTACTCCCTTTAAAAAATCCTAGGGGCACCATGGGGCCCGAACCTGCGACCTTTAGTATTGTAGGTTGCCATGCTAACCACTACACCACAGGTGACCCTTGAAAAAAGTGTGTTGAAGTGACATGAAATGAATCATTAGTTAATTATAAAGTGTCTATTAGGTTTTGAAAAGAACTAGCTACTCTTCAGACAGACAAAATGTTCACACATTGTGTATATAAAATTTTAAAAAACCTACGTCGCTATGATCCTACTATACATGGAATTGACATGCTACTGGATAGTGCAGAGAAGGTCTATCTTAAGACACGATGATTAAAGGAAATAAGGAAATTAAAACAACAAATATAGATTCTCTTAATATATTCTTATATATTTATTTTTTATTTTATTTTATTTTTTTTTCGGTTGGCGCATTAAGCCTAATGAGACCTTTGGCCGCGCAGTGTGATGTTCTTATAGACATTCCTGTTTCTTGCAGGAGAACATACAGCCTGGAGGGGGTAGTCCAAACCGTATGTTGCTGCAAGCCATGGTCACCATGGTGCAGCGGCAGACTGCCCATAGCTCCATAACCAATCCCATTGGGGCCAAGAAACTGCCAATTTGGCAGTGTCCTTCCCACCGATGGCGTCAGCTCTCTCGGGTTCAAGGACAGTGACAATCTGGTCTGGGTCCAAGGATTATGGTAGCCCAGAGTCAACAGGCCCCGAGGATCTATATTTCTTTCCCTGAAGCATACCGTCCTTGTGCCAAACCTCCGGGTGATATCCTGGAAAACCACACAACGATTCTCGATGGGATACATGGGGAAGCTACATCACTCCTACGCCCGGTCGGTGTGAGTCGCCTCCAGTAGACTGACGGGCCTCACATACCTGTGGGTGGGGGTAGGCTTTAAATGCTTGGCGTTCATTGGCTGGTGGTCACCCGAATGGAGAGGTCACCCATCCAAGTACTAAACATGCTCGACCTTCCTTAACTTTGATTACCTATTGCAAGCGCCTTTGCCATCCTGTTCCCCATTATATATTTATATCTCTTAATATACATTTTTATCTCTTAATATATATTAATCTGTTCTCTTAATATATTCCTGAATCAGTCTGTGCCATGTACTATGCAGCGGTTATCCGATTCCTCACTGTTAGCAATTAAAATATAATTATTCTTCAAGAAAAGTCTTCTTTGTGATGAAGTCTTTATCCATTCTCGCTGGATGTCCATCCCATCTTAACCTTCCAAGTGGAAAGAATCTTGCTGCAATAGATACCTTGAAGAGGGCATACCATTGTTGATGGGGTTCTTCGATACCATTCTTGACCTTCCTTAATCCCTAGATTGATCAGGGAATTTTCTGTTCATGAATCAGTAATGCCAACTCATCTGACTTGCTCAGTGTCCCCACCTCCACCGAGTGATAGCTCAGCACTAGGGGAACTAGAATCTTATATAGGTGGATCTTCGATGCTCTTGGAAGCTGGTGACAACAAAAATTATTATGGAAACCATAAAAGCATATTCTGGGCTCAATATAAGATCTTGTTCTACATCCACCTGATAGCCAAGGTATACATATTTGTTAACTCTTTCAAATTAGTAGTCTACCCTCTGTACTACATAGCTATGTATCACTTTTTTGCCAGAAAACGTTTATTTTGATGTGGATTGATTTACTAAAAGACCCTAAAATATGGATTCAGAATTTTTTTTTTTTTTTTTTTTTTTTTTATGTATTATATTCTGTACACTTATAAGCGATAAGTAACCATCTTTCTAGCAGCATCTGTAAGTTTCAGGAATACTTTGGAAACATCATGAAATGATCGCCCCATTATATGAATTTCATTGGCTTATCTGAGCAGCTGTACTATAAATCAAACATCGTTCCTACTATTTAATTATATGAAACAAAAAACTATTTTTTAAGCATCCATAATTATTTATTTATAATATAAACTGACTAAACTAACTAATATAGTCTGAAACTTACAGAGTGTGATTCTTAGCAAAAGTGACTATAGTTTTTAACTAGTAAAAAGATTTTTAATTTTTGACAAGGGTAGTCAGCCTAATTTATTTGAAAAATTGTGGTCACAGGTCTTCTTCTTGAAAATGGCTTAGTGCTGAAACGTTGAACCGACTATTGTAAAAATAGTGTGAGGTTAATAAAGGATCAAAATTTAAAAAAAAACTGGACTGTTATTTATTTATGTTTATAAGAAAAATATGGATTTAGAATTTTTTTTGTATTATCTGAATAAATAAAGATGGAATTCTGTTTGTTTGCTCTTTATAGTAATCCTTATCATTTGTCCTAAATTCTCCAAATTTTGCTCACTGATTCTTTCATACCAGGTGCCAATCTCTGGTTATTCTTTATTGTTATAAAAATCGTTACGATCTCTCTTTACATTGGTTTTTACGTAATTGACCGTTTGAATCGAAAGAAAAATGAAATTCCCTGGGTAAAACCGGGATATACAGCTAGTATTCAATAAATTTAATATTAAATAAATAAATCAGATGGAGTCTTCAATAAATTTAATCAATGTAAATCAATAAATTAAATCAATCAATAAGTTTAATATTAAATAAATAAATCAGATGGAGTAGTAAACCATATACAATCATTCAAGCGAAAATCCTATACTGATAAGATTATGTTTTAGGATGACCAACTTGAAAAAACTAAAAAAGAAAAAGAATATTCAAAAGAACAATATGTCTCTCTGGAAGCACAATATAGTAAATTGCATGATTCAATAATAGAACAAGATAAAGTTATAGAAAAATTAAGGTAAGATGACAATTTTATATTTGAAATCATTTTATAAAATTTTAACCAGTCTAGAGAATATAACAATTTCGTATGACATAATCAAGACCAGAAATTTGTTTAATATGTTTTATTAAAACATAATCCCAATTTATCTGAGTATTACTTACTTACTTTTAATGCGGCTCTACAACCTGTTGACGGGTCTTGGCCTCCACCAGCAGTTTGTGCCTTGTGGCTGCCATCCAGTTTCCTGTGCCCGGATTTCTGGCATTGGACGTCACTCTGTCTCTCCACCAAAGTCGGAGTCGTCCTCGTCTTCTAGTACCATAAATAGGCTCAGTTAGCAATTTCTTCGGCAACTCTGTTTCCAGCATATGGGCTACATGACCGGCCCATCTAAGACGGCTTAATAGTGAGGACACTGTCTGGCTCTTCATAAATCTCCTGGTTTTTCCTTCTTCTCCAGGTATCACCTATACGGATACCTCCAAATATTCTTTTTAGAATTTTCCTATCAAAAACCAGGAGTTTCATGGGCCTTGGTCATGGTCCAGGTTTCAGACCCGTATATCTGAGTCTAATATCAGACCCCCTTTATCTGATTGTGAGTATAATATTTAGTAACAAGATGTAGTGTTTAGATTTATATAATTTATATTTTTATATAATGTTTAGATTTATTTAGTCTAGATTTATTTGGCTTTATTAAGCATTAAATTTATTAATGAAAAAGTATTTTCAATTTTTTCTATAAAGTAACATTTAACTTATTAATAGGGATGAATTAGAGAAGGAAAAAGACTCGGTAAAAATAAAAGATAAAATGCTCAATGACCAGGCAGATACAATAAAATGTTTGAGAATTGTAGCGGATAATACTAAGAAGTCTTTGGACGAAGAAAGAGTAATTAAACGTCAGCTAATGGATGAAGTGACTGTATAAAGTTTTTTATTTTTTAAACTCTTTATCTTTCTACTTTGATAGCTACCTTTCGACCTTTTTTTTTTTTCTTTAATATATATTTAGGTTTTAGAAAACTCCAAAGAAAAACTCCAATGTACAATAGAAAACATGGAGCAAAAAATTAAAGAATGCGAGGAACAAAAAACGCGAGACAATATATTTTTAAAGGAACTAGAATCCAAGGTAAGAAGAATTTTTCGTTTAACCTTTTTTTACCTAATTCTCATTTGCTCTTCAGCATTGAACTCGAGCGTCATTCCTACCTTTGGCTGTTTGGTGCATTCTGTATCTATACTATACTAAACTGTAAATTTTATATTAATTTTATAAAATCGAAATATTAATAAAATTAAAAAAAAAAAATTAAAATCGAGTAGTCCTAGGTCCAAGGTTAGAGCCATGATTCTGCTCGATTTTAATTTTTACTTTCACCTACCTATATATGAAATATATAGTAAGTGGAAGTATTGCGATCGTGAAAAAATTCGACTTCCGGTTTTCAACGGAAATACACGTTTTGGGGTCCCCTGAGTCGAAATGACCAAGTCCCGCGAAATGGTCTGTGTGTGTGTGTGTGTGTGTGTCTGTGTGTGTGTGTGTGTGTGTGTATGTGAACAGACTAGCTCAAAAACTATAAACCGTGCTATCCTGAAATTGGGTATTTAGTGTAGGTATATGCCCGCGATGTGACAGCATAAATTTCATCAAAATTACTTAAAGGGAGGGGGTACTTTACTTAATAACTTTTTACGTTTTTTTCGATTTTCTCAAAAACGGCTCTAACGATTTTGATTAAACTGAGTATTTCATCTATTTATATGCCCGAGATATGACTGTAAAAATTTCATCAAAATTGATTAACCGGAGGGGGGACTTTACTTAATAAATTTTGTATCATTTTTACGTGTTTTTTTTATTTACTCTAAATCGGCTTTAACGATTTTGATCAAACTGGGTATTTGATGTATTTATATGCCCGAGATATGACTGTAAAAATTTCATCAAAATTGATTAACCGGAGGGGGGACTTTACTTAATAAATTTTGTATCATTTTTACGTGTTTTTTTTATTTACTCAAAAACGGCTTTCACGATTGTGACCAAACTGGGTATTTGATGTATGTATATGCCAAATATGTGATAGCGAACATTTCATCAAAATTGATCAACCGAAGGGGGAACTTTACTTAATAAATTTTGTATCATTTTCACGGGGTTTTTTATTTACTCAAAAACGGCTTTAACGATTTTGATCAAACTGGGTACTTGATGTATGTATATGCCAAAGATGAATGTAGAAAAATGTGTGACTTTGGGAAATGATATTTAACTAAACACGTCAATTTCTTATCTAAGTAAGTTGGTAAGTGAAAGTTGTGTGTTGCGCGCACGCACCAGATTTTTTTTTTTTAAATATTAAGATTCAATTAGTCTTTTTTTCTCTTTCGATTTAATTAGAAATTTTTAGACTACCTAAAACTCCGTTCTCGTTCAATTTGTATGCTTTCTAGGTATGATACCTGAAGCCCGAAAATAGGGTTAAGGGGGTGGGTCAGAGCGGTTACACCGATTTTTAATAATATTCCCGCACCTACCCCCTATTTTTGGCCTCATCCAATTTCCAACAAAGATTGTTAGCTTCTACTCTTAGAATTAACCGTGATTCCGCTCGATTTTAATTTTTTTTTTTTTTAAATATTAAGATTCAACTACTATCCTAGTATACTATACTATCCTACTGTTCTTCGTCCTTTGGGTCTTTTGTTTGTTTTAATGTCACTTTATGCCACTAAGGCTAATCGGACGATGCTACTGTGGGAGTCCTAAATTTAGCCTATCCAGTACCTGGCCTACGAGGCTTGGGACCTCCATTTTACGTCCTATCCGAGAGACGGCATAGCCAAGGATTTTTTATCCCCATTAAAAAATCCTAGGGCCACCGCTGAGCGCGAACCTGCGACCTTTAGTATTGTAGGTTGCCATGCTAACCACTATACCACAGGTGACCCCATCCTTTGGGCCTTGCTTCCATATAGCAATTGGTTTTCCGGATTTCTGGCATTCTCCATACCTGCCCCAACCATTTGCGTTGTCCCTAATCTATTTCTTCTTTTTCCTAGACAAGGCCAACGTTACCCCTAATCACTTCATTACATACACAATCTCTCATTGCCTTTCCAGCTATTATTCTGAGTAAAATCATTCGTGCCGCTGTTATTCTTGAGATATGTTTCTCTAAGACTGTCCAATGCTCTGGTCCATATAGTAACATCGGAAGAAATATTGTTTTGAAGATGACCATTTTTTTGTTCCTTTTGATCTCCTTTATACCTATTGTTGCATTCATTATTCGGTAGAAGACTCTAATTGCTTTTTTCACTCTGTCTTTTTTCAGGATCAATGTGACTGTCTCTACTTATAATTGTGCACAGGTATAGGTAAGAATCAACCAGAGTTGGGCAAATTGTAATCTGGATAATGATTAATGAATATGAATAATTGTAATCATAAAACAAATGAATAATGAATAACCATTATTCATAATCAATGCGGAGTATTTTTAATGATTATTGAGCGTTTTTGGTATTCATTTGAAATTAATAAATGGTATTCAGTTATTCATGATTAACGAATACTGATAAATTCAGTTAGTCATTATTTATGAATAAAATATAGTCAAGAACTAGGATTAATATAATATTCATCAATCATGAATAACAAACATTCACCAATCATCAATCATGAATATGATATATTCATAATCATTATTCATTTAAATTTAAAAGACGAGGATGCATTTCTGAATTAAAAGTTGTCCTAATGAGCAAGGACAAGCACCTTGAGAGTGGGTGTAGTCAACTGAACAGCATTTCAAGTCACAAGTAAAGAATTAGACCCTAATTCCAATGGGTATTAGTAAAGGTCTATTGACAAGAATGGAAAGAGCAAACAAATATTTTATCATCATTCATGATTAGTAAGACTCAGAATTGTGATTTTTTTTGTAATCATGATTAATGAATTTAGATTATTCATGATTAATGAATTTAGATTATTCATGATTAATGAATGATCTGTAATCATGAGTAGTGAATTCGCATTAGTCATGATTAATGAGTAATGAGTAATCATGAATAATGAATTATTCTTTAATCATGATTACTGGCTAACATTCAATAATGAATAATGGTCATCATGATTGTTGAATACACTATATTCATGAATACTCCATGACCAATGATTAATACAATTCATGATTAATGATTCCGCGCTAAAGAATGGTTTGTGAATGATGATTACAATCATTATTCTCATTTTTTATTATTAGTCATAATCATGATTAAATTTTTATTTAAATATGCCCAACTCTGGAATCAACACATTCCTTTATCACTCCATCGCAGCTGATATCTAATTCTTCTTTGCTTCTACCAATTTGCATTACTTTAATTTTAATCTCCATCCCTTTTCAGATTTATTCCTCTCTGTTCTATAACTTAATCTTGTAGATAATCTTGAGTCTGCTAATAGCATTATGTTCTGGGCCGCGATAGCCGAGTGTGACCTGCTTAAGCACGTTTGAGCCGAACGGCGGCGGTTCGAATCCACCCTTGGAGGGTTGACTTTTATTATGTGGAGGCCCCACAGAATAAATCTCGACCTTCTCACCATGGTTAGAATAGGTTGATTACGCCTACTTGTTACACCAGGTATGTCCTCTGGAATAAAAATTTCTGTTCCAAGATATGGACAATTATAGGAGGTGTTCATATCTGCTCGCATGGGTATACTAGTTTTAATTTTGTTAAAATTTATGTGTATTTTTTATTATTTCAGGAAATTTATACATTCAACATCTATCTATTCAAATTGTCCTCTTTATTTTTCTTTATATATGTACAATGTTTCGGACTTATTGTTTGTCCATTCCTAAAAATAGAACATCCAAAGAAATTAGAAGAAGCGTTGTACATATATAAAGAAAAATGAAGAGGACAATTTAAATAGATAGATGTTGGATGTATAGATTTCATGAAATAATAAAAAATACACATAATAGCAAAAATAGAACATCCAAAGAAATTAGAAAAATAAAAAGAAGAAAGAAGAAGAAGAGAAAGGAAAGATTGTTAACAATATAATATTGAATAACCTAAAAAACATTTTTCTTATTCTAGTTGTAACTTATAGCTTTCCTGTTTCTTAAAAAAAAAAAAAAAAATATTTTATTTATAAATGTTACCAGGTACGTCAAAAACACATGGAATGGAAGCAACAAATTGTTCAATTATGCCAAGAAAAGGAAAAAGCTATTCAAACCGCTAGGTATTCACTGTATAAAAAAATATAAATTAATGGTTCAATTGAATAAAATCATTGAGTATATTCAAATATCATTATTAAAGGGTTAATTAAACTTTTAGATTTGCGACTGAAAAGCTTGTTAAAGCTGTTAGCGATTATGAAAGTAAACTGCTTGGTCAGAAAAAAATACAAGGGATTCTTAATTCTGCACTAAAAGAGAAGAATCATCAGCTTATCATAGCTCAGCAACAGGTTTTTTTTTTTTTTTTTTTTTAATTTACATAAAATAGCATTTAATTTATAAATGCTGCTAATTTTCTTAATTAATGAAGGATAATTTTAATAATTAATGAAGGACTTGGATTTAGAGCTTCTAATCCTCCTTCTTTATTTACTAATTATTCCGCATGTGGATATGCACCTGCGCAGTGGGGCATCAAACGAATTTGGTCACTGTTGTTTTTGACTTTGACTTTCTTTATTCATTTTATTATGTAAGAGGTCTCTTGGCCAATGTTGTTTCAGTCGACGTCGAGGCTGACCAGGTAACAGGGAGGAGGAAAGAGAATGGATGAGTGGGTTAGGGTGATGTAGCTTTGAAGAGTGAAATGATTTATATTTGTCTTGTGTATAAGATTTTACTGTGGGTATGTTCATGTCATTGTACAGTGTATAAATCCTCATATATTGTAACGTTAAATCGTTTAATAAAAAACATGATTCAAAATCCCAGACCGTTTGTTGGAACAAACTAAGCGGTTGGAGCGAACGGTTTAGATCTAGATTGTTTGAGCTCCATCTACGTCGTTCCACCACCTTCCACGAAGACCTCGAACCTTCCAGAATGTTCGTTTTACGACTATATATAAGGAGCGAGTGACTGGGCCAATTAGTCTTAGTCTGTGTCTTGACTGTGAAGCTCAAGTCATATGATTTGTGTGCTATAAAGTTATAATTTTTGTAACCTGAATTGTGATAATTTGTTTGGCATTGATATGTTATGTTTTTGTTAAATAAATATTTGTTGACCCACAGAAGTGTTACAATACTGTAGATCTATTTTATTAATAAAACAATTTGGGTTTTTTAGTGATTAGTTTATTCAATCAACATTCAATGTTTTAGGTTCAAGAGCTGAATGAAGAAGTATGGAGATCAGCACAAATGACTGAAAAAGTACGCGATGAACTTCAAACAAAACTAAAGAAAGCATGTGAAGTGTGCACTGATATCATCGATTCACAACTACCATTAGGAAGCTAGTATCAGATTGTAATGAACACTATTGGTATATAGCATTCTTAATGATGTGCGTTGATTTCTTAAAATAAGAAAGTGAGAAGATGGAAAAAAAAAAGATAGAAAAAAAAAGAAAAGTTGAAGAGAAGACTAATGTCATTCCTTTTAAAAAATATTTTATTTAATGTTTTAATGTAGTTTAAATGTCATTATGTTGTTTCTGGTTAGAATCTTCATTAAGAATGATTCAATATTACAATTATTATCAAATGAATTTGTTTAATAAACAAATTTCCAAAGTAGATTCTGTTTGTTCCATTATAAAAAAGATATTATAAATAAATTTAGTAGATTGTTCAAAACTTTAAAATGAGGCTACATAAAACAATTTTATAAAAAGAGAAAAGATTCGACCATGGTTGGGAATCGAACCCAGGTCCATTTCAACATATGATGCTATATTTTGTATTTCCACATTAAACATGTATTTTAATTTGGCCCAATTTGAATTTGATTAAATTTAATATTAATTCATAATACTGTTTTTTTTTCTTTTCTTAATTTTACCTTGTTCACAATTCAACATTTTTAAACTGTTATGAACTCAGGAGACTGGAGGCTTGAGGGGCTCATTTATCATCTTTTAGAAAAAAGATCTGAAGATCTATCATAAGTAAATCAAAAGATCTATTTTCTGAACCTAAACATCCTTTATGTTATTTTCAAGCGTCGATGAATAGTCTCCAGTGCTGTGAAAAGAGGGAATCCCAGCAATTGTAGGATCTTGCTGGATGAATTTGTTCTATGTTTATCAAATGACAATGGATCTTGGGGCTATCAGTTGTGGAGAGTCATATTTAATGACTACCTACCCTAAGAGCTTAAACGTTAAAGTTATTATATTATTATAAGCTTTTATGTATGGGGTACATTTTAAATATCTAAAAGCTAAACTAAAAAAAAAAAAAAAAAAAAAAAAAAAAAAAAAAAAAAAAAAATGTAATAAAAAAATCATTAATGAAGTAATAATAAACTCCCGGTCAAAAGTATTGCAACACCTGCATATTCTTAATTTAATTGGAAAATTTGGCTCCTAGGGTTTCGGGCCAATTATAAAAACAAACTAGAAGCTTGCAGTGTGAGGCCTTGCATTGTCGTGCATAAACAGTGTGTTTGGGCCAATGAAATGTAAGAAAACCATGACATGTTCTTGAATGGTTTCCTCCACAACCTAGGGCCCGTCAGAACCCCACCATCCACCACGAAAAGCTCTGTACAAGCTCCCCAGGAGATGCCTCCCCAGAACATTGAAGAGCCTCCTTCATAAGGGATATGGGGACTGATGCAGCATTGCCTGAACCGTTCCAGAGGCCTTCTCCAGAGTCTGCCAAGACCCTCTGAAGTGTGGAGAGAGACTCTCATTTCATCAGTGAAGAGTGCGCGCTTCCAATCATCCCTGGTCCAATTCACATGTTCTCTTGCTAAAGCAAGCCTTGCTAAACGATGTTGCCTAGTGAGCCGCAGGCCAGTTGAGGGCTTTTTTGAAGTAAAGCCAACTTCATTAAGCCTTCTCACAACAGTTAGCCTTGATGTGTGTAAGTTACGCACCTGAAGGAGTAGATTTTGGAGCTGTGGATTCTTCAATTCCCGTCTCCAGAGTGATTGAACCTACAGATAGCGGTTGTCGGTGGCCATTGGTCTTCCTCCAGTTGGCCTCCTTGAATGCCTTACAGTCTCCCTGTGCCATTTGATGCATCTGAGGACTATAGAATAATGGAAATTTATATGAAACGCGATCTGACATACAGAAAGGCCCTCCTCTGCTAAAATGACAATAGGAATGGATTCCTCTGGACTAAGATGCAAAGGTCTATTCATTTTAATCTCTGGATACAGTCACTGGGCCAAAATTATTCACAACATGACCATACTGTCAAACAATGAAAAACATGTAAGCACTGAATGAAATGTGTGAATTATCACTGAAAATACTTTTGACCGGGAGTCTAAAACGTTTATATTCATTTCATTATTATTTATTTTATTGCTAGTCGTTTAAGGAGTACCTCACATCGTACAGGCTTGCGACCTCCATTTTACGTCCTATTCGAGGGACGGCATAGCCAAGGATTTGTTACTTCCTTTAAAAACTCCTAGGGCCACCGCAGGACGTTAACCCGCGACCTTTAGTATGGAACTAAAGGTAGTATTGCTAGTGTGGCCCGGATCTCCGTTGCAAAGGACCTGTAGGTGATTTGTTATCCATTTTGAGCTAGCAAAAAGCCGAAGTCAAGTGTTGAAATCTATTAAAGCTGATCAAGACCTTTTTTTACTGAAAAGGATACAGTGGGGCTCGTATGGTTTTCCCCATCGCACCATTTTCAATTAAAAATGGCCATAATTTGCATTATTAGATCTCAGCTTTCTACTTACGCTTGCTTTAAAGGTATAACAAACCTCCAATGGTTACTTTTCAGTGACCATAGATCGGGCCCACACTAAACCGAAGACGTACTTGATAACAGACGGTAGGTTGCAGAAACAGTTTGTTTGCGACCTGCTAATACGAAAGAAGCTCATTAGATTACTAAGCATCGTTTCGAAAAATAAATCGTAACTAACAAGGGACCACGAGCGACTTAAAGCATTTGAATCATAACGACTCAATAGAACGTGTTTCGTTCAGTAACATCATAACAAAAAAGACTCTGAGACATCTTCTCAGACTGATGAAAGAAACCGACATCTACTACGTAAAGGGGGGACATTAAGAAAGTAGTGCTATCTGAGTATCTCCAACTTCTTTAGGCTCAAGATCTGATTACAAGAATAGTAGATCGCGAATGCGTTTCAAATGCATACAATAAGACACGGGAGAAGAACCACATTTCAATGGGAAATATAGTTATTAGAGTCTTGTAAAAGGTAGTACCGTGGATAGGATCGATTGGGGCAAAATGGTTGAGACGTCTTATTTCAGTTGTTCTTCTAGCAGATTACTTCGTCCAATCAGCCTTATTTGCATAAGGCCCTATGCACACGGGGATAATGGAAATGAAATAAACCAGTTGGCAACTTGGGTTTCTGATCAGTTACAGAATGAATGGTGACTTGACTCCGCATACGACGCTACTCAACAGCAACCGAAATCTCCAGTTCGTTCAGAGTAATCATGGATATCGCTCGAGCAATGTGGGAAAGTCGAGTGATGAAGAAATCTTTGTGCACACCCATACTGTAACCGTGGCATAACCCACCAGCTTACCTATTCCACATAAATGCAATTTGTTTTCTCTAATATTTGGTACAAATGATTCTCAGTAATAAGATTGGACAGTGCCATCTATCAGCAATAACTAAAACTATTTGATAAATTATTCTAATGTCTAAGAATATGCTATGGGTAACAGAACTAACAGATTTTCAGTTATCATGGTATTAGGATTTGACCACTGCTGAGTAGTAGAAACGACGGATTGTGCAATTGTGAACTAGGTCACGCCGTCTGGCAGGGCGAGGGGGGTGTGTAACTAGGGTGAGGGGGGACGGTTGATTGCACAATCCGGCAACGTGGCATGGAATGTGTGAGATGTGGCAACATCGCTTTGTTTACATCGTGCTGTAGCAGAGCCCCCCCCTTGAGGGTCATTGACCGACCTTGTGAGGGCGAGGGGGGGTGAGGGGGGGGGGTTTGTTTGTTTACATTTAACATCGCTTTGTTTACATCGTGCTGTAGCAGAGCCCCCTTGAGGGTCATTGACCGACCTTGTGAGGGCGAGGGGGGTGTTGTTCTAGGGTGAGGGGGGGGGTTTGTTTGTTTACATTTAACCGGGTTGACCCCACGGTCAGATGTGTGTAGGTGCATGCGGTTCATTGACCCTTTGTTTACATTATGCCTGTGACGTCATCCTCTGAGTGGGAGTTTTGTTTGTTATTGGGTTGACCAAGTTCACAACCCGGCTAGGCGTGTGTAGGTGCATGCGGTTCATTGACCCTTTGTTTACATTATGCCTGTGACGTCATCCTCTGAGTGGGAGTTTTGTTTGTTATTGGGTTGACCCAGTGCACAACCCTGTCAGGTGTAATGCATAGGTGCATGACTCAGCTGTTTCATTCAACGAAGCAATGATGTTGGAGGAATAACTCCACCCTTTTATAGCCCGCTTGCAGTGGCGGGGGATAGACGCGCAGTCAGCAGATGCCTTGAGCGGTCGACGGATCTGTTATCTGTTTAAAAGGGGGGCAGATATCAGCCACGCTGATTATAAACAAGAGACAAAGAACCATTCATCCGCTTATCGATGGTCAGTCAGCGTTTTGTAAGCCCAGTCAGTGCGAGCTCTGCACTATGATAATCGAGGAGTTAAGACGATATCATTCATTCGCTTATCGATGGTCAGTCAGCGTTTTGTAAGCCGCCCAGACATGAAAGAGCGGTTTCACGAGTAGGTTTGTCGAGGAATGATAACATCCGCCCCGGGTGCAATCGAGCTCCTCTTTGATGTGATGTAACGAGTCGTCTTTTGAATTCATTGCTTAGTAAAAGCGAGGAATTTATTTTTTTCCGTGGCAACACCGGACGGTCTCGAGTTAAGGTGCGTGGAGGAGTTATTTTACTTTCACTTACCTATATATGAAATATATAGTAAGTGGAAGTATTGCGATCGTGAAAAAATTCGACTTCCGGTTTTCAACGGAAATACACGTTTTGGGGTCCCCTGAGTCGAAATGACCAAGTCCCGCGAAATGGTCTGTGTGTGTGTGTGTGTGTGTCTGTCTGTGTGTGAACAGACTAGCTCAAAAACTATAAACCGTGCGATCCTGAAATTGGGTATTTAGTGGAGGTATATGCCCGCGATGTGACAGCGTAAATTTCATCAAAATTACTTAAAGGGAGGGGGTACTTTACTTAATAACTTTTTAGGTTTTTTTCGATTTTCTCAAAAACGGCTCTAACGATTTTGATTAAACTGAGTATTTGATCTATTTATATGCCCGAGGTATGACCGTAAAAATTTCATCAAAATTGATCAACCGGAGGGGGGACTTTACTTAATAAATTTTGTATCATTTTCACGTGTTTTTTTTATTTACTCAAAAACGGTTTTATCGATTTTGATCAAACTTGGTATTTGATGTATTTTTTAAATTTTGGACAATAATGAGATACGGTTTTGAAGGTCGGTGATTTAATGTTGGATTAACGATCTCAATTCAAGATATCTGTACTTTTACCGTTTTAAATATAAAAATTACAGAAATCACATCGATATTAAAAAATACGGGCAATAGAATGAGTGAGATGTGGCAACATCGCTTTGTTTACATTCGAGCTGCCATCGATCCCGGATGATCATCGATCATCGGGAGGGGTGTTCTGGGGCCAATTTGGAGGCAACCTCCCTGACTGTATATAGAGATGTTGGAGAACCATTACTCCTCTTCCTAGAATTGATTGAAGGATAACATCGCGGGAAAGTAATTGCAGGCTACTACCTAGTACGAACGAAAGTCGGTAAATCAGACAATTAAAGAAGAAATTATTTTTTAAATAAAAAGCCAATTATTTATTTTTATAATTTGGTTTTAAAAGAAAAAATTTATTTTATTTTCATGCTGATATTTCTTTAGTCTTACAGCATCCCAACAGTTTGTTGGGAATAGGTGTAAGGTTATGTAAAACAGTTGGGGTCACCTGTGGTATAGTGGTTAGCATGGCAGCTTAGGTCGCAGGTTGGCGCCCAGCGGTGGTATAGAATATTACAAAGCCTTTCCAATGGAACATTCTAAAAATCTATATTATATTTAACAAATATTAAGTTTATTTTATCTTATAATGGCCCTGGGGCCAAGGTCCTCCATCATCAAGGATGTGTCTTTTATCATCGAAAGATCTTTGTTTGTTTTAATAGTAAATACATTATGGTTGAATGATCTGAAGTTTGTAACATCATGTTTACATTGTATGTTATTTTTTAAACAGGTAACATAATTTTCAAATTTGATTTTATTTTTTAACAGTTGATTCCTTTTATTTGTTTTTTATAATTTTGCTTTTAATGTCTATTGTAGACCTTAAGGCTACAAATTTAAGAATTATTTCACCATTTGCCTCATCTTTAAACTTACCCATTACTTACAACATTATATAATTTATGGTTTGGAGGATAATCTAAAGTATCCAAGTAATTATTCCTATGTAAAAGTTGTAAAAATATAGAAAATACATTGGAATTGTTAAATTCTAACAAAATGACTACACAATCCAAGAAAAAATGACTTTGAAGTGAAGATGAGAAAAGTTCAAGTCTTAATAAAATAAAGAGGGCTAAACACTCTTTAAATAAATTTATAAAATCAGGAATCTTATAAAAATATTTTATTTTGCAATCAAATAATACCTGATAATATTGACAAAGATGAAAATCATGATAAATCTGTCCTTAGAGTTCCAATGAATATGATTCGAGTACATTTGGTAAGTTCAATACAAATGAATAAAAAAGCACTATTAAACAATGATGATTAAAGGTTTTTTTTCTTCAAGATTCAATTCGATTCGTACTATCAATACAGCATACAATCATAATTTTTTATATTATAAAAATTATTCTCTTAAAAAAACAAACATATATGTTATAGAAAGTTATAGAACTTTCTGAAAGGAACAATTGAATTAGTTTTTTAAATATAATAATAATTTTTACAAACAGTTGTATGGACTACCAATGGGAGGTATACTCTCAGTTAATTTAAGCGGAATATACATCAATAAATTAATGGAAGAAAAAATGAAAATATTAAAAACTCAACCGGTATTAATTAAAAAATATATAGATGACCTAATAGTAATTACAGATAGAGAGAATTATGAAGAAATAATGAACCATTTAAATAACCATAATAAAAGAATAAAATTTACTATTGAAATACCAAAAAACAATAGACTAAGATTTTTAGATATGGAATTAATATTGAAAAATAAAAAAATAACCACAAAATGGACAAAAAAGGAAACAACAAGCAACCAACTATTAAACTTTATTAGCAACCATCCAAAATATCAAAAAATAAATGTTGCAAAAAACTTAATAAACAGAGCTATTAGTATAACAGACGATGTACACATAAATGAAATTAAAACGAAAATTTTCGAAATTTTGAAAGAAAATTTTTATCCTAAAAAAATTATAAAGGACTTGTGGTACAAAAGAATAAAAACTCATCCAAAATACCAAAATCATAAAAGTGAGGATAATCTAAATGAGAAAATCACCAAAAAATATATGACAGATAAAAGAATAAAAGAAAAAGGAATAAATAATAATAATTTTAGGATAAAAATTTTCTTTCAAAATTTCGAAAATTTTCGTTTTAATTTCATTTATGTGTACATCGTCTGTTATACTAATAGCTCTGTTTATTAAGTTTTTTGCAACATTTATTTTTTGATATTTTGGATGGTTGCTAATAAAGTTTAATAGTTGGTTGCTTGTTGTTTCCTTTTTTGTCCATTTTGTGGTTATTTTTTTATTTTTCAATATTAATTCCATATCTAAAAATCTTAGTCTATTGTTTTTTGGTATTTCAATAGTAAATTTTATTCTTTTATTATGGTTATTTAAATGGTTCATTATTTCTTCATAATTCTCTCTATCTGTAATTACTATTAGGTCATCTATATATTTTTTAATTAATACCGGTTGAGTTTTTAATATTTTCATTTTTTCTTCCATTAATTTATTGATGTATATTCCGCTTAAATTAACTGAGAGTATACCTCCCATTGGTAGTCCATACAACTGTTTGTAAAAATTATTATTATATTTAAAAAACTAATTCAATTGTTCCTTTCAGAAAGTTCTATAACTTTCTATAACATATATGTTTGTTTTTTTAAGAGAATAATTTTTATAATATAAAAAATTATGATTGTATGCTGTATTGATAGTACGAATCGAATTGAATCTTGAAGAAAAAAAACCTTTAATCATCATTGTTTAATAGTGCTTTTTTATTCATTTGTATTGAACTTACCAAATGTACTCGAATCATATTCATTGGAACTCTAAGGACAGATTTATCATGATTTTCATCTTTGTCAATATTATCAGGTATTATTTGATTGCAAAATAAAATATTTTTATAAGATTCCTGATTTTATAAATTTATTTAAAGAGTGTTTCTTCTTCTTTCTTGGCGCTACAACTCTTGTAGAGTCAAGGCCTCCTGTAACATGGTCCGCCAGCGCTCCCTGTCGGTAGCCGCCGCTCTCCAATTGCGGATCCCCATGATGGATCTGGCATCCGCTGTCACTCCATCCATCCATCGGAGCCTAGGTCTTCCAACTCTTCTGGTCCCATGAATCGTCTCCTCCAGGACCTTTCTAGGAATCTGATCCTGGGACATTCTCATTACGTGGCCTGCCCATCGAAGCCGTCCCACTTTTATGATCTTTACAACATCTGGGCTCTTGTAGAGTCCGGTTAGCTCAGCATTTGTTCTTATTCTCCAGACTCTATCAGCGCACACTGGGCCAAAGATTTTTCTCAATATTTTCCTCTCAAACCTTAAGAGGAGAGCTTCCTGCGAGCTAGGTAAGGTCCAGCATTCGGAGGCATAGGTGAGAACTGGTCTTACCAAGGTCTTGTACAGTTGCACCTTTGTTTTCCGAGAAATAGCCCTGTTCTTAAAATGCTTTTGTAATCCGAAGTAGCATTTATTTGCGGACATAATTCTTCGATGGATCTCGGCTTTTATGTCGTTATCCGCGTTCACTTGCGATCCAAGATAACAAAATTCTCTTACCCTTTCAAAAGAAAAGCTTCCAGCCACAAAATGCGATTGTTCATGCACATCCAGTCGTGGGCCTGTATGCATGTATTTGGTTTTGGATTCATTAACCTCTAAGCCCACTCTAGTCGCTGCTATCTGAAGACTACGAAACGCGTTGCTTAACTCTCTGGGGGTTCTTCCAATAATATCTATGTCATCGGCGAACGCCAAAATCATAGAAGATCTATTGAATAGGGTCCCTCCAACTTGGATTCCAGATTTTCGCACGGCGCTTTCGAGGGCCAAATTAAAGAGAAGGCATGCGAGGCAATCACCCTGCCGGAGTCCCTTGTGGGTTTCAAAGCTGTCAGTGAGGTCACCCTCAACACGCACTGTACATTGTACCTTCTTCATAGTTGCCCTAACCAGACGTATCAGCTTCGGCGGTATTCCCATTTCCAAGAGCTCCTGATATAGCTCATTTCTCTTTATGCTGTCATAGGCCATTCGAAAGTCTATGAACAAATGGTGTGTGCTGATGTTATATTCCCTGCACCTTTCCAGAATGGTTCTGATAGTAAATATTTGATCTATTGTAGATCTGCCTCGCATAAAGCCTGTCTGGTACTTTCCTATGTTCTGCTCGGCAAAGGGAAGAAGCTTTTTATAAAGTATTCGAGAGAAGACCCTATAACCACATTGTAAAAGGGATATGCCACGGTAATTATGACAGTCAAGCACGTCCCCTTTCTTGTGAATCGGGCATATAACAGCTTTGTACCATTCACAAGGAATTTCTTCCTTCTCCCATACATCCATAACTATATTATAGAGGTATTTTACTAATTCTTCCCCTCCATATTTGAATAACTCCGCAGGGAGTCCATCTGGTCCTGGTGCTTTATTGTTTTTTAAGTCTTCGACAGTTTCGTAGACGTCGTCCATATCAGGGGGCTCAAATTCTCCAGCAGCCAACTCTATTTCCTCTCTTCCTTCTTCCGCCGCGTCATTAAGGAGGTTATCGAAGTAGTGTCGCCACCGCTCCAGTACCAGCATCCTATTAGTGACAAGATTACCTTCATTGTCTTTACAGGCATTTATTTTAGGTTTGTAAATCTGTCGGCTACTATTGACTTCTTGGAAGAATTTCCTTACTTCATTATTGTTCCGGAGGTCTTCTATTTGCTGGAGGCGCTCCTGCTGCCATTCCCTCTTTTTCCTCTGGTGGGTGCGTTTTTCTTCCCTTCTTCTGGACCTGTATTCCTCAACGGATCTTCTAGTATGCCTTCGCTGTAGCATTGTTTTATAAGCAAGGTTCTTCCGGTCGGTTACTCTTTGGCATTCTTCATCAAACCAGGACACTTTTCTATTAGGTGTTTGGTATCCGAGCACACCAGCTGCCACTTCTTCTATGGCCTCTTTACACTTTTGCCATCCATGATCCATATTATCAGCCTGGTCTATGTCTTTAATTCTAGCATTCATCCTGTCAGTAAAGAGTTGCCTAGCCTCAAGATCCTTCAGCTTTTCGGTGTTAATCTTTCGCAACCGTGCTCCTCTTTGGTTTCTGATGTTTGAAATCCTTGCCCTGAACCTGGAAATTGTAAGGTAGTGATCAGAGTCCATGTTGGCGCCTCTGAAAACTCTCACATCCATCAAACCATTGATATGACGGCTGCTTATTAAAATGTGGTCTATTTGGTTACATGTAAATCCATCGTTGGAGTGCCACGTCGCTAGATGAATTTTCTTGTGAGGGAACATCGTGCTACCGACCACAAGTCCCTTCGAGGCCGCAAAATTTATCATTCTCATCCCGTTATCGTTTGTGAATTGATGGATGCTATGCGAACCAATTGTGGGCTTGTATACTTTTTCCCTTCCTACCTGCGCATTATAGTCTCCCAGGACAATCTTAACATCAGCTTTGGGGCAAGAATCAAACCGTTGCTCTAGAGTACTATAAAAGGCATCTTTCTCATCATCTCCAGATGGTTCC
The DNA here is from genome assembly GCA_911387785.2 of Aelia acuminata. NCBI lineage: Eukaryota > Metazoa > Arthropoda > Insecta > Hemiptera > Pentatomidae > Aelia > Aelia acuminata. The sequence goes on along the minus strand of OU426981.1, from coordinate 151,816,622 downwards.
GTCGGTGCATGGACACTAATCATGCTATAATTGTGGAATTTGCCTTTTATTCGGAGGTAACAGATCCTTGGGCTAATTGGTTCAAAGCCGATGACCAGTTGACTCATCCTCTTACTCAGAACGAATCCAGTTCCAAAAGTATGATTCTTTTCGTCGCAACTGTAGAAGATGGAATGACCTTTCTTATTGAAGGCTCCCTGGCCTGTCCATCTTATTTCTTGGATTGCAGCAAGGTCTACATGATAGCGGTTTAACTGTTCCAGAAGTTGATCCAGAGCTCCCGGTCTATAAAGAGACAAAACGTTCCATTGTCCTATTGTAAATTCCATTAGGCGGGCATTAAGTCGTTTCCGAATAATCCGTCCGGCTTTCCCTGTTACTGGTTTCTTAATATTAAGTTTTAAGGGGAGGGGGTTATCAGCCCAGACTCTGCCCCCGAGTCAGGTGGAGGGGCTGCCTCCTCAGAGCTCCCTGACTCGCTCCCCCATCCGGGGCGGCTACCTAGGGAAGGTGTCCCTAGGGTGTGTACTGTAAGTGACCTTAGTCTGTAGTGTGGGGGTGAGTGTAGTGTGCTGTATGAGTGTACTGTGTGAGTGTCAGTGTACTGTTCCCCCAACCTGGAGGGCCAGTGGCTGACTGCGGTACAGTGACCGGGCGATGGGGCCGCCACCTCCCTACGCCGCAAAGAGTGTTTAGCCCTCTTTATTTTATTAAGACTTGAACTTTTCTCATCTTCACTTCAAAGTCATTTTTTCTTGGATTGTGTAGTCATTTTGTTAGAATTTAACAATTCCAATGTATTTTCTATATTTTTACAACTTTTACATAGGAATAATTACTTGGATACTTTAGATTATCCTCCAAACCATAAATTATATAATGTTGTAAGTAATGGGTAAGTTTAAAGATGAGGCAAATGGTGAAATAATTCTTAAATTTGTAGCCTTAAGGTCTACAATAGACATTAAAAGCAAAATTATAAAAAACAAATAAAAGGAATCAACTGTTAAAAAATAAAATCAAATTTGAAAATTATGTTACCTGTTTAAAAAATAACATACAATGTAAACATGATGTTACAAACTTCAGATCATTCAACCATAATGTATTTACTATTAAAACAAACAAAGATCTTTCGATGATAAAAGACACATCCTTGATGATGGAGGACCTTGGCCCCAGGGCCATTATAAGATAAAATAAACTTAATATTTGTTAAATATAATATAGATTTTTAGAATGTTCCATTGGAAAGGCTTTGTAATATTCTATACCACCGCTGGGCGCCAACCTGCGACCTAAGCTGCCATGCTAACCACTATACCACAGGTGACCCCAACTGTTTTACATAACCTTACACCTATTCCCAACAAACTGTTGGGATGCTGTAAGACTAAAGAAATATCAGCATGAAAATAAAATAAATTTTTTCTTTTAAAACCAAATTATAAAAATAAATAATTGGCTTTTTATTTAAAAAATAATTTCTTCTTTAATTGTCTGATTTACCGACTTTCGTTCGTACTAGGTAGTAGCCTGCAATTACTTTCCCGCGATGTTATCCTTCAATCAATTCTAGGAAGAGGAGTAATGGTTCTCCAACATCTCTATATACAGTCAGGGAGGTTGCCTCCAAATTGGCCCCAGAACACCCCTCCCGATGATCGATGATCATCCGGGATCGATGGCAGCTCGAATGTAAACAAAGCGATGTTGCCACATCTCACTCATTCTATTGCCCGTATTTTTTAATATCGATGTGATTTCTGTAATTTTTATATTTAAAACGGTAAAAGTACAGATATCTTGAATTGAGATCGTTAATCCAACATTAAATCACCGACCTTCAAAACCGTATCTCATTATTGTCCAAAATTTAAAAAATACATCAAATACCAAGTTTGATCAAAATCGATAAAACCGTTTTTGAGTAAATAAAAAAAACACGTGAAAATGATACAAAATTTATTAAGTAAAGTCCCCCCTCCGGTTGATCAATTTTGATGAAATTTTTACGGTCATACCTCGGGCATATAAATAGATCAAATACTCAGTTTAATCAAAATCGTTAGAGCCGTTTTTGAGAAAATCGAAAAAAACCTAAAAAGTTATTAAGTAAAGTACCCCCTCCCTTTAAGTAATTTTGATGAAATTTACGCTGTCACATCGCGGGCATATACCTCCACTAAATACCCAATTTCAGGATCGCACGGTTTATAGTTTTTGAGCTAGTCTGTTCACACACAGACAGACACACACACACACACACAGACCATTTCGCGGGACTTGGTCATTTCGACTCAGGGGACCCCAAAACGTGTATTTCCGTTGAAAACCGGAAGTCGAATTTTTTCACGATCGCAATACTTCCACTTACTATATATTTCATATATAGGTAAGTGAAAGTAAAAAGTGAGTTATTTCATACATTGTACAACCTTTAATTTAAATAATAATAAAAAAGAAACTCTAAGGGTTAAAATAAGTCTATAGTTAATGAACACTTTTATGTAATACCTCGTACCTAGCAGCCGAGTATAATATACTGCTTGGTGTTGTTCATTACTATTACTGACAACAGGGCCGGTAGGTTGATATTTGTTATATTCCGGAGTATGTAGTCCGGCATTATGGTTTTTATGTAAAATCCGTTTATTCTTAAAATCGCCCTCCCTCCTGTGATGCTAATTATCTCATAGTAATCTTCATTAAGATTGTTAAATTCCATAAAGATGGGCATCTAAAATACAAAGAGAGGTATTGTTGAAAAATACTATCTATTGTAGTATACACTAGACAAAAAAGTATTTGAACACTATTTGTATTAATTTGTAACTACTAACAGAGAATAAAATGTAATTAATTTTGTTTGTTTGACATAAACTTTGTTAAATTTATATAAAAGTTGTACAGTACGAATAAGTAAGATATAAAGAAATTATATGTTTATTTGTTATAAAAATGTAGAAGATACGCAATAATATGTAAGAAAATTGTTAAAATCCTATAAAGTTATATGAAAACCAAAGAAAAAAAATATCTGATCGTAGAAGTCAGAATAAAAGAAAATATATGGTTATTTATTATAATACCTAGTAGAAGTCAGAATATAAGAAAATATACGATTATTTCTGTTGAGATAGCAATTTAACCTGTTATTATTATTTTCAATTTAGTTGGCATTGGCCATATGTTTTTATACAGTGTATGTACTTGTAACAGAATAAAAGGTTATTCTTGTTATAGAATAAAAGGTTATATCTTGTTTTATAAATTGAACTCTGCTTACTTAAGTGTATATGTACATAATCTGGAAGTTAAAGTTAAACGGTGAACGGAATATTTAACAGGTTATGGGCCCAGGTAAAGTCTATTTGATTTAAATTTATTAAAACTAAATTTACTTGTAATACTGGAAGTTTTGAAAGGTTATATTAAAAATAAATTGATACCAAGACGAAAAAATTATGGCAGAGGAATAGAGACAAAGGCAAAATGATGAAAGATACCACATTCCACTTTTTGATGGTAAGAACTATGATAATTGGAGATTTCGGCTTGAGGTCCTACTGGATGAGAAGAACCTTTTAAATCACATTACTGAGGAAGTGCAATATCATCAACCCGTTGATGGTGAGACAGCCCAAGCTAAATCAACCCGTGAAGCAGCCAATGATCGCCTTAGACAAAGAGATAAATTCTGTATTCGTCTTATTGTAAGTGCAATAGCAGACAGTTACTTGGAATATTGTCGAGGAAAAAATACAGCTCAAGTCTGGAAAACTTTGGAAAATACGTTCCAAAAGAAAGGGATTGCCAACCAACTCAGTTCGAGGAAGGCCTTACTGTCAATGCGCCATAACCCTAACACCGAAACATTAGAAGAACATTTTCTAAAATTTGATAAGGAAATTCGTAACTTAAAATCAGCAGGAGGTGATACAGATGAAGTCAGCATTATTTGTCATTTGTTGGTGACATTACCTTCGGAGTACAGTATGGTGGTCACAGCAATAGAAACCTTAACATTGTTTACCAAAAAAAAAAAAGATTACACTGTAGCTTAGGTCCAGTTAGTTACTTGCAGCAGTTGGTTCACCTTCTTCCTCAAAGTAAGTAGCATTTTATTTATCATATTTAGCATCGAATTTTGAAAGTTTCTTGCCTACTACAATACATAGTATACAATACTACTGTGACAAATTGCATGCAAATGGTTTTTTTTTTTTTTTTTTTTTTTTTTTTTTTTTTTTTTTTTTGGTAAACAATGTTCACCTCTAACTATTAATGGATATCTTAATATCTTAATTAATGGTTTCATATCATTTTATAAGATTTAAACAATTCTCATGCATTTTCTAAATTATTACAACTTTTATATAAATTTAACAAAGTTTATGTCAAACAACTTCTACGATCGGATATTTTTTCTTTGGTTTTCATATAACTCTATAGGATTTTAACAATTTTCTTACATTTTTTTCACGTTTTACAACTTTTATAACAAATAAATATATAATTTCTTTATATCTTATTCGTGCCGATATTTTTCTTTTAATTTCGTATATGTCCTGTCATTTTGTTAGATTTTAACAATTTTCATGTAAATTCTACATTTTTACAACTTTTAAATAAATTTAAGTACTAGGTATTATAAGAAATAACCGTATATTTTCTTATATTCTGACTTCTACTAGGTATTATAATAAATAACCATATATTTTCTTTTATTCTGACTTCTACCATCAGATATTTTTTTTCTTTGGTTTTCATATAACTTTATAGGATTTTAACAATTTTCTTACATATTATTGCGTATCTTCTACATTTTTATAACAAATAAACATATAATTTCTTTATATCTTACTTATTCGTACTGTACAACTTTTATATAAATTTAACAAAGTTTATGTCAAACAAACAAAATTAATTACATTTTATTCTCTGTTAGTAGTTACAAATTAATACAAATAGTGTTCAAATACTTTTTTGTCTAGTGTATACTACTATAGATAGTATTTTTCAACAATACCTCTCTTTGTATTTTAGATGCCCATCTTTATGGAATTTAACAATCTTAATGAAGATTACTATGAGATAATTAGCATCACAGGAGGGAGGGTGATTTTAAGAATAAACGGATTTTACATGAAAACCATAATGCTGGACTACATACTCCGGAATATAACAAATATCAACCTACCGGCCCTGTTGTCAGTAATAGTAATGAACAACACCAAGCAGTATATTATACTCGGCTGCTAGGTACGAGGTATTACATAAAGGTGTTCATTAACTATAGACTTATTTTAACCCTTAGAGTTTCTTTTTTATTATTATTTAAATTAAAGGTTGTACAATGTATGAAATAACTCACTTTTTTTAATGATGTTATATTGCATAATTATAATAATAGTTAAATTGTTTCCTAAACTATCCATGATTGGCCTTTGAAATTATTTATATACAGTTTATGATGTGTAATATAGCTATTTAAACTATTAGCAACTGTTAGCTGCTGCTGTTAGCTGTTGGTAATTATGATTCTGAGTAACAAAATTATATATATTTACAGTGTATAGTTGAATTCAAAGATTATTTTATATGTATACATAGATTAATCAAAAATGTTTTGAAATTTATTAATATATTTATACGCATATATTTTATTTTTTATTTGTTTGTTTAACTTCCCTTTACGTTAATGTTAATTATTACAATTGTTAATATTGTCTTAATAATTATGGTTTGTTAATGAACCCTTTGTGATTAGTTTCAAATATTATATTTCATTTAATTATATATATTTTATGTAGGCTATTGCTGTTTTTTATTTTTTAACTTTATTTGTAATAGCTTTTTAGAATGTTTTATGCTATGTTTTGTTACCATCAATTATTACATTTTTATTTTTTTTATTTTTTAGGTTTTAAATTAATATGATGTGAGGGAACACTTATGAACTTTTTCTTGAAGAGTTGGAAAAAACATATTTGACCTACATATATTATATATTATACATTTTAATTACATCATGTTTACATATCCAAGTTTTTTTTCATTTAATCCCAACCATTTAACATACTTATTAGCCTTGACATGTAGTTTGTTCTTCTTTATATATATATATATATATTTTTTTTTTTTCATTTAAATCCTAAACATTTGACATATAATTTATCTCCTTTCTTTTTTAATACCTTTTCTAATGGTAAGATGTGGGTTATTAAGAAAAAAAAATAAAATGATTAACTATCAGGATATATATTTTTCCATAAACATGTAATACAAATATTTTTAATTTCCTGTCGATCCAAACCCTCCTTCTTTTCTTTTATTGTTTGGCTTGTTGAACATTGCCTGATAATTTAGTGTTGAAGTCTATATGATGCACTTGTATATGAGATTAACATTTTTGTAAATTAAGTTGAGCAATTTTGTCTCCTCGTTTAACATGATAATCTTTATTTGAATGATTATGTGAAATAACCTTAATTGTGCCTCGATAATCAGGTTCTATTATGTCACCTATTAATAAACATAAAGTTAATTTTTAAATAAAGAAACAAATTAATAATAAAACACAGGTAAGAAAAATTACCCATAACACTTATGAACTTTTTCCATGTAATACTTGATCGGTCTGCTAATCTTAATCAGGAAATATAACAGTTAAATATGTTTCAACAAGCACCTTGCCTCTAGCTGTTATTGTATAATAAGCAACTAATTCAATTGTTCCTTTCAGAAAGTTCTATAACATATATGTTTGTTTTTTTAAGAGAATAATTTTTATAATATAAAAAATTATGATTGTATGCTGTATTGATAGTACGAATCGAATTGAATCTTGAAGAAAAAAAACCTTTAATCATTATTGTTTAATAGTGCTTTTTTATTCATTTGTATTGAACTTACCAAATGTACTCGAATCATATTCATTGGAACTCTAAGGACAGATTTATCATGATTTTCATCTTTGTCAATATTATCAGGTATTATTTGATTGCAAAATAAAATATTTTTATAAGATTCCTGATTTTATAAATTTATTTAAAGAGTGTTTGGAGTGTTTAGCCCTCTTTATTTTATTAAGACTTGAACTTTTCTCATCTTCACTTCAAAGTCATTTTTTCTTGGATTGTGTAGTCATTTTGTTAGAACTTAACAATTCTAATGTATCTTCTATATTTTTACAACTTTTACATAGGAATAATTACTTGGATACTTTTTATTATAATTATCCTCCAAACCATAAATTATATAATGTTGTAAGTAATGGGTAAGTTTAAAGATGAGGCAAATGGTGAAATAATTCATAAAATTGTAGCCTTAGGGCCTATTCACACTATCGGTTTCGCGCCCGCTCCACTCTCGCTCCGCTCCCGGTCAGCTCTCGCTCTACCCCATTCACACTAGCGCTCCGCTCCCGCTCCACTCCCGGTCCGCTCTCCTGTCTTACCATATTCACACTATATAATTTTACACCGTTCAATTTTGAAAGGTTTAAGCTATTAAAGCCATTAATAATCGAAGTTGTCTGTATTCGGATTTTAATTAATGATTAACTTTCAGTTATTTAAGTATTCATTTATTCTACAATTTTACGGCCAAAAAAAAAATTTTTCGTTTGTAGAAATAGCTGGTAAGTGTACTTTTCTTGATGAAGAAGATAATATTATCAAAAAATATAATAAGAAGAATATATTGCAACACAATGATAATTATTAATAATAATTATAAATTAATTTAATTAATGGTGAAGAAATAATTTAAATTTTTTTCGGAATGTATTCAAATACGTTTGAAAATTTCAAGTTGAAATTGGTAAATGCTACAAATTTACCGATTGTATTCTCTTCTTTTCCTGATTAATATTTTAATTATTTTTTGCTTTAATATATTTTTTTGTTAATTATCTGCCATTTTTCATAATATACTGCATTTTTATTCGTTTCAAATTAAACGTTATTTTATAATAGCAATGAGTGTGTAGTCAATAAATAAATCGGTGACCATTTTTTACGAGTACATTAATTCATAGCAAAATATATCTCAAACATAACATGAAATTTTCACGTCGAAAAACCGCGCGTATTGTTGGTGAGTTGGTGATTCTTTTTTTTTTTTTTTTTTTTTTTTATCATTTCAAGCGTATTCGAATACATTCGGAAAAAAAAATTTAAATTATTTCTTCACCATTAATTAAATTAATTTATAATTATATATATATTTTAAAGTTGAACTTTTTTGGCCGTAAAATTGATGAATAAATAAATACTTTAATAACTGAAAGTTAATTATTAATTAAAATCCAAATACAGACGGTTTCGATTATTAATGGCTTCAATCGTGAACGGTGTAAAATTATATAATGTGAATATGAAAAGACTTTAGGAGAGTGGAGCGGGAGTGGAGCGAGAGTGGAGCGGGGCCGGACCTGGGCCAATATTGTGATTAACCTCTCTCTATTCCTCTTTAGAATATTTTGCCAGTGAGACCGGACCTGGAGCGGAGCGCTAGTGTGAATGGGGTAGAGCGAGAGCGGACCGGGAGTGGAGCGGTACCGATAGAGGAATTCTCTGTCTATTTCTCTTTAGAATATTTGAGCGGAGCGGGAGCGGAGCGATAGTGTGAATCCGCCCTTAAGGTCTACAATAGACATTAAAAGCAAAATTAGTTATACTTAAATAGTCCAGATTATCTTCCAAACCATAAATTATATAATGTTGTAAGTAATGGGTAAGTTTAAAGATGAGGCAAATGGTGAAATAATTCTTAAATTTGTAGCCTTAAGGTCTACAATAGACATTAAAAGCAAAATTATAAAAAACAAATAAAAGGAATCAACTGTTAAAAAATAAAATCAAATTTGAAAATCATGTTACCTGTTTAAAAAATAACATAAAATGTAAACATGATGTTACAAACTTCAGATCATTCAACCATAATGTATTTACTATTAAAACAAACAAAGATCTTTCGATGATTAAAGACACATCCTTGATGATGGAGGACCTTGGCCCCAGGGCAATTATAAGATAAAATAAACTTAATATTTGTTAAATATAATATAGATTTTTAGAATGTTCCATTGGAAAGGCTTTGTAATATTCTATACCACCGCTGGGCGCGAACCTGCGACCTAAGCTGCCATGCTAACCACTATACCACAGGTGACCCCAACTGTTTTACATAACCTTACACCTATTCCCAACAAACTGTTGGGATGCTGTAAGACTAAAGAAATATCAGCATGAAAATAAAATAAATTTTTTCTTTTAAAACCAAATTATAAAAATAAATAATTGGCTTTTTATTTAAAAAATAATTTCTTCTTTAATTGTCTGATTTACCGACTTTCGTTCGTACTAGGTAGTAGCCTGCAATTACTTTCCCTCGATGTTATCCTTCAATCAATTCTAGGAGGAGGAGTAATGGTTCTCCAACATCTCTATATACAGTCAGGGAGGTTGCCTCCAAATTGGCCCCAGAACACCCCTCCCGATGATCGATGATCATCCGGGATCGATGGCAGCTCGAATGTAAACAAAGCGATGTTGCCACATCTCACTCATTCCATTGCCCGTATTTTTTAATATCGATGTGATTTCTGTAATTTTTATATTTAAAACGGTAAAAGTACAGATATCTTGAATTGAGATCGTTAATCCAACATTAAATCACCGACCTTCAAAACCGTATCTCATTATTGTCCAAAATTTAAAAATAACTCCTCCACGCACCTTAACTCGAGACCGTCCGGTGTTGCCACGGAAAAAAATAAATTCCTCGCTTTTACTAAGCAATGAATTCAAAAGACGACTCGTTACATCACATCAAAGAGGAGCTCGATTGCACCCGGGGCGGATGTTATCATTCCTCGACAAACCTACTCGTGAAACCGCTCTTTCATGTCTGGGCGGCTTACAAAACGCTGACTGACCATCGATAAGCGAATGAATGATATCGTCTTAACTCCTCGATTATCATAGTGCAGAGCTCGCACTGACTGGGCTTACAAAACGCTGACTGACCATCGATAAGCGAATGAATGATATCGTCTTAACTCCTCGATTATCATAGTGCAGAGCTCGCACTGACTGGGCTTACAAAACGCTGACTGACCATCGATAAGCGGATGAATGGTTCTTTGTCGTCTTGTTTATAATCAGCGTGGCTGATATCTGCCCCCCTTTTAAACAGATAACAGATCCGTCGACCGCTCAAGGCATCTGCTGACTGCGCGTCTATCCCCCGCCACTGCAAGCGGGCTATAAAAGGGTGGAGTTATTCCTCCAACATCGTTGCTTCGTTGAATGAAACAGCTGAGTCATGCACCTATGCATTACACCTGACAGGGTTGTGCACTGGGTCAACCCAATAACAAACAAAACTCCCACTCAGAGGATGACGTCACAGGCATAATGTAAACAAAGTCAATGAACCGCATGCACCTACACACATCTGACCGTGGGGTCAACCCGGTTAAATGTAAACAAAAAACCCCCCCCCCTCACCCTAGAACAACACCCCCCTCGCCCTCACAAGGTCGGTCAATGACCCTCAAGGGGGCTCTGCTACAGCACGATGTAAACAAAGCGATGTTAAATGTAAACTAACAAACCCCCCCTCAACCCCCTCGCCCTCACAAGGTCGGTCAATGACCCTCAAGGGGGGCTCTGCTACAGCACGATGTAAACAAAGAGATGTTGCCAAATCTCACACATTCCATGCCACGTTGCCGGATTGTGCAATCAACCGTCCCCCCTCACCCTAGTTACACACCCCCCTCGCCCTGCCAGACGGCATGACCTAGTTCACAATTGCACAATCCGTCGTTTCTACTACTCCGCTGCTCTCATAGCCTTAATTAGTTAGATACTATGTAGAAATAGTTCTTAATGTGGAAAATAGACCCGACTTTCCCCAAGCCTTCTCATACGTTTGTACTTGAACATACCTGTAAATTTTACCAGGACTTCAGCCCATGCATTCTCCATTTCCTGCTTCCTTGAATATCCAGGAAGGTTTAAATTGTACAAAGTAGGGTATTTTTCCACCTCCCCCACCAGCTGTAAATAAAAACTGGAAACTCAAATCACGAGGCAACCCGACATGCGAACATTGGCGGATCCAGGGGAAGGGCTGTGGGGGCAGCAGCCCCTCCCTTTGGAAAAATTTTCGTCATTTAAAGATAGAATTTGACTTTCCTTAAAGTAAGGAAGCAAGTTAAAGAACAAATAATGTGGAGAACAAGTAGAATTTCAGTTGTGGGAAAGGAACATAAAGGTAAAAAAGCTGATTGGCAGATCCAAATGAAGGGCTGTGGGGCTGCAGCCCCCCCTTTTAGGACTGCAGCCCCCTGAAATAAAATACCTTTTAGAATTGAAGGCTTTGACATTATATGAACACATGTTTAAATAAATAGTAAGGTAACATTGTATAAAACATTAGAACAAGGAGGTTACAAATATACAGTATAGTAGAGATAATAAATGATATCATCTCATTCATCCCTGTAAGGAGCTATAGTCAAAATCTTTGACACTACTAAGGGTCTCCCTTTTAAAGTCTCGGCTGATATAAAAATATTTTATCTTATTATATATACCTGTCATGAGTACATCTTCTTCCTTATCGTAATGAGGATATAAGAAAAAAAAGAAATGTCTGATACACTTTTAATAATTTTATTAGGAACAAATTAACACTCTAACAACTTTATTTTAAATTAAGCACAACATACACGTAATCACAATTACTTCACACACACCAGTCTAATTCAACTCTCTCTTTTTTTTTTTTTTTTTTATAAAGTCAATTCTAGTTAAATGTTCACGATCGATTAATCGAATTAATCACTGCACATGTGATGACTCTTCTCTGACTCTCAAATGCGCCCCCCCTCTCTCACATTACTTCCCATTTTTCAAAAGGGTGCCCAGAATGGGTGCTCTTTTTCTCTATCCAGGAGAAAACCGCTCCGGGGCTCGTGTAATCCTACCACTTCTTGTCCTCATTGGTGTAATCTCTTCGTTAGCTTGAATACCCTCCTCCGACTCTAACCGGTCGACTGATTCTTCTGGAGCTGCCGTCTCTGCTCTCTCTAGGTCCGAAAATTCATCAACCACTTGATACTCGTCAGGGCTGTCTTCCTTCTGTGTGGGACCATCCTCTTGACGATTTTCCTCTGCTTTACTTGTTGGTGATACTAGCCTGCTGTCGTAATCTCGTGTAGCACGTTCCTCGAGTCTTTCACTTCCTGGAAGGTACAGATATGAGCCGTCGCTGTCACTACTTTCGTCGTCTTCATTCCGCTGGTCATCATCGCACTCTAGGTCCTCTTCCAGATCCGTTGAGTTTTCTGCGTCATCAAAGCCGAAATTCTGTGGACTGAGTTTTAATCTGTCGATATGCAGCACGTCGTGTTTACCTGGTGCCTTCTCAATTTCATAAGTTACTGGGCTCAGCTTTCCAACAACTCGAAAAGGACCGTTCCATGGAATTGAGAACTTCCGGCATTGCCCTAACGGATTGGAACCTTTCACATATACCCAATCTCCAGACTTCAAATCTCTCAACCTTCTACCCTTATTGATTCTCTCAGCATTTTGTTCTTCCAATCTCTGGCTAGTTCTAAGTGCAAAAAAGTATGCCTCCTGGAGCCGTTTTACCAACTCTTCCAAAAAGTCATGACGTGCGGCATTACTTTTAGGCTGTAAATCACAATCAAAAGGTAGTATTAATTCTCTTCCGTAAGTAAGAAAATTAGGTGTGTAGCCGGTACCACGATGGGTGGAACTCCTATATGCCGCCAATGCAAACGGTATGTACAGGTCCCAGTTATTGCCTTTACTGTTGACATAGTGAGAAACGCTGTCCATGAGCGTCCGATGAAATCTCTCCACTCTACCATTAGAAGAAGGTCGGTATGCCATAGTCTGTATTTTCTTTGTCCCAACGATTCGACAAGTTGCCCTCAACAAGTCCGATGTGAAGTTGGCGCCCCGATCTGTCAAAAGGAGTTCCGGAGCTCCATGCCTTAAAACTACATTTTCTACAAACACTCTCGCAACTTCTTCTGTGCTTGTGTTCTTTACAGGAATAGCCTCAGCATAACGAGTAAAGTGGTCCACAGTAGTTATGAGATACTTATTCCCTCGGGCCGTCCTCGGGAGAGGGCCCAATATATCCATTGCTATGAGTTCCCCGGGTCGAGTCGCCTGGTAAGGAGGCATAATAGGCACCTTGGGAAGGAGTCTTCTTCGAGCGCAGCCTTCACATTTTGCTACATATTCTTCGATATCAGTTTTCATTTTATCCCAGTAGAAATTCTTCTCAGCCCTTTGTAGAGTACGATGAGAGCCTCCATGACCTCCACAGGGCTCATCATGGAGCCAATACATTACTCGGCGTACCAGTCCACGAGGAACTAGAACTCTCCATCGCTTGTCTTCTACTCGAAACTGAAGCCCATCTTCGTCAAAACGACACATTTCCCCTCCGGTTTCTGCGAATTTCTTACAAGTCGGATCTAACTGTTGTTCTCGGATAAATTCTTCTCTAGTAACTGGTCCCTTCCCGCCGGTTTCTATGACCCGAACAGCTCTGCTGAGAGCATCAGCGTTACTATGGTTCTTCCCAGGTTTGTACTCCACTTCGAAGTCGTATTCAGCCAACTTAATCTGCCATCTCAATAGCCGGGAACTTGGCTCCTTGAGTCCTAGGGTCCATCTTAATGGGGCATGATCGGTGATTACTGTAAATCTTCGCCCATAAAGGTAACACCTAAACTGTGATACTGCCCAAACAACGGCGAGAAGCTCTCGTTCGGTTGCTGAATAATTCCTTTCTGCGCTGTTAAGTTGCCGAGACGCATATGCTACAGGTTTTTCATATCCGTTTATTTTTTGCGCTAGTACTGCTCCCAGAGCCACACCCGAAGCATCTGTTGACAATATGAAAGGAAGCGAAAAATCTGGATAACTCAACACCGAGTTTCCTTTGAGACAGGAACGAAGATCTTCAAAGGCTGAGGTTCTTTCTGGTGTCCATTCGAACTCAGCGTTTAATTTGGTAAGTTCCGTCAACGGTCGAGACCTTTCAGCATAATTTGGGATGAATCTTCTGTAATACCCAGACAGCCCTAGAAAGGCCTTGATTTCCTTCACATTACGGGGTCTAGGATATTGCTCTATTGCTTTCACCTTCTGGGGATCAGGTTTCACTCCGTCCCTAGAAATGAGATGTCCAAGATAGACCAATTCAGGCTTCATAAATTCAAATTTCTTAAGGTTTACCTCTATGTTTGCCTCTCTAAGCCTCTTCAGGACGTTTCGTAGGCGCTGATGGTGTTCTTCTGGGGTTTCAGCAAATATGATAATATCATCAAGATAAACTAGGCACTCCTCACCTAATAGTCCACTAAGTAGTCTGTCCATGAATCGCTGAAACGTGGCTGGTGCTCCTGCTAACCCGAAAGCCATTCGGAGGTATTCATAATGTCCCTCAGTGGTGCTAAATCCTGTTTTTTCGCGGTCTTCTGGTCGTATGGGCAATTGATGGTACCCACTCTTCAAGTCTATTGTGGTAAACCAATGACTCCTCCCCAGTCTGTCAAGGGTTTCATTTATATTCGGCAGTGGGTAGGTGTCTATTCGCGTCACAGCATTGAGCCCTCTAAAGTCTGTACAAAACCTATACCTTGGTTCCTCTCCTGGAGCCACCTTCTTCTTTACTATGACGATCGGAGCTGACCATGGACTAGTAGAAGGCTGGATCACTCCTTTCTCAAGAAGCTCCGCAACTTGCTCTTTCACGATAGGACGAATGCTATGTGGCGTTCGGTAGGGTCTAACCGCAATTGGACGAGCATCCCCAGTATCGATAACATGCTCGACATAGTTGGTACAGGTTGACTTTACCTTCTCACCCGTTGTTATTCCTTTTCTGTACTCTTCTATGACATTTAGGAGTTCTGATCGATTCCACTCATCCAAATGTTGCAACTTCTCCTCTAGAAGCCTACTCCAGTCTTCTTCTACACCCTGTCTGATAACCCTAATGAGATGTGGATCCTCTTCGGAATGTATTGCTTCTACCTCTCCCACAACCGTACCTCGGGACAATTTGACCTCACTATTAGAGGCATTTATAAGTTTGACAAGGACGTTTCGTCCTCTCGGAGCCACTATTACTCTAGCTGATCTAACGATTCCTCCAGGGAGAGGGACTGGCTCGAGGATGACTTCCTCATCGTCGACCATTCCTTTAATTCTAGCGGGAGCAATAAGCTCGCTACTTGGAGGGACAACAATAGTTTCTTTTATCCGGACGGTGGAACTCTCCTTGTCCTTCCCAACTTTAAAATTTGAGGCTTCCACTGAGTTCACGTCGGCCGTACAGAGAACTTCTTCGTTTCTGATCGTTGAACATGACCTCAATGATTAAAGGAGCGTGCTTCTTCTTATTTGCTAATGCCACACCAACCCTACCTCCATTATTCGCGGTCCCCGAGGTGGAGGCCTTCACTCGGGACCTTTTCAGTTTAACGGTTCCGGAACAGCTTTCTCGACAGGATCAGACACGTTTGCTTCGCCCTTTTTGCACAGGCACCGTACATGCCCGAACTCCCCGCAACTGAAGCATTTGATCTTCGGGCATTTCTCAAGGGAATGGCCTTCCTCTCCACATCTGCGACAAAATTCGCCTATCCACCGCTGACAATCTCGCATCCAATGTCCACGCTCACCACATTTGGGGCAGGGTGTTCTGGGAATGTTTTCTTTAACCTTCGATCATAATGGGGACTGCCTTGGCGTCTAAAATCAGGCTGGATTTTTCTGACAGCTGGACACCCTGAACGGTCGGAGCTACCCGGATCCCCTTTTCCTAAACAACAAATCGACCCGTTATCATCTTCTTCTGCATGAATATGCCTAATGCAAAACTGTTCTCCCTGTTCATACTCGGACGACATCCTCTCGGCCATAGTGACTGCACTCTCTAAGTTGTCGACGTTTTGTCCCTTCAAAAATCGACGAACCGGGGTTTCCGTACCGAGTTGAAACATTCCCAGCACAACTCTGCGCATCACCGCTCTGGCTCCTTCCCTTTGTTCTTCTGAAGGCAAATCGTCAATAGGGAATGCCAAAATACCCGCTTCTTCACAACGATCTGCATAGGTGCGGTAATCTTCCTTCACTTCTCTTTTCAGTTTTAATAAAGTCCTCATATCCGCTAGAAGGTCACTTTCCTTGGAGAACCTTTTTTTAAAGAGTGTCTTTACATCTTTCCAATCTTTGCATGCCCTAAATTCGGCCCCGTGTATTCTAAGAAACCTTTCCGCGGTCCCTTTCATCTTTGATAAGAGCACCTCCTTCCTATCCTCATCACGCCATCCGCTACGCACCGCCACTCTTTCAAAACGATCTAAATACAATTCGGCATCGCCAGGCTTAATGCCATCCCCTGACCATTCTGGAATCTCTTTGGTATATAGTCGCTCGCGAACTCCAGGCGGTCGAGCTATCTGTTCTAACGAAAATTTTAACTCTTCATTTTGTAATTTTAGTTGTGCTATTTCAGCTCGCTGCTTCTCAATCTCAACTTGCCTTTTTAGTTCCTCAATCTCCCTGATTAACTTCTCCTCACTCATTTTTGACCCTTAAATAACCTAGAAAAGCTCCTTTAGTTACGATAAAATGCACCCCACACCTGACACCAAATTGTAAGGAGCTATAGTCAAAATCTTTGACACTACTAAGGGTCTCCCTTTTAAAGTCTCGGCTGATATAAAAATATTTTATCTTATTATATATACCTGTCATGAGTACATCTTCTTCCTTATCGTAATGAGGATATAAGAAAAAAAAGAAATGTCTGATACACTTTTAATAATTTTATTAGGAACAAATTAACACTCTAACAACTTTATTTTAAATTAAGCACAACATACACGTAATCACAATTACTTCACACACACCAGTCTAATTCAACTCTCTCTTTTTTTTTTTTTTTTATAAAGTCAATTCTAGGTAAATGTTCACGATCGATTAATCGAATTAATCACTGCACATGTGATGACTCTTCTCTGACTCTCAAATGCGCTCCCCCTCTCTCACAATCCCCCCTAAGAAATAGCAGAAGTGACATAATCATTCAGATATCCAGGTCGGGTCTTGAGTCTGCTGGATCTTCGAAGAGATTGTACTTCAGTCTCCGCCTCAGTAGAACTTTGAAGAGATGTTTCAGCCACCTCCTGTCCTTCGCAGTTTCTTATAGCATGGGTCGGTTCCTCTTGAATAGCGAAGTTGGGTTGACTTTTATTAAGGTTTGGATCTTGATTTGACGGATGAACTGATCTTGCCTCCGTCCCTGTAGGAGCTAGATTTCTGAGGGATACCGTATCTTCTCGTCCGTCTGGAAATCGAATATGTGCATACGAGGGGTTAGCTTCAAGGAGTTCGACCTCTTCAACTAATGGATCGTACTTGCTTCTTCGGCTAGAGGATCTTAGGAGAGCCTTCCCAGAATTCATAAGCCAAGTCGGTAGGGATACTCCATTAGGTGATTTTCTTTGATAATTAAAAAGTCTTTCGTGTGGAGTGGAGTTAGTAGCTGTGCATAACAGAGACTGATAGAATAAAGAGCATCGTCAAGCACTATCTCCCAATGAGCTTCACTTAGGCCTCTTGAGTGAACAGCAAGCATAGCAGTTTGCCAAATAATACCGTTGTAACGCTCACATTGGCCATTTCCTCGGATTGTACGGTATTGTCCTGCTGGTCGCTACGCCAAGACACTCCAAGAAATCCTTCACTTCAAGGGATATCAGAGACGCACCTCTATCAGAATGAATGTAGCTTGGGGTACCGAATATACTGAAGATATTCTTTAAACATTTGATGACAGTAGATGATGTCATATCAGGACACGGGAACGCAAACGGGAATCGGCTATACTCATCCACAATTGTTAGAATATATTTGTTCCTAGTTTTGGAAGGTAGTGGACCTTTGAAATCTATACTCAGTCTTTCAAACTTTCTTCTTTTGTGTGGCTTTTATTAATGTGCCTTCAAACTTGGTAAATCTGGGCTTGACCCGATTGCAGACATTACAAGTGGATGTGATGCGCCTGATTTCTTCAACAGAATAGGGAAGGTTCTTACTCCTGACCCAATGATTCATCCTTGTCACACCTGGGCGACAAAGGTTGCTATGGAGGTCTTGAAGATTACTCAGGCTGTAGGAAGAAGAGCAGTAGCAGGAGATCGCATCAGCGGCAGTATTCGCAAGCCCAGGTCGATAAATAATGTTGAAGGAATAATTAGATAATTCCAAACGCCAACGCATTATTTTATCGTTTTTTATTTTGGAAGTCAGGGTTGAGCTGAACATGTAAGAAACTGATTTCTGATCGTTTAAAACAGTGAAGTGCCGAGCAACGAGGTATTGCCTCCAGTAACGAATGGCCTCTACCATAGCTTGGGCCTCTTTTTCAATTGACGAATGTTTACACTCTGAAGTGGACAATGTTCGAGAGAAAAAGGCGACAGGCTTGGAGTTTTGTGAGAGAATAGCTCCAATAGCTACTTCGGAGGCGTCTGTTTCTACAATAAATGGAACATCATCAAGTACAGGCGTCATGGTGGCGTTTGCAATCTCTGATTTTAGAGTTCCAAAAGCGCTGATAGCTTCAGGAGACAACGGGAAACGGCTTGTTGAGCTCAGTGGGTGAATTTTCTCAGAAAAAGACCTTACCCATTTGAAAAAATGAGAAAAAAGCCCTACTGTTCGCTTCAAAGCTTGGCTGTTTGTCGGGACTGGAATTTTAAGCAGTGACTCGATTCTGTCGGGGTTTGGTCTTACAGTATTATTTTCAATCAAATAACCAAGAATTTTGATTGAAGTTTGACAAAATTTAGACTTTTCTTTATTAATAGTTAATTTATACTTACGAACCGCAGCCATGAAGCGCTCGAGGTGTCTGTCGTGTTCTTCTTTAGTCTTTCCTCCGATAGTTACATCATCCAGATAAGCTTCTGTATTTTCCAGTTTTTCTAGTTCCCTTATCTCATCAATTTTTCTTTGAAAAGCAGCAACACCGTTCGTTAGGCCAAAGGAGATTCTGCAAGACTGCCAAAGTTTACCCACAGCTTCGAATGCTGTGTAAGGTCTATCTTCAACTGGAATAGGAATCTGGTGATATGCGCTTTTCAAATCTATGGTACTGAAATAATTCCAAGATGCCGCTCGGTTGACTACTTCATCTATACGAGGGAGCGGATATGCATCTAGTTGTGTGAATCTGTTTATTGTTTGGGAATAATCAACCACCATTCGCTTCCTATGATTCTCTAATATAATGTCAATTAAAGCCTTCAATTCTAAAAGGTATTTTATTTCAATTCAATTTGACATTATATGAACACATGTTTAAATAAATAGTAAGGTAACATTGTATAAAACATTAGAACAAGGAGGTTACAAATATACAGTATAGTAGAGATAATAAATGATATCAACTCACCCCCCCCTTTAGGACTGCAGCCCCCCTTTACGATCGGCTGGATCCGCCCATGCATGCGAATCACCCAGTCGACTAGTTACCAACGAATTCTGTAAATCCCAAATCCGTCCCCAACCAGTATCACCGTGTTCGGTGTCCCATTGTACTGCATGGGTAGTGACTCAAAGTAAAACAACTGGAAATTCGCGTCATTAATCAGTTTCTTTTTGGTATCCCCGTGTGCAGTGTGCCTAAAGGGACGTTAAACCAGCAAACAATGGAAGATGAACAAAAACATGTCAATCGTCGAGAGTATCAACTGTCGTTCTACAAGGAATTGAACAAATACTAACTCCAATTCATTTAATTTATTGGCTGCGCGTGTTTTTTTGTCTGAAATATATTTATTAATTATTAGTAGCGTTATTTGACTTACCAAACTTATTAGATTTTTATACGACAATATTTTTATATCTTTTGCACGAATCTTTCATTTTTCATCTTTTGCGCGAATCTGTCCTCGATTCTCACTAACCTCTTAGTTAATACTTTAATAACAATCAACACAATTGTGTGTATGGCGGCAAACTTGTGTGTTTTAAGTTGTTTCACTGTCAAGTTATCTCTTATCATTCCTCTACTCGTTTTACAGTTATGTTAAAAGTTAAACATGTCTACAAAAGAAAATGGCAAAGATCTGAAAATCAATACTGATAAATATGAAAATTTCTTCACCGAAGGCCTCATCAATTTTTTACTTTCAACTCCTGTCTCCAATTTACCTTGGTTAAGAAATGTCAAAGATGTCCAGTCAATAGCTACATCCTTTCGTGAGCTTGATACTATTGATCAAAGACTATATGCTCGATTGTTTGCTAGACAGTATGCTTGGATAAGATACAAAAGGATTTCATATTTTTTTGTAAAAGATTTACCATCATCGATACAACATCTTGAAGAGAAAGGGTTTGTAACGACAGGTAAACAGGCTTCGTTTTGTTTTTTACTACTTCTTAATTATCAGGGTTTACTCACAAAGTTTTATTTTACTGCAGATTTTTCCAATGAGCCTATTCACGATATTCTTGAGATTTTGGAAAAGGATGAGGTTAAAGCCCTGTGTAAGGAACATAGACTTGATATTAAGGGAAATAAGAGCGACATGATTGAAAGATTAGAACAGAAATGCAAAACACAAAGAACGCTGATGTTTGGGCCTATGCTGTCACCTCAAGCAATTCTAATGAAAAGGTGTGAAAAAAGTTTTTATTAGTATTAGTTCTGAGAAGTACTTGAGTGTACGCTGTGAAACTTGTCTGTTTTAATGTCAATTTATGCCACTAAGGCTAATTGGACGATGCTACACTGGGAGTCCTAAATTTTGCGTATCCAGGTATACTTAGGATAAGGATCTTTAACGAGTATCTGACATCATACTGGCTCGGGACCTCAACTTTACGTCCTATCTGAGGGACGGCTTAAAAATCCTATCGCCACCTCGGCGCGACCTTTAGTATTTTAGGTTTCTGTGCTAAGCACTATACAACTGGTGACCCCCATGCTTTGAAACTTATTACATTATTGAGGATAGTATTGATTACAGATTCGTGAGATACTCAAAACCATTTCTTATTTAATGGCCGATGTGTAGTAATGATATATTGTTAGTCAATATTGCTCTAAAACCTATTTGTGAGCAAAAACTGAAAACAATTTCATTACATTTGAAAACACTTTCATTTTTTCGTGACTTATCATTCATTTAATTATGATATGATAGGTTGTAAAAAACGCTGCTTAAATTGAATAGGTATATTTAATATATGTCCATTTCACTTAAGATTCAATTTAATGATCCAGTTAAAAGGGCAGGTTGATTATTAGATTTAGAAAAATGAAAATTTTGTTTATTTCAATATTTACTTTGTAGGAAGTTGTTACTAACAGCTGAAAATCAATTTCATAAGTTCTTACGTTCTGTTATTAATGTATAAAATTAAATGAATGTGGGTGTGTTCTCTTGCTAAATTTATGTTAGCATTCTTTATGAACTGATGTCAATATCTCCAGACATATCTCATAAATAAATTATGAAAGCTATTTGATTATGAATTAATGAAAATCAATTTATACTGACTAAAACCCCTGTTGCGGCATTAATTGATAAGGACCTGTTAGGAATTTGTGTTTTGAGGTAGAGTTGAAAGCTTTTAGGATATTATTTTTGCTTCTCTTAAATTTGAGTTCTACTTACCTTTCAAGTTGACAATTTTACTTCTGAAAGCATACTTTTAGGTAATAGCTTGTTTATTTAGCTTTATTTATTTATTTCTTAATATTTTATATATAAAAGATCAAAATGAAAAACACTATCAGTTCTGTGAAATTGATCAAAGAATGTATAATATTTTAAAATAATTTTTATTATAAAGTAGTCTTATAATTTAAAATGTCGATTCTCTTGTCATAGATGATTTATGTGATCCTTTAATTTTAGCATAAAGAAAATTTTGACCTGTGTGAAATTATGTTCTGAAGCCAGAGATATTTTCAAAATGTTAGTCTTGCTGAACACATATCCTCATTATCGCGGTGAAGAATCGAAACGAGTCTCAGATCTTGCGAAAAGTCTTTCTGAGAAAAACAAAGGAACTGTTATTTATCATAAGTACAACTTGCGGCCTACTGATGTGTTTGGCAATATAGCCAAATTTAAGGAGTATGTATTGACTTTTGATAAAAATAATTCAAGTTAGTGTGTTTATGTTTATTTAAAAATAGATTTTTTATGGGGATTGGCTAATAAATTTGAACAATATTTATTTTATTTTATTATTATTATTTTTTTTTTAATGATTAGAAATCCAATTAAATGGTAACTGTCAATGTAAAGTTAGTAATTTTATATACATTATATGTATAAAATGAAAAACTATCATTTCATAATAATTTTATCTGAAGAGAAATGATTGGGCACGCCGGGACTCAAACTCAGGTTTCTGCCTGAGAATCGCGTTGGAAAGGGAAAGTTGACCTGGCTGGGATACGGCCCATACTAGCTCAATAGTTAAGAGCTCTGCGATGGTGAGTTAGGAGTCCCTGCTTTGGCCAATCTTTTGAGATAAAATTATTTAATGATAGTTAAAAATGATAAATTATTAATATTCAACATATTTTAACCCGGCGTTGGTCGCGTTATTAGCATTTTGCTCATACTTGCTGAAAATCTTGTGTATTTCACTTTCTTTTTTTTTTTTAATTAATTCTGATATTTTTTCTATTTGTCATTTATATATTAACTCACTTTAGGAAGTTGTTTTTGAAGAAAAAAATTGCTGCGCTAAGCCCCTATAAAACGTTTTGTTCGAAAAAAAAAATGGTAGCGTGAGCAAATTGCTCACAGCATGACCATCCTTGACACAGAACTGAGCCACCGTGCGGGCCGCTCCGAGACCTGCACGGACTTGCCCAACTCAGCTGTAATGAGCCCAAATCTTGTCAGTACACGTTTGTCTTTATTTGATAAAATATTGTAGCTGATTTTATTTAGTGGATGTAATTGACGAGCTGAAAACTTTGTATTCTGTGTCCAGAATCAGTAGAAGATGGCCACTCCGGATTTTCTTTTCTCTTTTAGAGATAGGAGTCATTAACTATCACATTATTTTTGAAGCTAACATCTGTGAGCAATTAGAAAGGAGATTATACTTGAAGGAGCTGGCGCTTCAGCTCATAAAGCCCAACTTCCAGGAGAACTTCTATCATAACGTTACCAATTAACTTGAGAAGAACAATAACAAAGATGGTAGGTGAAGATGAATCCCAACAAAAACGCAAAAGAGAAAATTTGGTTGAAGGAATTTGTGAAGTATGCCCTAGATGAAAAAGTAGGCATACAAAAAAGGAAATGCAGAGTTTGTAAAACTTATATTTGTAATGAGCATTGCGAATTTACATGTTCAAATTGTATTGCGAATTGCGTCAATGTTGATTCAGACTAATGTTATTTTTTCAAATTTATTCATTTTTATATTAATCTAATTCCCACATTGTTTTCATTATATTCTTTCTATTCCAACGTACCAACTTTATGCGACTTTTTATATTTTTATAATTTATTTTTTTTTTCAACTAAAAATGTCCTATTTTTCTTTTTGTAATTTAGAGAAATGCATGCTACTGCACTTTTCTTACAATAAATTCTTTTTTTTTTAAATTAAAAATCGTGTTAATAAAGCATTTTATTCTTGTTTATCTCTTCTATTCATTCCACTCCTATAAATGAATTATAATAAATGCATTAAACTGATGAAAACACCTTAAATAGATTAATAATTTAATGATAAACATATTCTAAATTAAAAGAAACAAAAATATGGCGAATAATGCTTCTGAAAAATAATAGAATAGCCAAAAAGTGAGGTGTGAGCAATTTGCTCACGCGCGACAAACGGTGTCTCACAGAGGGGCGCGACCAATGGTGTCTCATGGAGGGGCACGACCAACAGTATCTCACGGAGGGGCGCAACCAGCGCCTGGTTAAAGGTTACTCTATTATCTAATTTTGATAAGATTGGAAAATGGATTAGTTTGTATTACTATAAAAGTAATTAGTTTATTTTTATAGGAACATGTAACTAATTGAAATAATAAGTTTAAAAAAGGGTTTGATGACCAAGCAGTTTGTTACCTTCAATCACAATAAAATTAACTAACAATAATTAGAATAAAATCATTGTAACTGTTAATGTAAATGAGAGGTTTTCTATTAGAAGTTGATTTTTCTATTGTTCATGTAGAAATATTTCTAACAGATTCCACCACAGAAGGTTAGTTATGTACTTTTCCTCATTACTTTAATTATTTGATTGCGGCAATGATTTAAATTTAATACTTGTTAGCATTTTTCTTATAATTATATTAAACATTTACAGTGAGCTTCTAAGCCTACTGTTTTTTCTATTTATCAAAATCCTGTATATAACACAAGTTATCAATATATAGTTCTATTTTGTACCTACTTATTTTTAAATAATCCAAATATATGTAGTTATGTTGTTTCTCATTGACTTCATTACATTTTTAGGTATGAAAAATCATTGGGAGTTGTAGATGAGTTTATGGAAACAAAAGAGAAAAAAGATTGGAAGAAAGCATGTGTTATAATTAACAAATGCAAACTAGATTTCAAACTTTATATTGATAACGATTTGAATATGTAAGTTTAGTTAGAAAAACATTTATATTATAACACTTCTGTGGGATAACAAATATTTATTAAATGATAATATAACAGTATCAATGCCAAACGAATTATCACAACATAAATATTCGAGCAGGTTACAAAAGTGCACTAATTATATGACTTGAGCTTCACAGTCAAGACACAGACTAAGACTGTTCAGTCAATCGCTCCTTATATATAGTTGTAAGGAGGGTCTAGAACGTTGTAGAACGCCGTTGATGGTGCACAAAAAATCTAGACCCAAACAGTTCGCTCCAACCCCTTAGTTTGTTCCAACAAACGGTCAGGGATTTCGAATCATATGCTTTTTTATTTAACGATTTAGTGTTACAATATTAAATATTTTTTTTTTTACCTTTCTTGCATTTTTATAAATTAATTGTTTTACTTCAATTGAGAAAAAATATTTATATTTCTGCGTTTAATTTACTGGTATCTCTCATATTTATAATGTCATAAATTTACAAGTTTGGATTTTTAAGATTTCAGTTTCATAACCCAGCAATAATTGTATGTTGCTCTATTATAGTACATACTTAAATGCCATGGGAGTAAAAAGTTGTTAGGTTAATCATTAGAATGAAGTTTTGGTTTTAAAAACAAATTTAATGCTTTGATCAAAAGCTTCTCATTAATCTCTTATATATAAAAATAAGTCACCAAAATTTAATGTTGTCTGTTGTAAGAAGTACTTTTTTTTTTACTTTTATTTTTTTTCATTATAAATGTTGTTTTTATTAATTATTTTATCAGATTTTCTTTTTTTATTTGCAGTAAGTTTTTAGATGAATGGAAGTCAAAAGATATGGATTACCTGATGAAGTTCACTCCAGGTCGAAATTACGCTTACATACTTTCTTCAGGCATTGAGGTTCTTAAAAAAACTGAAGAAACTTGGGATGAAGCTATAGAAATACTCCAGCTTCTTTTGAGTCAAAAATATTTTTTGGGGTAAACTTTAAAAAAAATGTGTTGACATTGTTATGCTTGAATATATGAAGCGTGGAAATGCATAAGGGTATAAGTGCAAAAAAAATATATAAAGATTTTTTTAGCCAAATTGTTATGTGTGTCAAAACCAGGGTTTGAAATCGATCAATATTAATCAAAAAAATTCAAAAATAATGATCAGGTTATGATTTTTTTCACTTTTCATCAAAAATAAAAATCACTCTCAATAAAAATCATCATATGATTTTTAAAATTTTCAGATAAAAATTTTGATTGGATTTGATTTTTATTTTTATTTTAATAATTATCGATTTCAAACCCTGATCTAGACCATTCTTGAGAAATGGATATAATTAATTTTTAGTTTTAATAAGTAGTTCATTGAATGTTTGAAAGATAGAATGGGTTTAAGCGCCAAACGTAGTTCACCTGGTCGGTATAAGTCATATCATTTCTGGAAAATTTTCCCAAAGGCACTTATACCTTTTTTAAACCTTGTATTTTATATATTTTTATACCCCAAAGGCTCTCTTAAATTCATACCGAAAATTCAAGAAAACTATGACTCACCAAAACCTAGTAAATTACAAGAAAGAAAAAGCTAAATGCAAACGCATTATAAATCAAAGTAAAAGTGATTCGTGGAAAGCTTTCCTATCATCAGTGAGGTCGGATACGCCAGCATCAGTAGGTTGGAGAAAAATAGGAGCCATAGAGGGAAAAAGAGCCAGTCCTTCTATCCATCTTAATATTGATGGCCGACTGGCGAGTGATGAAAAACACCTAGTTAATGAATTCACTAAGTACTTTTCCTTAAACGGATTACCTTTTGAAGAAGAATTTTTAAACTACAAAAGAGATATGGAAAAGCACCCTATCGAACTCAGGTCACAAGAAGACACTGAAGTATACAACGTTCCATTCAGTTTTTCTGAACTTAAGACAGCACTGCAAGCGTTGAAAGGAAACTCTCCAGGTCACGATGAACTGATGTACAGTATGCTTAAACACCTCTCCAAAAAATCCTTAGTCCAAGTACTTAACTTCCTTAACAAATTGAGGACCACTGAAGTTTTCCCCACTTCATGGAAACAATCTCACGTGATACCCATACTGAAAAATGAAAAAAACAAAACTCTATTATCTAGTTATTGTCCTTTCTCTCTAACCAACTGCCTTAGTAAGCTGATGGAAAAGATGGTAAATAAAAGACTGACCCTTTGAAAGAAATGGCCTATTTAATAATCTCCAATGCGGTTTCCGTAAGCATTGTTCAACTATCGACAACTTAATTCGACTAACCACCGCCATTCAAGACGCATTTATTCAGAAAATGTAGGCTGTAGCAATATTTTTTGACATTCATAAAGCCTTCGACACAGTATGAAGATATGGCATTCTAAAACGATTAAAAGAATGGGGAATAAAGGGAATTAATTACCTAGTTAGCGCTAGCAGCTCCTCTTTCATTTCAAACTTCTGTTGATTCTTGCTGGCCTGGTCCCTGTTTTGTTTATTCTGAGAAACAAAATCTTTTCTTCTTATCCAATTTGGGTTGTACATTAAACTAAAAAAGAACCGTTTTATTATTTTGTGTTAACTATATATTTTGTCTTCACATTTTTGCATTAAACGTATTTCACTTTCATGTTATACAATATTGTTAACCTTTTTATATTTTCTTCTAATTCCTCTATTTATTTTCATTGTTTTTTTTAATGTAGTGGAGCTAAAGGAAATTGGTATCGAGAATTGGCACTCGTCTATGAAAAAAAGCAGAACTACGAAAGAGTAAGTTTTTTTTGTTTAAAGTTGAAAATAATTTTTTCATTATTATATTTTATCTTTTATAATTTCTTTATTGTATCATCAAGTCATTCTGTCCGGAGATGTGTTTTAAATAAAAAAAGTAAATATATTTTGTAAGTTTTCTTTTTTTTAAGAATAAAAAAAGAGTATTAATTTAATATGGTTGGCTTTAGTTTATATTGCAAGAAATAAAATTTGATTCTCTGACTATCTTCTTCTTGAAGAAACATTAAGAAAAAAAAATAAAAATAAAATAATGAAATTTAATAATTAAATACAATTAATAAGAACAGATTACAGAAGATATTAGTAATGTACTTTGTATTTATACGGTTATAATTTCTAATATTAAATTATGAATTATAACCATTTAATAAAAATATAATAATTCATTAATTTGATTATACATTATTTTATTTTATTTACTTAAGTATACTTCGGTTTCAGATGGTTGATGTACTTGTGGAAGGCCTCCAAGATCCCAAAATACTTTTGAATTATTCAATCATAGCTTTGATCACAAAGGCAGAATCCATGGGCAAGAGGAAAACTTTGCCAACAGAGTTGAGGAAGCGTTTACTGGAGTCAATTCCTATAATAAACTACTCTCCAAAAACGTCAACTATAGAAGCAACCTCGGCACCCAGGTTGGTAATTTTGGTTATACTCTTTTCGAAATAAAAGTTCTTACAGAATTTATTCACCTCTCCTTTAATTATGCATCTACTAATTTGCATGTTTTCATCATTACTTGTCCTCACTCACTACCTCAAAAAACTTCAGCAGTCCATTCCATGGTATGTAGAAACCTTAACAGAAATTTAATGATAACTAACTTAACTCTGTTGGCGCTATAGTCCCTGTAGGACCTTGGCGCCCTCGACAATCTTCCTCCATTCGGCTCGATCCTCTGCCACGCTCCTCCATTCCACCACTCCCATCAGTCCAAGATCTGCCTCCACATCTTGTTGCCATCGCAGTCTAGGTCTGCCTCTTTCTCTTTTACCATCCGGGCATCCTTCCATTATTTGCTGTGGGGTTCTTCCTTGACCCTTCCGTTGTAAGTGCCCCAACCATCTTATTCTACCTTTTTTGATACAGGAAACTAGGCCTGGATCCTCGTATAGGTCCCTAACTTTCCTATTTGTCTTTATTCGAAACTTATTTGTATCTATCCTGGTTGGGCCATATATTTTTCTTTGGATCTTTCCCTCCCATGAGTTTAGAAGTCTCTCCCGCTGTTTTGTTTGGGTCCACGCCTCGCTACCATACATCACCACTGGTCGGAGTACCGTCTTGTAGACTCTTTTTTTAATGTTCCGGGATATTTCTCGGTTTTGAAAAATTCTCTTTAAAGACCAGTAGCATCTGTTGCCACTTTGGATCCTAACTTTGATCTCATCCTCTATTTTGTTGCTACGTGTCACAAGTGTGCCAAGATATTTAAATTTTTCAACATCTTCGAAATTATACCCTCCATTTACCGGTGGTCCAACAGAGTCCCCTTTCCTGGACGTGTACATGTATTTGGTCTTGCTTTCATTTATTTCCAGTCCCATTTGTTTTGCAGCTTCTGTGCATTTTTCGAAGATTCCTACAAGCAAATCTTGGGATCTTTCTGTAATGACCACATCATCGGCAAACGCAGAGGAGCTGTATTTTTTGATTGATTGATCAAAAATTGATCAGAATTGTTTAAAGTTAAGAAATGATCTTTGAGGCAATGTTCGATTGCCTCTCTCCTCACCCCAATATGTGCACTAAACTTCCATTTGCTTTATGGCTTATTTATTTTGTTTTGTTGTTTTTTTTCCTTGGCTTTTGCCTCTACCCTTGAGGGGCATTGATGTAGTGCTTTATTAAACTCTGTTATAATATGATGCTTCTTTTAGATTCTGAAATACGATGTCTATTTTTGTATCGTTGTCTTTTAACAATTCTCCGAGTGTTTTATCTATGTTATGTTTGTTCCGGATATCATTGTACTGAGGACAATCTAATTAAATATGCTTTACTGTCAGAGCTACATTGTTACATTTCTTGCCTCCAAACCCCCGAGAAGGTAACCATAGGTGAACTGGCAATGTCCGATCCTCAGGCAGCGCAATATTATTTCTTCTCTTCTCTAGGCCATTTGTTTGAATTTTATTTGATTACAGTTTTTTTTAAAGAAGCACTTTTTAAACTTTAAATAAAATGACTGGAAATAAAATTCTATTTAATTAAAATTGGTGTTATTTTTTGTTCGGTCTATTTTTAAAAAGACTGTACTTAACTAGTGATTTTTCCTCTCATTATCTATATCACATTATATAGCCATTATATTTTTCAGTGTGACAACTAGCAAAAAACAAGTATTTGTAAAAAATACAGCGAAAGGGAAAGAATACTCATCTGTTGAAGAAGTTGCTCGGCAACATTACATGTCCAAATTCTCTTATGGTTCAGGTATTGTTTAATATTATTTTACTCTATGAATTTGGAAAGAAATGAATCGTTTAAGGTTACTTAAAAAAAAAATTCTTTTACTTTTATTGATATTTAAATTAATATGTGCCATGTTTTTCACATTTTTATTAATAATAACTATGTATAATTAATTGTGCTAACAATTTAATGTTGTTATTAATGGTTCAGCTCCAAAATGATATGATAAATAAATCAGCCGTTTGAGAAACACTTCATGTCCACTAATACAAATGGAAAAGCAAAAAAATTGAAGAAAAAAAAAGGTTCTTTTTTTGAAATAAGTGATTCCCTTAACTTAACCCTTTAACTGCTACTAACACAGATATGTGCGGTGGGCAGGTGTGGCTCTGGTGCTACTATCACAGATCTGTGATTCTGAACGTCTGCTACTCGCACATATTTCTGTGCCACTGAAACGGCATCTAGCGGTCTCTAAATCAATCCGTGGACTCTTTGAATACCAGTAGGTAGCGTAGGCATCTCCTCCTTTTCATTCTATGCCAGGTCTGTGTGGTCAAACCTTTTTATACCTGGTTTAGCCTAGGCACAGTACCTATTCAAGTCCCACAGTATAGTTTGTAGTAAACACAAAAATAGAAAATTAACGATGTGTTGCTGTGATGTGTGTGAAGTACCTTTGTGTTTATTGCTGTGCTTCAAAACATATCACACACAAGAAAATTATTAAAAAAAAAAAAAATTTAACTCTACCAATGCCGGTCTAAAGTTCAGATATAATGAGGATGGATTTTTTTTTTTTTTTTTTAAATCAGAAATGACGAATTCGCGATGAAAAACTAGCAAAAAGAACTCAGCACTGGGCGGTTGCTCAAGCGGCAGCCCCATAGCACCCACTCAAGGTCAATCCTTGGACTGATCCGCAGCGAACAGGTTAAATTATTTTCTCATATTAGAGGTTAGAATTAGAATAAGAATTCTCTTGCATTATGTGTCCTCGGTATACGAGGAACCCAAAAATAAATCAAAACAAATTTTTTCATTTGAAAAGTTAAATTTTTTCAGCAGACATGACTCTCAGTTTCTCAAATGTCCGATTCAAATGTTTTATGTTGTAAAACACTAATGATTAATAGCTTATAAAATATGCATCACTCGAGCATTGTATAATTTATGCAATACCTATGCACTGATTGCATAGGTAAGGATTTCATTGAGTTCACACTTTTATGAAATTGTATTAAGTCATATGACCTGCTTGTCTCTTACATCTGTATCGCTTGAGATGTCTTTTATCAATCTAGTATAAGCCCAACAATATTTTTAAATAAATTCCATTTTAGACTAATCATAATACTTCATAACTTCATAATTTTTTTGTATCAGATAGAAATATGAGCAGGCACCTTACATAAAGTAATATAAAATTATTTAGTAATTATTGAAAAATACTAAAAAAATAATATTCAAAAATATAAAATTTTATTACTATCATTGGTTCCCTCTTCAAAATGTATATCAAGACTGGAGGTTGTGAGCCTGTAGATGTAGTTGTATATTTATATTTATATTTTGTTCTCATTAAGCTCTTATTTTATTTCTTTTGTCTTCTTTTATTTATTAAAAATTTCAATAGAGTATACGAAAATGTCCTATTGAATGTGATAATATATAATACCTTAAAAATCTGGCTAAATCTCAATCTTTTTTTTTCTTTTATTACAGGTATTCACGATGAAGGAAAACTATTAGTTACTTGTGCTGTAGCTTGCTTATGGGAAGTTATATTCTATGACGTGGAAGGTGTTTTTCATTCGGAGTTGCAATCAGCTCCTCTTGATTGGGGTTCATCTGGTTTTTATAAACGTCGGGTAGAAATTATAGAGGTTTGATTACATCTATTGTTTATTTATAATTATATATAGCATGATTTTTAAAAAAAAGCCATTATAGTGTTTGAAACATTACCTCAGTGTTGTTGGGATATGTGTACTTACTGATACGCAGATATGTGCACTGAACGGAGCGGTCCTGCAGTGCTGGGAGTCTTAACCACATGCTAATCTAACTTATTTGTGTGGCCTTAGACCTTTTAATTCAACAAATACACTCTTCGAATGGTTTTTTGCCAATTTTCTTAGCATTATTCTTTAGACTTTTATACGATGATATGATGTTTCAAAAATGGTTCTATTCTGTTACTGAACGAGCAGACCCTGCCACGCGTTGCTGTAGCTCAGTAGCTATAATGTGTTGAATTAGTTATATACTATTCTTTTTTTTAGTCAAATCAAAATTCACTGATTAAGATAAAAACGTTTCAGCTAATCTAAAAACCAAAGGAATTTAAAATGAAACTTTACGCCAAATTTAAAATTGTTTAGTACAGAATTTAGATGGGTTAAAGTTTTTATTTTTTACATCTTATATTTGACACATAGTGTGTTAATGAATGACACATGTACAAGGAACTAATAAAGAATATAATTGGAATAGGAATAGACCCTAGAAACACGCCAACAATACACCAGAATAGACAGTTAGCAAAACTGTACCATAGTAAACTTTTGCCATAATACCTATTACTTAACTTCAGAATATAACACACTCAGAACTGCAAGGTAAATATAACAATTTTCGAAATCTACTTATATTATAGGTAGCCAAGAAAATTGATTACTGGTGAATCAATAAGTAATAATAAGGCACCATCTTTCAGTTTGAATCAGGTTGTGGCTATTTATTTATTCTATTAAATCTGCAATTGGCCTATCCTATATTCGTCAGACAACTAATAAATAATTAAGAAGCAAATTCTAGCATTTGAGTGAGTTCGTGGTCAAATTACATCCTTGTACTACTTTCAACAGAAAATCGTTATGTCCTAACAAAGAATACGTCCCTGTGGTACAGGTTTATTTAATTTATTATTATTAACCCTTTGTTACACACTCAGCGGCACTCCATTGGTTATTTTGAATTTTTGCGGTAATTTCTTAATTCAACTAGATGAGAGCCACAGTATTCCTCATCGGATGTGCGTAGAATATGAGAAAGGTGGAACCGAGTTTCTGTGATTAACAGGCAGTGTCTAGCAATTGGTTAAAGTGAAAATATACATTTTTGCGGCATCCTGTGCCGCTAGTATGTACAAACTGTTTGGATTCTGCAAACTTCTTCCGTCTACAATTTTAGGATTTATTGTGGAGTTTAACCACTTGGGCTATTAAGATCATCAAACAAACTGACAGATATAGTAAAACGCCTCATTGAACCTATAAAAAACTCGAACCAAAATCTCCTTACTGACTTATTATGGACCTAGGAAAGGTCGATGCCATGAATGTGGAAATCATTGAAACAATAATACAACTGTCCAGTGTTCACAATGTACGCGATTCGTCTTCTTCTGTACTATTATGTTTCCTGTCTTTGTTCCTATTTTGGTGATTACTTTTCGTTCAAAATTATTTAATTTTTAAAAATAAAAATGTTTAGATTACTTTATCTATCTCATAAATACCTCTTCTTATTCTTTTGATAAAATGTTAGGTAGAAATATTTTAATAGTAGCTTTAAGAAGACCTAAATGTCGAAAAACAGAAAAATACCGATGCGGCATGAAGTGCCGCTAGCGGGCAGGAATGAAAGTCTGAGAGGCGCGTGTAACAAAGGGTTGATTCTCTCTTCATGTTCATGTATCTAAAACTTCATTTTACAGCATTATAATTTTTTTCATATGTTTAGAAAACCTTGGATGAAATAGCTGATTTAAGTGCACCAGTCTACTTGGAAAAGGTGGTAAAGAAATACGCTGGGATCGTTGGTCCTGTGGATTGGAATTTGCTCGAACCTGGAAGTCTTGAAGAGGTCATATTAACAAATGATTACTATTTTTATTTATTTAATTTCTTTTTTTTTTTAATAAAGGAACTGTTGGCAACTGTGAATTGTATTAAAACATTTCATTGCATTGGTGTCTTTTTTCTTTTTTTTTAATTTCCAGAGTTAACTTCTGTACATGGCCTTTATACTGGATTTCAAAAATGTTGGGCGTTACTATCCATGTATTCACCTATTTTATCATTAAACTATATACTTTCCTTGTTAGTTTGATTAGTACGAAAAATTTTCCATATTGTTTCTGAGCTGTTAAAATAAACCTTTTAACAATATTTTCTGCTCTCTATCCTGAAAATGTACCTTGTTTTAATTTCACTACAATTTACAACAAATATAAATACTTCTAAATAATTAAATTACCCCAAACATTTACCCCGCGCGCTCTAGTTAGCTCTTGAACATGTAAATTTTCAAACCGTAATTAATATGGTTTTTTTTCGGAGCTAGTTACCTCTCCCACAGGTAATTAACCCAAAAATCTTTATTAGGTAAGTCTATAGATTAGGGTGGGGGAAGGGTTTCTCCGACCCCACCTGGGACTACCACTTCCCCAACTCGTTGCCCACGCGTTCTAGTTAGCTCTCGCACACTTAAATTTTTACACCGTAAGCTATCAATCCACAGTGCTGGATGACAGTGTGCATCGTAATAGTATTATTTTATAGTACTAAAAAAAAGGTTAAAGACTACAGTTTAGACCAAAATATATGGCTCTCATAGTGCACTGTACACTATTATTTATTTATTTTTTAATTATTTATTAAGCCATTTCCAATACAATTACTTGTACTTGTATAATTTGTACAAGTAAAAAAACTATGTATATAATGCAGTACAAATTAAGAAATGGTTATAGGTTCCCTAGAATGTTTCCTACCTATATTAGGGTCATCCTCACAAATTTGCTGGCTTTATATTTTATATCTATAAATGCTCTATTCATGGTTAACTATAATCTCTTTAATTAAGTCTATTTTCAGTTTTTTTTTTTTTTTTTTTTTTTTTTTTTTTTCAGGCCCAGCAGTTTTTATCCTGTCTTACTACCGATGTTTTCCTCAGTATTGCGAAATACCTTATAGAAGACTACAGGTCACGGAGGAGTGGGCTTCCAGATTTGACGCTATGGGATTCATCATCTAAAAAAGTATGAATACAGTCATCTGAATTTTAAACCATTAAAATAACGGATACAATTCTTGAATTAGATTGAAAACAAAAATCAAAATTGTTCCAGTGCATTTTTGTTGAAGTCAAAGGACCAAGTGATACACTGTCTCCTAATCAGATTAAGTGGTTAGAAAAACTTGATGAATTTGGAGCCGATGCAGAAGTTTGCCGAGTTAACAGTGAGTTTTTGTTTCAATTAAATTATTTTTTCATGTGGTAGCAGCATGTAAGTCTGCAATATGTTTCTATTGACTTTTCAGTAAGACATACTAAAAGCCACTTATAATATTAGTGGATTACTGCTTGATGTTCCGGAATAAAAATTAACAAACGTGTTATGGTCCATTTACACTTATGATAATTTTTTATTTTTTTTTTTTTTTTTTTTTTTTTTGTTCGGTACCCCTACCTGGCCATGTGTGGCATACGGGGGGTTACTCTAGAGGTGTAACCAACCTATTCTAACCATGGTGGGAGGGTTGAGATTTATTCCGTGGGGCCTCCACGAAATAAAAGTTATCCCTCCCAGGGCGGATTCGAACCGCCGCCGTTCGGCTCGAGCGTGTAACAACGGGTCGCGCTCCTACACGCTCGGCTATCCCGGCCAATTTTTTTTATTTATTTATTAGCGCTACAGTCCTACAAGGACCCTGGCTTCTCTTTGGATCTTTCTCCACTCTCTTCTGTCCCGGGCAAGCATCCTCCATCTTCTTACGCCCATCCTCTTCAAAATATCCTCCACCTGGTCCAGCCACCTAAGGCGTGGTCTTCCTCTACCGCGACGATCACCAGGGCTATCCTCCAGCAGGCGTCTGAGAATCGAATCTCGAGGCATACGTGCAACATGCCCCAATCATCTGATTTGGCTTCCTCTTATTATTGAGGCCAGATCCGGTTTATCATATAGCTGGTAAAGCTCCTTATTAGAGCGAATCCTCCATTCCCCATGTTCGTTTGCCGGTCCATATATCCTGCGGAGAACCCTTCTCTCCCACGCAAGCAGTTTTCTTTCTGAGGCCTTGGATACTATGCAGGTCTCGGAACCGTACGTGACCACAAGTCTTATGACCTCATAGAGTGTGATCATGGTCCAACGAGAGAGTGTTTTATAATTTAGTATTTTTCTCAAGGCATCGATTTCCGGCTGACAGTCTAGCTTTTATTTCTTCTGCCATTTCATTACCTTCAGTAATCAGTGAGCGAAGGTATTTAAAGGTTTTGACCACTTTCAGAGTGTGACCACCTACTGTGATATTTTCCATCCGAATTTCTCCGTGTCTGCATGTATACTGTTTTCTGCTCATTGATTACTAATCCCAGTTGTTTTGCAGCTGCTTCGAATTCTTCTAGAGCCCCTGTTAATGCTGACACATTTTTTGCTGTTATTACATCGTCAGCATAGGCCAGGTGTTGCGTCATCCTATTGTAAATGGTGCCCCCTGGATATGTGCGAATCGCTGTTATTGCATGATTATACAGGGTGTTTCGGAATTGCACGGCACTATTTTAGGTACGTGTTCTCTAACACAAAATAAACAAAAAAGTTCATATTAACATATATCTCAAACTCATTTATTAAACAGATATCAAAGGTTAAAGATTTATTATTTATTTACTGCATTAAGACTGACTGTACAACGTTTAACGTGTTTAATACTAAATAAAAGGTTTTAATCACCTGATAAACAAATGAACGATAAGCAATGACAGTAGTTGCTCATCTGTTTGTCTAGTTCTGTGTGTTTTAGTGTGAGTGAATCTTGTGACACAGTTCGATTTATGATTATCATGGGAAATACCACAAATTTATTCACTTTTGATGAACAAACAGACATGCTTTTAACTTATGGCGAGGTACATACAAACGGTGCTGCTGCTGTTCGAAGATATCGTGAAAAATTTCCTAATCGAAGAATACCAAATCGTAAAACGTTTGAGGCCATTGAAAGACGTCTTAGGGATAATGGTACGCTAAAACCTATACGAGTGAACGCCGGTCGACAACGATTTCGACGAACTGCAAACGTAGAAGAAGAAATACTCGATGCTGTTCAGTTATCTCCTACTACTAGTACCAGAAGATTGTCACGTCGTTTCGATGTTTCCTCTACCAGCGTATGGCAAACTTTACGCGAACAACAATTATATCCATTTCACGTATCAAATAGGCAAGATTTGTTACCACAAGATTATAACAAGCGCAGAAATTTCTCCCAGTGGTTAATTCGACAATGCACACGAGATCCTAACTTCCTGAACTGCATTTTGGTTACTGATGAATCTTGCTTTACAAGAAACGGGATTCTTAATTTTCGAAATACCCATACTTGGGCCGAAGAAAACCCTCATACGACTGCTGTTGGACATTACCAACATACATTCTCTTTAAATGTCTGGTGTGGTCTTCTAAGCTACAAAATCATCGGCCCCTTCTTTTTGCCACCTAGGCTGTCAGGTATATCTTACTTGCATTTTTTGCAAAATAATCTGCATGATATTCTAGAAGATATTCCGCTAGGCATTAGGCAAAGGTTGTGGTTTATGCATGACGGTGCTCCAGCTCACTTTTCTCATAGTGTCACTGATTATTTAAATGCAACTTATAGAGACCGATGGGTTGGTCGAAACGGACCTGTTAAATGGCCACCACGATCTCCGGATTTAACGCCATTAGATTATTTTGTGTGGGGCTGGATGAAGTCTATGGTTTATTCTGCGGCAGTTGACACGCAAGAAGAGCTAAGAAATCGGATCGTGGAAGCCGCAGTAACTATCAACCACCATCCTGATGAGCCAGAGAAGCATGGATTCGTCGTGCTGAATGTTGCATTCAACAAAACGGAGGCGCCTTTGAACATTTACTCTAAATGTTGTAATAATAATAAATAAATAGTAATAATAAATCTTTAACCTTTGATATCTGTTTAATAAATGAGTTTGAGATACATGTTAATATGAACTTTTTTGTTTATTTTGTGTTAGAGAACACGTACCTAAAATAGTGCCGTGCAATTCCGAAACACCCTGTATAAATATAATCATGCACACTTATGATAAACATTGTTAATATCATTTGTTTTTAAGTGAATAAGACATTCTGACGGTGTTTTGCAGTCGAACTAAAATCGTTTTTTGTTATTAGTGGCAATCTTGAACAGAAAATTAGCTATCTTGCACGATATCGACAAATTTTCATCATCTATCTCCTTCATTTAGGAATATGATGCCATAAATTTTTTTCTTCTATATTTTAGGTTAATGTGATTATTGTAAAAAATTATACTTAAGCCACATCCATTTGCGTGCCAGGGTTTAAACTTTTTTTTTTGGTACAAGTTCTGAAGAGTGGCTCCTGAGCGTGGCCTGTTTTGAGAGGTTATGTGACGTTTTTGAACTCTCATCGCGGTTTTTGCCGTTAAAATATGCCTTGATAGGTTTAATACATTCCAGCTTTCAACACCCACTCGCTCTTCAGAGATAAGTAAACCCCTAAAAAGGTCCTTTTTAGTGGAGCCTTACTTTGAAAGGGCACCTTAGTGAATGGTGCAGCAGCCACTGTACAGAACTAGTACCTTTTTTTTCTGCCATAAGTGTAAATGTCACCTTTAGATAATGGAGGAAGGAGTAAGATATGTCGGAAAATTTTTCTAATGATGTTGAACAAAACATTTTATTAATAATACATTATTTTTACACTACAGCTCTTTCTTTTTTAATTATAATTGTATAATGTTTCAGCTCTTAATACTGGCCCGAAGAATCAGAGTAGAAAAAGAAAAATTGAAGAAGAAGCATAGGATTTTTAATAATGTTTTTATATTTTTTTTTATATATAATTTATTGTAGAAAGGAATTATTATTGTTTTAAATTTATTTTTTCTAACAGATCAATGGTAATGAACAAATCAATGATTTTATTTTTTGAAGTTAAAAATACATAAGGGCACATTAAAAAAACCCTCATACCATATTTACCAAATTATAGCATAGCCACATAAAGTGTATTGTGCTCATGTTAAATGCATGGAGTTATGTAGCAATTTTTTTTTTTTTATGCATGGGTATCCGCAGGATGGGGATGGCTGCCCCAGGAAATATGAGAAACAAAAACTAGAATTTTTTATGTTAAATTAATATTTTATCGTGGGTAACCACCTAATCCAATTTTATATTTATTTTAAATATTTTATTTTTGAAGAGAAAAGATTGGTCTTGGCTAGGATAAAATTGCCCACTCGGGCTTATGAAATTTATCAGTAGGATCCTGTGAACTTATTGAAGCAATCTCACGCTTTGCTGTGGCTTACTGTTATATTAACTTGTAGGGAAGTAAATTATTGTAATCCGGTGAAATTTATCTATAAACATCATTGCACATAGTACCAAACTTTAAATTAAGGTAAAAAAATTAAGGACTATAAATCTTCACTGACATTTTTTAAATTTTAGATATAAAGATAGGTATTTTAAATTTTAGATATAAAGGTATACTTCTATCTTTATATCTAAAATTTAAAAAATGTCAGTGAAGATTTATTATCCTTAATTTAAAGTTGGCTACTATGTGTAATGATGTATAAAGCTAGCTCTACTTGGTGGCTCACTGGTAAGGCAGTGAATTGTTGTGCTTAAGGTCCCGAGTTCGAATCTGGCTTGGCTCAGATATCTTTATTATTCTGCCACAGTTCGTCTCGTGGGCCGAGAGACCCTCCTGGGAAAAACCCAGCCTCTATAAAATGGGTACCCTTAGTTAAAATTAAGGGGAAAAACCTGGCAGTTGAGCGTGATCACGATCAAATCCCCTCCTTGCACGACCCTGACCAAGAAACAGTGCTTTCTTATATATTGGGTTGTTCGATAATTAATGTCGTTTTTTTCTCATAGATAGCTTGAACTTTATATTTAATGAAGTAGACAAGATCAGAAAAGATGTAGTAGACAAGATAAGATAAGCTAAGACTTTAGACTTTGTTCTGTAAATATCTGATGATCATTAACAAGTTTATGGTGATGACAGCCTTACTGAACGCCAGTGTCATCGTTGGTTTGCTCGCTTTTGCTCAGGAAATTTTAATTTAATCGTAACTAACCAGTGTATGACAACTTGAGAGTTAGCAGAGAAGCTCGACATATCGAATTCAACTGTTTACTTTCTCTCAAAACAGCTCGGTTAAATAAACAAACTGGATGTTTGGGTTCCTCAAGAGTTAAGGGATATCCACCTCACCAAATGCATTAACTTATGCGACTCTTTCCAAAATCGTAACCTGTTATGATTTCTAAAAGGAATCATAACAGGTGATGAAAAATGGATTGTTTATGATAACATAGTCTGAAAACAATCATGGACCAAGCCAAATGAGCCCCCACAATCGACATCCAAAGCCAATATTAACCAAAAGAAGATTATGCTTTCTGTGTGGTGGGATTACAAGGGTATAGTCTACTTTGAGCCAAACCAAACTATTGATTCGAATGTCTACTGTAGTCAAATATCGAAATTGAATGAAGAGATCAAGAAAAAACACCCTGAATTGGCCAATCGCAAAGCGTGATGTTCCATCATGATAACGCCAGACCCCACACCTGTTTGACAACTCGTCAAAAATTAACAGAGCTCAATTGGGAACTGATGCCACATTCACCCTACAGCCCTGACTTAGCACCATCAGATTACCATTTGTTTCGCTCCCTTCAAAACCATTTGAATATTAAAAATTTCTATTCAGATGAGGCTATAAAAAATGAGTTGGACCAGTTCTTCGCTTCTAAAAATCAAGACTTCTTCGAATGTGGAATTTTTCAACTTACCTAGAGATGGCAAAAGGTCATCCAACAAAATGGTCAATATATCATTGATTAATGTTTGTTGTTAGTAAAAATAAATTCAATTTTAAAAATATGAAAAAAACGACATTTATTATCAAACAACCTGATAGTACGGTACCCAAGACCCTTCATGGGTTGTAGTGGTCCAGAAAAAATAAAATAAAAATACTTCTCTACTGAACAGGAAGGAAGGAATACTGTGTATTCCATTACAGTCCAGGCTTTAACTCTTAAATATTGTCCTATTTGTTTGATTTCTTTTTCATTTTGTAGGGAAGAAAGGAAATTATTATTTTGCACAAAAAAAAAAAAAAAAATGGGAAAATAATTTTCTATTCTTTATAACATTTTTCCTATTGATTATATTAACATAAAAAGTAGATATGGATGTAATTTGGTTGAAAAGAACGTTCTGTAAAAGTTTCAGATTTATCCATTGGCTACTTTTCGATTTTTGAGGTAACAAAGGGCCCATGCATTTTTATGTATAAGATTATTTTAGTTTTTAGGATTATTAATCTCGGATAATTGTGATATTAGTTATAATTTTAGCTCAGAAGATTATATTACTTTAAATTTAATATTCGACAAATTAATAGTTTATAACTTTGAAAATTATAACATAATTTATTAATGTAATAATTAGTATAAGATGGAAGCCATGGTCTACCACAATGAGTTGGGCTGAAGCAATCTTTTATATTTTTTTTAAGATATAATTATATGTCTATAATGATGAATCAAATAAAGAACTTATCAATTGAAAAAATTATAAATTTTTTATGTTTGATAAATCTAGATGTTTTATTCATGATGGTAAACAAATGTTAGTCATGCTTGCCTTTTTTTTTTTTTTTTTTTTAATTTCCCCAATTGGCTAGCTCAGTAAGTTTTTAGCACAGTATGTTATACTCTAGAGCTGTCTATCTTAAGCTACCTCACATGACAAGACTGCTATAAAGTTTCTTGACCTGTAAGAGAAACCCGCTCAGACTTTTCGTAACTGAAATGAATAGAAAAATGAAGGAGTGTACTCAAAACAGCCCTTTGGGCTACTGAGAG
Organism: Aelia acuminata; assembly: GCA_911387785.2. Lineage (NCBI taxonomy): Eukaryota > Metazoa > Arthropoda > Insecta > Hemiptera > Pentatomidae > Aelia > Aelia acuminata. The sequence continues at coordinate 151,774,714 of OU426981.1, read as the reverse complement.
GAGGTAGGATAGAGAAAAATGGCCAATTCACATCGAACTGTAAGTCAACATAGTTAAAATCAAATATCTACTCGACCAACAATTTCAACATACTTCTCCATCACCAATCAAATTATTTTATTTTATTCTGTGATTTTATTTTTTTCATTTATTTTCTATACTCTCAAAACTAACAAGAAATCTTCCCATTGTAAAAAGGATTTCAACCAAAATCATTTAAACAACTTCTGATAGTTTAGGACAAAATTATTGAAGAAAATAAAAAAATGGACACTTGATTTTGGAATTCAATGCCTCAATCTAAACCAATAATAACACATTATGAGCGGGGCAGGTATTTGTATCCGTTATGAAGATTGCCACTTATAAGCGGGGTCGGTACTAGTACCCGTTCCGCACATTGCCGCTTTAAAGCGGGACAGGTATTAGTACCCGATATTGTTGTGAATTAAAATAAGTAATTTTAAGTGACACAAGGGAAGAATGAATAATGTTTTATCAAATATATGGATAAGTGGCAATAAGTCGCAACGGGTAAAAATACCTGCCTCGCTCATAATGTGATAAGCAAGGACACTATCATTGCCTATTAAGTGCATTATATTAAAAGACAAAATGTGATGTGCATTAAAAAATACCAATCACACTCAGGTACATTTCAATTTAAAAAAAGAATTCCTGACTATTTTGACTAGGCTATATACTACTGACTAGACTATTTGACAAGGTGTGGTTTACAATGACAAAATACAAACTTTTTATACAATTCTTTATTTAAACAAACATTGATGAACTTCTATTATAATGGCAGTGAAAATATTAAATAAATCAAAAACTGAAAAATAATAACAATTCTTAAAATATATTCATTATATAAAGTACAATAAAGAAAAAATGGTAAATATATTATCTAAGCACCACAAGACACAAAAATAATAAAAAACTATAATAATAATTTTTTTCAGTACCACAATTAGTAGAGTTAATAAATATAAGCATTAAAGTTTCATAATCGTACAAACCCTTGTTTAAAATGACACTACTACAACTTCTTATAACTATACATTCTGAGAATAAACAATTCCATAGTTTCCAGTTGATGTATAGAAAAGTACACAATTTGTTTAAACACTGTTTGTTTAAACAGACAAGTACAATGCTCAGGTATATATACACGTCCGTACACACATTCCATAAACGGAACCTGAACTTCAAACAAGAGTCTAAAAAAAAATATTTCCTACATTTTGTTAAAGCTCCTTCATCTTTCTTATAAAAAGGTGAAATATAAATATTTATCACACAACTTACTTTTCCACTATATCAATTAATGTAACAGAACTTTTTATAGATTCTTGTTTGCTGCTTTAAAACAGTAATATTTATCAAAACTTATATATATTTTATTATTTTAGATCTTATAAAGTTGATACATATCAATAGTAGAAATCTTTGAGTTTTTAATTTGTACTTTAATGGAACTTTGTACTATCAAAATGGCAAATAATAAATCGACAAAAGCTGTAATCAAATCATACTTGACTATCTCATTTCTTTTTTTCTAACATTTTCATGTCGCAACAAAACTAAACAAAATAACAGGAAATTTTTTTTTAATAAAAACAGAAAACATTCTTTGTTTGAATTTAATTAAAATGAAAACTTTGCAGATAAAAAGGACTTAAGCCAGAGCTTAAATTGAAGGGAAAGAAATCAGGTGACATGACTACTCATTGACATCACTTCATGAATAATGAAATAGAAGATTTATTTTAGTAGAAATTTTATTTAGACAGATGTACATTTAAGGTATCAATAATTCATTATTATTTCCAAAGGCTATTCTTAAAATCTTTTAAGAACAAATAAGGTTTGTTTTCATTTTGGTTAATTACAAGGAATTTTTAATGGTAGATCGTCAACCGTAGATTTTAATAGTAGAGAAAATGATTTATTAATTACCTTATTTATAAATGAATGAGGAAGACATATTAGTGCACCATGGTTCCCTAAAAAATTTTTTTAATGAACACAAATATAACTACAGGTACTAAGTCGTAAGTACTCCGCACAGATGTGCCAAGATTAAATAAACTATAAACAGAATGCCGAAAGTTTACAGAGGTAACAATACTATGATCCTGATGGCTCCAATAATGACAGCAAAAAAAAAAAAAAATTTATTGATAATTATTGTTAGAATATGTCAGTAGCTACTGTTTCTTTTTTAAAGTTATTCTTTGGAGTAATATAAAAGTAAAAATTACACACAGATATTGAAATTAGGATCAGAAATGAGAATCAAATTAAATTACTGATTAAAAAAATTTGGAACTATTATTGCTATGTTACTGCTGAAGATGGCCAATATGGCTCCTAAGTATGGCCCCTTAGGGACATATTTATCTCCGAAGAGCAAGCAGGAGTCGAAGGCTGAAATCCAATAAAGCTGATCCCCTTCTTAACTGAAAAGGATGCGACAGTAATTAGCTTATATTATGGTCAAGAAACCTTTTGAAGTAGGTCATGCCCAGAAGTAACATAGCAATAGCTTTCCCAAAAATGTTTCGATAGATATAATATTTAATAATAAGTACAGAACAAATACTTAAGTATATCCCAATTTATAGATAATTACAACTCAATAATTTTGCTACTTTTTTGGCTGTAAATAGAAACTAATAAATTAATACATCCACTGTCGATAAAAAGATAGCACCCAGTTTGAGATATTTCTTGGATGCCAACTACTAGTTTTCTCGGTTTGTTACCAACCATAATATATGGACACACATCGTCATAGATTAATCCTACATTTGTTTAACAATGAACAGATTTATAATAGAATATAATCACATATTATAAGCAGATTAATTATAGAACTACTATTACATGCCCAATACAATAATATCAATAACCCTTGCCTACATGAATACCATTTGAATTAATATAAACAAAACCCAGAATTACGTACTTGATTTATGCTAATTGATTCAGATGGAATAGATTGCTGTTTAGGATCTGAAATTTGATTAAAAATTGACATTATTGAAAATTGGACATTATTCTAAATATTAACTTAAAGTATCTAATTAAGCGTATGTATACCTTGTTGGCGTAACCGTTTCACAATATTTTGTTCTGCTGGAATGGACCTTTTCCTACATACTGAGGTTATTTGTTCACAATTTTTAGAATCACACATGTCAACATCCATTTCTTCCACCGCTGAAGTTTCTGGAATCCTTTGGTATTCACCATTTTTAGGGATAATATCTGATGATGGCAAACTGACAACATCTCTCATCTCAAGACCCAAGAGAAAACTATCACTTATATACTCTGAACGCATACAGAAACTTTTTCTATTACCCCAACATGTATTACCATTTGATAAGGCAGGCATGGTTAAACTATAAATAAATATGACAAATTTACAACTTATTCAGTAACTGTAATGTTATATTTATATAAGCAGAAAACAACTGCACTTCTAGTAAAATATTAAAGTTCAAAATTGATTGAACACTAAGTAATTGATCAATAGAAAATATTTTTATAGATTAGACCAAGTATTGTTTTTAAAAGTAGGTTAAGGTTATGAAACCTACCGGCAGGTTACTCTTGTTCCAACACTCCACTTTCATAATTTAACATATGTTTCTCTTTAGTGTTTTGTAAACTTTTTAGTAAGACATGAAGTACCTAGTTCTTCATCTATTACATTTTTTTTATAGATGATTAGTCAGTAGTGAAAATAAACAACAATCTTTTTGAGTAATGTAGTTGTTGAAGTTTAAATGGCTAGATTTAACTGTATATATTTTATGTGTTGTGAAAATTTAAGGACTATTAACCAGTATAGATGGACAAAATATCACTTTCGAATCTTTCATTAACTTCAATAAAATTTAAAAAAAATACTAAGTGTCAAAATGGATAGTGAACAAATTACTGTTAGCTCTACAGATAGGGAGTATAAGAAGAAGAGAGTGGAGGTATATTTCAAGCTGTCATAGTGTTAAAAATTAACTTTTATAATTGTTTGGAGTGTTTTTATTTTTTTCCTAAGTTATTTACATAAATTACATAGCTATAAGAAAGTTCTCGAATTTATATTTCTTCGAAACCATTCATTGATTAAAGTTTCTTAATGGTTTTTAAAATTTTAAGCTAAATTATTATTTATCTTAAAATTTGGTGTTATTTCTCATTAATTTTGTCAAAAAATAAGTGTTTGATCGAGTTAATCTGAATTATTGGTAACCTGATTTCAAAGATCAAGGACATAGTAAAAATTTCATGTTAATTTTCTCCTCAAGATGTAGATTGTTTATTTTAATTTATCTGAATACATTGAATGAAGTAATAATCATTATAATTCTCAATATAAAAATACTAGCATAAAATTTTTGTTACAAAAGTCATTTTGTATTGTTGTTACTTTTATATCGGCACTCTAGAGGTAAACAACACAATGTCAAATTTTTTCTATTTTTTTAGAAGAACGAATCCAGTAAAGCTATCGTTTTATACTATACATTATATACACGCTATATACTATACATTATATTACGTGCTATATACCAGCTACTTCTGGGCGTGTTAAGGATGATGTGTCCTTTTCAGTTTAGAGATTGATCAGTTTTATTAGATCCCAGCTTCTGTCTCCTGCTTGCTACACTCCTCGCTTACGCTAAAACAAAAAACTGAACGTTTAAGTTCTGTTTATTCCACCTCACGCTGCTCCCTTATTTCGATTTCCATTTTGTTGCATTTAATGTCCCATTATAATCCTATCTTTATCAACCCTTGGTGTGTGAGATAGAATATTATTTCTTGATCCCTGGCAATGGCCAATCTTATTTCTTCAGATAAATATTATCATTGTTTAACTTTGTGAAAAAATTAAGTGTTTTGTCTTTGATGTTGTATCTTAGTGTCCGTATTGATCGTGCAATGCAAAATTGGTCTTTATAACTTATTTTCATGAATTACCTTCCAATTTTCATCTATTATCTCTTGTATAAAACCGCTTTTAGATAGTGATAGTGATGATTCGTGAAAATTTTTAACAATAATAAAAAATCTGGTGCGGGCGCGCAACACACAACTTTCACTTACCAACTTAGATTAGAAATTAATGTGTTTTGTTAATTGTCACTTCTCAAAGTTATACATTTATCCACATTCATTTCTTATTTTTGTTTTCATTTGCTCAAAAAAAAAAAAACACTGATTTCTTTTTTTATTAAATAAAAGTCTTTACTTGTGATAATTCGGCAATGCAAGCATAATACTCCAAGTCGTCTGATTTTATAATTCTCTATGTACTTGTTAAATATTTTATTTAGTTCCCATGAAACAAATAATTCTCATTAAATGAACAGAACATCTTTTATTATAACGCATTGGTTTGTCATTAAAGGCGTACGGTGCATGCGTGAGCTCAAGGTGTCTTACGAGTATGAGTTGACGGAATATTTTTCTTTTTTTCTCCTGTATTTGTTTACTTGATTTTTTCATATATCATATTTAGCCATTTCCTATTTTTAGGTGTGATGAGAGACAGTTAATTTCTCAATATAAACTAAAACAAAGGTACTTTATTGGAAAACAACAAAGGCCCCTTCCCCATTCAAGCCCCTTCCGAAAATTTGAATACTGATAAAACTTACCTGATATTATTGAACACCTAATTTTCATTAAACATGACAAATTTGATCAAAATCATTAAAGCCGTTTTTGAGATAATCGACAAAAAGGTAAAAATTGGAAAAAAAGTTATGAAATAAAGTGCCCTCTCCGTTTGACCAATTTTGATGAAATGTTTGCTGTCACATCGCGGGCATATACATATGTCAAATACCCAGTTTGATCAAAATCTTTAAAGCCGTTTTGAGTAAATAAAAAAAACGCGTGAAAATGATACAAAATTTATTAAGTAAAGTCCCCCCTCCGGTTAATCAATTTTGATGAAATTTTGACAGTCATATTTCGGGCATATAAATAGATCAAATACTCAGTTTAATCAAAATCGTTAGAGCCGTTTTTGAGAAAATCGAAAAAAACGTAAAAAGTTATTTAATAAAGTACCCCCTCCCTTTGAGCAATTTTGATGAAATTTTTGCTGTCACATCGCGGGCATATACCTACACTAAATACCTAATTTCAGGTTCCCACGGTTTATAGTTTTTGAGCTAGTCTGTTCACACACACAGACCATTTCGCGGGGCTTGGTTATTTTGACTTAGGGGGTCCCAAAACGTGTATTTCCGTTGAAAACCGGAAGTCGAAATTTTTCACGATCGCAATACTTCCACTTACTATATATTTCATATATAGGTAAGTGAAAGTAAAAAAGGTGACAGATATCAAAGTAAGGGAAAAGAAGAAGCTTTAATTGCCCTCCTTAAAAATCACTTGCTTTGTGTTAGACCAGTCATGCATTGCACAAGCGGTATTTCCATGAGAAGAGTTTTAAGAAAAAGATGATAAAAATTATCACTCCATTTTTATTTCTGTGATAATTCATGTTAAAGTTTACACTTGTTAAAGTTTCATTTTCAAAATTTTTCTCTCATGGACCTATTAAGCTACATCTGTTTCCATTATTTATTTTTCAAAAAACTTCAATACTTTTTTAGTTTGCCTCTTTTAATCTAGACATACACACATTCTTGTTTTGATACATTAATTTAAAATTTGTAAAAAGCAAACACTGGGTGAAAAAATAATGATCATTACATATCATCAAGGTTGATTAATCAATGTTTAATTAGACCCAGGTTAATATAACTTTAACCACTCTCTTATTTAATTTTACATTTTATTCTAGGAATTAGGCAGTACTCTTGCGAAAATTCGAGCCCGAGTTAAAGCGAATCGGGGTTCTGCTGCTAAAAATGAAGATGAAGTTCAGTCATCCGGAGGGAGTAAACTTCCAGAGGACTCTGAGCGAACAGCTCTCACTACGAAACTTGAGGAGGATAGGTAAAAAAAGGCTATGTCTGTATTTAAAAGAAACGGATAATTTTACTTCTGGTTACTTTTCATCATCTATCTTGTACATTTAGGGTCCGATTCAGTAAACATCAGTCTGAAAAGGCTAAAATTAAAGAGGCTATGGATCAAATAATGATCGATCGGGAAGAACAGAAAAAAGTGGAAAAACAGTTACAAGAAGCTATTGCTAAAGTGGTAAGTTAATTAGTAATTAATTAGGTACAGCTTCTTTTGTTTTTTTATGAATTACCATTAAATGGAGAGTGAGAGGGTTGAAGAGTATTTCATAGATTTTTTAAAATTTACTTAACTGTTTACCGTATTAATTAGCTGCACAATTATTTTTAAAATTCAAAGTTAAATTTAATTTTATTTTGGTAGAGTATTATTAATGTAAGAATTTTAGGATTGGATCTTGATTCTAAATGTTTTTTTCATTTTTGTTATTTTCATTTTATTCGATTAAGCCTTACTATTCGTACTCTCATGTCTTCCTCATTTATATGACTTTATTTTAAGCATTTAAAAGTTACATCATTAGAGGATTTTATTAATATCTGTTGATCTATATTTTTATTACTGATACAATTTGATATTATAGATTTGTCCCATTTTTCAGAGTTTTTGGAATTATATTGATTTAACCATTGTTTGTATGTTCTATAGACTGCTCCAACACCTGAATTGCCACCGCTTATTAAACAGCGAATAATTGATTTGGAAACATCTGTGGAAACTTTGAAGGTTTGTATCTTTTAGTTGGCTGATATTAAAAAAAAAATAAAGTATTAGTATATACTTAATTTTTAACCAATCCATGGTATGGAATATTAAATAAGAATGGTATGATATGGAATAGACACCTGAAATCTCAATCATTATGATTATATAGGGTAAACCAGACAGTTATTGGCACTCAGTACAGTTATTGACACCCCAACTTTAACTTAAGAAATAGGTAAACAAGTCCTAATTTTATTACAAGATATACATGAATCTAATATTTGAAGGGTCCTATAAGTCATCAATGAAGTAAGACTTTAACAAACTAACCATAGGGAAGACTTCACAATTAAATCCACAGGGTGTCAATAACTAGATTTGGCACTTTTAACAATAAATTTTGCCATATTGTAAAACTATTGAACTTTTGACCCAAAAAACCTCTTGAGTCTTTATAAGGATAGATAAAGAGGAGCTATAGGACCCTTAAATTAGATCCCTTCATAAAAAGTTTTTTTTTTTAATTCCACCACAGAAATTTAGTCTTAAGGGTGCCCATAACTGTACGCTTTACCCTAGTTGGAAAATTTAAGCAATATGCATATTTCAGTTTCCAAAAATTCAACATTGTCTACTTGTATAATACTGTTAAAATTATGTACCTCTATTTTGTTTGCATTTTAAATATTTTGTAGAGACAGTAAAGATATTTTCTTTGTTATGTTAAAATTTTATAACATAACTATAATTTGTCAGATATAAAAAATTAAATGAGATTTTTTCTCTTTAAATGCGAGTTTATGAACAAAATATCAGTGTAAAAAAATTATGGCTTTAAATGTTAAAATTCGCTCAAGAAATTGATTGTTGATTTGTCACTTATTTTATAAATAGCTTCTTCAATAGGGATTGGCTCTCCTTGTAACCTTGGTTAGTTTTTCAAGATTCGGATTGCTAATTATTTTTTTGACTTCTTTATAAATCTGTATTGGCCTTGCTCCTGAAATTCCTTATGCAAGGACAAATATTTTGTTTAACTGGAAATATGATTTGAGGAAACAAATTAATATAAATATTATTCGATTTTTTTTTTATTTTTAATAAACATAATTTTTATATTTTAGTATTTTTTAATAATTGTTATTTTAGGAAAGGCTCTATGAAAAAGATAAAGTCCTGTCGAGTAAATCTCAAGCCCTGACTGTTCTTCATAATCAATTGATGCAGAGATCCCAGGAACATGCTGAACGAGCGATGGCAATCACGCAGGAAATCTCCGCATTAAAAGAAGATTTCGGTAAAAGGGAAGAGAATTGGAAGAAAGAAATGCTTAGGTTGAAAAGTAGAGAAGAAGAACTCGAACAAAGGTCAGAATTATTTTTTGTTATAATGTTAATATTTTGCTTTTCCTACAATTGAATACCGTAGGACCCCCATTTTCCAGGCCTCTATATTTTTTTTTTTCTTGTTTTTAATAAGCTGTTTTTAATTTTTATTATATTTATTTTGTATGTATAATATTTATTGAAATAAAATGAATACTTAAACATTTCCACCAGGGTTTGAAATCGATAATTATTTTTTCCAAAATATCATCTTATAATTATTAATTCTGATTTTTAATTTAAAAATCATTGTTGATTTATTAATAAAAATTTAAATCAATTTTTGATATTTATTAATTGGGTTGAAAATAATAATCACTTATCGATTGATACGTGCTAAATAAATAATAATCATTAAATTTTGATAAAAAAAAATTGATCAGAAAATAAAAATCACCTTTTAAAAGCCAATTAATTTATTATAACATGTGGATTCCAATTTTTTTTAATCAATTTTCGGATTCTACGCATCTTGAAATCTAATGTAAAATTTTTAATAGTGGGGGGTGTAAAAAAACATATTATTATTATTCGGAACACGACAATAATAAACTAAAAATTTATATTTCTGATTTATAAAAGTGTTAGTCGAAAATTATTATTATTGTTAATCGAAAAAATTTAATTCAAAAATAATGATTAGGTTATGATTTTTTTCACTTTTGATCAAAAATAAAAATCACTCTCAATAAAAATCATCAAATGATTTTTAAAAATTTTGATCGGATTTCATTTTTATTTTTATTTTAATAATTATCGATTTCAAACCCTGGTTTTAACGATTACACAATGTTTAATTATCTTTTGTTCTTAGAAATTATGAAATAAAATAATAAATGGAAAAACACGGCAAGCTGGTATCGTATGATGAGATTATTCCTGTAACTATTACTCTAATTCATATTCTAAGAAAGATATTGTTTTCAAGTCTTTATAGGAAAATCCCTACTCTGGCCTGTTTGACTGCAAAACAAAATATTCTTAGTTGTGATTTAGTCTCATATCATATCACATCATATCATATCATTTAAATATGAACTAATAAAATGTCGCAAAAATAGATAACCTGTTATTTTAACGCTTGAACAGAAATTAACTATTATAAACCGAGTAGAAAAAGGTGAAAGTGTTAAAACATTGTCCGCTGAATTAGGAATCGGCGAGAAAACTGTTCGTGACATTTTGAAGAAGAAAAAAGACATTTCCGACTTTGTATCATCGTCGGCCCAAACATTGTGTCCTCGGAAAATAATGAAGGACTCTAAATTAAAATATGTAGATGAAGCTGTCTATCAGTGGTTCATGCAAAAAGGAAAGAAGGAGTTCATTTGTTACTTTTGTTTGTTTGTTGTTTGTTAAAACGTTTGTTTGTTGATAAAAGTGATTTTCTGCAGTTTTTTTTTTGTTTAATTAATCTTTTTTTCTGTCACATTAAGCTGGTCTTTAGTTTTTTTTAAACTAAAGACCAGGTTAAAGCAACAAATATCAAATCGTAAAAATATAAAAACATAAAAAAACATGTCAGCACTAGCATTCCATAGTATCAAACTACAACACAAATTTAATTTTGAAAAACCAATATATTAGACATGGAAAGTAGTACAAAAAATAGAAAATTATTGGAGGCCATACATATTACAAAAAACAATAAAATTACAGTTAAGTATAAAACAGAAACGAAAAATTTAGGAACCCATTACATGGACATATTAAATAAAATAAAAAGATTTTATCAACAATAGTGAAGTAATAATTACAAAAAAAAAAAAAACATAATTATCGCAATCAGCTGGGGGACAAGGGATTCAGTATTAACAGGGTGAAAATATAGAGGACCGAGTCCAGCAGCCTTTAGTCAATTAGAACTGGACAAGTATGAGCTGACATATATAAAATGTATAACGGTATATTTTAGCACATGACATAGATATATTTAGTGCAATATTTATTAAAGGACCATCAATCATACGATTGAGAAATTATTTATGTTTTGAGAATGGGGAAACAGGCCCGAAACATCAACATGTTATGTTGTAAATCAATATTTATGGTGAAAAATAAAGATACTTTTGCTAATTTATTATCAATTATAATATAAATATCTTCCAACAAAATTGAGAAAAAAATAAGAATTAAAAATTTTATTTTAACACATAAAATGGTTATTACCTTCCAGAGTTTTTAAATCACGTACGTATTCCTATCAAAACATTAAAAGATCTTTTATAAATGCCACTCCTGTTTGAAAAATTTATAATTTATTGGTCCAGTAGTTACATGAATTCTTATGTCATACTATATCAATAAAATTATTTTGAAATTATCGTTTTTCAGGCTTGCTGAGAAAGAATCTCACACTGCTGACGTCGAATCATTGCAGTTAGAATTGGCTATGATTAGGCAAAGCTTGAGCGATGCTTCAAACAAAAATGAAGAGTTCTCTAACAAATTGGAAACTGTAAATAAAATAAATTTAAAACTTAAAGCACAACTGAAGGCTGTGAAACAGGAAAGGGACAAATTTAAAGAGGTCTGTGGTTCTTTTGGTTTAAGTAAGGTCTTATCAGTTTACTATTAGTAAAATTATTAACGGTCCCTTTTATAATCTACAGAGCCTCGAGAGTTCGGGAGGAGTGGAAACGTTGAAGAATCAAATAGCTGTCTTGGAAGAAGAAAAAGGTAACCTCCAGTTGCAACTGGTAGACTTTGATGATATTAAAGGTACACACTTCTCTCCCCTGCTTTATATGTCGGACTGTATTTGCCTGGGGTATGGTAATGGGTTTTAACAAATGGGGTTCTTGATATCCAAATATTTTAAAAAGGAATTGTAGTATTTGTGGATATATTTAAAGGGTTTATCTGATGCTTTGTTGTAATATATTCCAGGAAAGGATAATGTGACAAAACTAGAAATTTTGATCTGCCAGGAATAGGCTGCGAATTTCTTTAGAAGGGATTTTTAGATTGAGTAGTATGTTTAAAATTGTATTAACTATTTATTAATTATGCAACAATCCAACTGCATGAGTTTATCCTGAAATTCATCCAGAAAAAAAAAAAAATATGGTTATTAATTTTAATATTAATCTCCAATTAGAAGAAGACAAGACCACTATAATAATGAAGGAAGGTTCCAAAATTAAAGCAGGTAGGGTCTTAAACAATTTGATTATATATTGACCTTTATAAAGTCAGAGTCTCATTGTATTATTTGCTGACGTTTCGCTCGTCTGCGAGCATTTTCAAAGCTAAAAAGACCAAAAAGGGGAAATCTCATTTTTGTGGTTAAAATCTTTTTACACTTAAAAATCTTATGAGAAAACAACAATACAAACACAGGAACTCACCAATTTTTCAACAAAATTCATAAAAAGTTCACAATTTTAAAAAACTGTGTGTTATTTGGTACCTTATGATTAGAACTATTATATAAAAAAAAGAATACAGTAGTAACATGGTAGTGCATAAAACTATCCTGCAATTATTATCTTGCTAATGCATTGAGATAGAGTAATTACAAGGTGGTATTAAAACTATAAACAGGGAATGATCTCAGATGGTGTCTAACTAAATACAGATATTTCAAAAGAAAAATTAAATTAAATAAAAATCATACTCAACTAATAAATAGCTCATAGAAACAGCAATATCACAGCTATTATTATTAAATAATAAAATAACTAATAATAATAATATAAAATATGCTAACAAATAATAACAAAATAATTATTAGAGGTCTAAAAATGCACAACATTTTACATTGATTTATAAATAACATATAATTGTAAGTAAAAACATATTTATGATTGTGAAATTGAAGATAAAATCAATAATAAAACATAAGATCCTATCAATTTAAAACCTATTTATAATATTACCATAAAATTTTGTTATTTCCGAGCATTCTTTTCTAGAGTTGACTAAAGCTTTGAAAATGCTCGCAGACGAGCGAAACGTCAGCAAATAATACAATGTGACTCTGACTCTATAAAGGTCAATATATAATAAAATTGTTTGAGACCCTACCTGCTTTAATTTTGGAACCTTCCTTCATTAATTTTAAGTTATATCACATTTACGTGATTCAAACTCAGCAATGTAATTGAAGTTATATAAGAATATTTAAGATAATATTAATGTAACGTTAAATCGATAATCAAATAAAAAAAATAAAAAAATGGTTTGAAATCCCATACCTTTTGTTGGAACGAATTGGCTGTCAGAACAAAATGGCAGAACATGTTTATGGGACTAGATTTGTCGAGCTCTATCCGAAACCTTCCGGGCCAGTCCTTTTACGACAATATATAAGGATGACTGGACGAATTAGTCTTGGTCTGTGCCTTGATTGTGAAGCTCAAGTCATATGATTAGTGTGCTATAACGTTATTATTTTTGTAACCTACTCAAATATTTGAGTTGTGTTAATTCGTTGGCATTGATAATTGTTATATTTTCGTTAATAAATATTTGTTAACATACTGAAGTGTTACATTAATATTCTAATTTAATACTGAGAAATTGTATGGACATGCTAATTTTAGAAACAGTTAGGTCGTTTCGAATAATTTTTTGCATTAGATGAACCATTTTGGTCGAGAAAAGCTTAAGGCCTTATTACTTCATGCTGGGATCAATAATAATAGATCAATAACTATAAACTCTTGTTGATTTGTAGACCATTATTCTACCATTATTTTCTGTTAGCATAAAGAAAAGAAAATACCACCATAACATGGACAGACATACGAATTTTCAACTTCACTAAAGATGGTTTTTCCCATAATCTTCAAAACGTTTCCTGATCTAGATGGGGTTACAGTGAAAACCATTGCATAAAATGTACCTCTGTAAAATATAAATTAATATAAATAAATATAATATAAATAAATTATTATAAATTATTTCGCCACCAGATACCTTATTTTTTATTATTTTCATAATCTAATTTTTTTTTAATCTCAAAATTTTTCATTTGGCACTGACAGACTTTTCCATTTGCAAGCCTCAATTTATTATAAATAAAATACTGATAACTGAACCTTGGTTATTAAGTCCACAAAAAAAAAAAATATTTTCTTTTTTCTTTTGGATCATTAAATAAAATTATAAGAAGATTATTTCTGAATTCATAACTTAAACAAAATATAAGCTCGAACTATTTTCAATTTCTATGAATTACCTAGGGTAAACCATACAGTAATTGACACCCCAACTTTAACTTAAAGAAATAAGTAAACAAGTCCTAATTTTATTTCAAGATATACATGAAAGGTCCTATAAGTCAACTGTGAAATAAATGTTTAGCAAACTAACCATAGGGAAGATTTAACAATTAAATCCACAGGGTGTCAATAACTGGTTTTTGCACTTTTAACAACAAATGTTGCCATATGGTAAAACTATTGAACTTTTAACCCAAAAAAAACCTCTCGAGTCTTTATTAGGATAGATAAAGAGGAGCTATAGGAAGTTTCAATTTGATCCCTTTATAAAAAGTATTTTTTTTTAAATTTCACCTTAGAAATGTAGTCTTAAAGGTGTCAATAACTGTCCGGTTTACCCTATATAGTCAAATGACATCACATTGGCATTTTATTCCATTTTTTTTTTTTAATTTACACCATTTTTTAAAATTGAATGGTAACTGGAAATGAATAATTAAGTAAATAAATCCAATCCTCGTAATGAATAAAGTATGACCCCGGACTAACTGGGAGCAACAACAATCTGGATTATAAAAAATCCAGAAATATAGATACTAAAAATAAAATAAATCCTCTTTTATCATATTTTTAATTGTTGAACTAAAAAAAAAAAAAAAAAATGTTGAAATCAGATTTACATAGATTTTTTTAAAAATAAAATAATTTTCCACTTCTTTTCATTAAAAGAATTGGTTCACAGTCTTTTTAGAGATTAAAGAACATCATGAATAAGGGAGGGTCAATCCTCTGCGAGTGAATTTTTGGTAAAATTAGAATTATATTCTAGCTATCAGTGTTAAAAATTATAAACTATGAGAATATTTAGCACTATCCATGCGGAGGAGGTAAATTTACCTCCTACTTGTGGGGATGCCTTAAGTTACTTGGGTGGCCTTCAGGGTGTTGCCTTCGATAAAGATTAAGCTTTTAACCTGCGTAAGCAGTTTGTAAATCTCTGACCACATTGAAAAAGCTCCAATTTTTACACTTTCGTCATTTGCAATCAGGTTACTGGTGGTTAGGCACTTATTAAAATCTGCGTTGAAACTGTTAATAAAACCAAAATATCTACATATGGGACATTCTTTTACAAACCGAACGGATTTGGACAAAAATTGACCGACACATTTTAGATTTAACTGAAACTTTTTTTACGGGTTCTATATCGAAAAAAAAGAGATACATGTAAGAGGATTTTTCTTTATTTTCGATATTTTGAGAAATAAACAAGATCGAAAATTCGTGAATTTGATGATTTATCGGTAATAGCCTATTTTTCAAAAATTCATAACTCCGGTTCTATTTAAGCTAAAAAATCTAATTTTTTTTTTTATTTTGAAGGTAAAAAGACAAACTTTAAGAAAAAAATACTTTCAAAACAAATCGTCGAAAAATTCAAATTGTTATTAACAATTTCAATGTTTAAATCGGTATTTAACAGTGGCGCCACCCATGAATCAACTTTTTACTATTTTTGTCGTATTCTGCGTCAAATTTTCTATCGAAAACGCTTTTAAAAACGATGGAGAAGTTATTTTTACTGTAAGAAAAAAATTAATTAATTTAGCGCGGTACGCCACATCGACACGTGGGTCACATTTTACGGCTCATATTCTTGTTTTACTTGTTATCTCTTAAATACAAATAATTGTTTCATTTATTTAATTAAAAAAACATATTTTATTAGCCAAGAGTTATTCAACTGGGCAACAGAAGCATTGCCGAATATAAGGTGTTGTTATTGGATAAGATATTTTCAACAAAAAAATTTCATTTTCAACAATGTTTTTTATTTATGTATTTTTACTTTCACTTACCTATATATGAAATATATAGTAAGTGGAAGTATTGCGATCGTGAAAAATTTCGACATCCGGTTTTCAACGGAAATACACATTTTGGGACCCTCTGAGTCGAAATAACCAAGTCCCACGAAATGGTCTGTGTGTGTGTGTGTGTGTGTCTGTGTGTGTGTGTGTGTGTGTGTGTGTGTGTGAACAGACTAGCTCAAAAACTATAAACCGCGGGAACCTGAAATTGGGTATTTAGTGTAGGTATATGCCCGCGATGTGACAGCATAAATTTCATCAAAATTACTTAAAGGGAGGGGGTACTTTATTTAATAACTTTTTACGTTTTTTTCGATTTTCTCAAAAACGGCTCTAACGATTTTGATTAAACTGAGTATTTGATCTATTTATATGCCCGAGATATGACTGTAAAAATTTCATCAAAATTGATCAACCGGAGGGGGGACTTTACTTAATAAATTTTGTATCATTTTCACGATTTTTTTTTATTTACTCAAAATCGGTTTTAACGATTTCGATCAAACTGGATATTTGATGTATGTATATGCCCGAGATACGACTGTAAAAATTTAGTCAATATTGATCAACCGGAGGGGGGACTTTACTTAATAAATTTTGTACCAATTTCACGTGTACATATTTTTTATTTACTCAAAAACGGCTTTAACGATTTTGAAGAAACTGGGTATTTGATGTATGTATATACCAAATAAGTAAAAGCCAACATTTCATCAAAATTGGTCCAACTGAGGGGGCACTTGATTTCATGACTTTTTTTCCAATTTTTAACTTTTTTTCGATTATCTCTAAAACGGCTTTAACGATTTTTATCAAATTCGCCATGTTTAATGAAAATTTGGTTTTCTTTAATATCAGGTAAGCTTTAGCATTATTAAAATGTTCTGAGGGGGCTTTTTTTTGGGGGGGGGGCTTTTTTGTTTGTTTGTTTCTTATAAAGTACCTTTGTTTTTGTTTACATGGAGAAATTAACTGTCTCTCGTTACGCCTAAAAATAAGTAATGGCTAAATATGAGATAAGATAAAAATAAATAAAACATAAAGAGGAGAAAAAAAGAAAAATATTCAGTCAACTCATAAAACTCGTTAAGCCCACGCATACGGCACTCGCCTTTAATGACAGGCCATTGTTCATAATTAAAGCCGTTCTGTTCTTTTGAGAAGTGGCAATTAACAAAACGCATCAATTTCTAATCTAAGTAAGTTGGTAAGTGAAAGTTGTGTGTTGCGAGCACGCACCAGATTTTTTCTATTTTTTACCATCTTCTTGGCTAATAAAATATGTTTTTTAATTAAAAAAATGAAACAGTTATTTGTATTTAAGAGATAAACGGTGTAAAACAAGAATATAAGCCGTAAAATGTGACCCACGTGTCGATATGGCGTACCGCGCTAAATTAATTAATTTTTTTCTTAAAGTAAAAATAACTTCTCCATCGTTTTTAAAAGCGTTTTCGATAGAAAATTTGACGCAGAATTCGATAAAAATAGTAAAAAGTTGATTCATGGGTGGCACCACTGTTAAATACCGATTTAAACATTGAAATTGTTAATAACAATTTGAATTTTTCGACTATTTGTTTTGAAAGTATTTTTTTCTTAAAGTTTGTCTTTTTACCTTCAAAATAAAAAAAAAATTAGATTTTTTAGCTTAAATAGAACCGGAGTTATGATTTTTTGAAAAATAGGGTATTACCGATAAATCATCAAATTCACGAATTTTCGATCTTGTTTATTTCTCAAAATATCGAAAATTAAAAAAAATCCTCTTACACGTATCTCTTTTTTTTCGATATAGAACCCGTAAAAAAAGTTTCAGTTAAATCTAAAATGTGTCGGTCAGAAAGGTGTTCGGTTTGTAAAAGAACGTCCCATATCTAATGTGCATATCTGTATAAACGAGGGCCACGTTAAATGAAGTTTTATGGGATGACATTTTTACCTTTGAACTATTCAATATTTATTATGCTCTTATTACATTTTTTTTTTCCTTTTATTTGTTTCCTAAGTTTCTATTAATTATATGCAGGGGAGTGAAAGTATATATAGACCATAATGAGATTGTATGTTATGCCTACTGTTTGCTGAGGGCTGATTGAAAAATCACATTTGAAATAAATTATTAACAAAAATTTAATTTTTCAATTCATGATATTAATCTCTTTATTCCATCTCTTCATTGTATATTGCTCATTAATGCATCATAACATGATATAATTTTTCATTCTAAACTGAACTCTTTTGATGTTACTTTTTAAATTTTATTTTGATCATTAATTTTTTTTTTTATCTATTACTTTTAGTTTTTTAATTTCATTATGATGTGAGGGTATATTTCTTTTTTTAAATACTATAACTTCCTTTATATTATGATTAGTAAACAATCAAGCCTAGCTATTAATCGATTAATCATTTGATTGATTGATATAGAAAAAAAAAGTCAATTTAATGGGGTATTAAATAAAATCTTACTAGTTTTTATACAATGTCAGTTTAGATTGAATTAGAGATTGGATGTCTTTTCCCAGGCAATTGGATATTTGAAGGGGTCATGGCAAAATAGTGCCAAGAAACAATTTCAACAAAAATAAACTGTAGCTGCAGTCTGCTTTATATTTCATAGGACTATATGTCGATTCACTTTATTTAGTGTATCTGGTATATCAGTAAATGAGTGTGTTTCGATTAACTTACGTTAGATGTAGAATATGTATTTGTTTATTTTTTCTTCACTTCTTTTTTTTTTTTTAAATTTCCTATTGATCAAATTTTTTATGTTTCGAACCACCCCTGACATTAGTTCGGATAACTGAGCTTTACTATATTTGCTATTATGTATACTCTATTAGGAGAAATAAGAACAGTTCTAGCCTTAGAAAAAAAAAATGTATATTCCTTTACATTGAATTTAATAAAAACATGCTAAAGTTAATCACTTAATGGCTTTATTTCTAACTGCATGGCTTTAATTTATGTAAAACTTACAAATAAAATTAATTTATTTTTTAATTATATAATCCATGGATTCAAGTAACTTCAATATAACCAACTATCAATTACTTATACAATTGACTCATTAACAATTAACTATCAACTCACCCATTAATTTAACTAACGGTATTGTTAAATATGATAAGTTGTTCTTAAGATTTTAATATTCAGCTAATTCATATCTTATTTTTAATTAAAAAATACAATTTCTGTTAAGTAGTTTTATGGTTAGAATTTTTGCTAGAATAAAATTTAATTTTTGTTTAATTTTAATTGAAAATATGAACTAATTTTTTATTTAATTCTTCTCGATAATAAGTTATTTTTGGAGATAAGAATTATATTAATTCCACTTGCTGTAATTACTGTTTAGTAATTTAAGAAACGTCTCTCAATAAATAATTGGTTACTCAATTCAGAACTGAAACCTCATAATTCATTAATCTAGGTAGAGATAGTACTGAACTGTTTAACAGTTAAGACTTTAATTGTAAAATTATCATGGATTTATTTCATTAGATTTATCTTTGTTTGTTTGTTTAACGTCCCTTTATGCTACTAAGGCTAATCGGACGATGCTACTGAGGATGTCATAAATTTTGCCTATCCAAGTTTAATTAGGATAGGGATCTTTAACGAGTACCTGACATCGTACAGGCTCGGGACCTCCATTTTACGTCGTATCCTAGGGACAGCATAGTCAAGGAATTTTTCCTTCCATTAAAAAATCATAGGGACACCACGGGACGCGAATCCGCGACCTTTAGTATTGTAGGTTGCCATACCAACCACTACACCACAGGTGACCCCATTAGATTTATCTCTAGTTGTAAGCTTAAAAAGTAAAAGATGAATTATGAATGTTTTTTTCATATGGCTGTCATGCAGCCTTTCAGCTGTGAGATTACAAACAGCCCAGTATAATTTCGATCTTCTTTTATAAGAATCATCAGTCTCATTAATTAATTTTCTAATGAGAGCTATGACAGGACCTGTTTCAAAGTGCTCTGCAATAATTTTGCCAATATTCTAAAGTGGGCAGGTCCTGATTTCTTTAACCCCAATCTTAAACAAATGCGCTTGAAGATAGTCATGTCCCATGAAAGTCCTCAAGCAGGCTCCAGTATCTCTCCTCTGGGAAGATACTGGAGTAGTGTTTGGTTCCCTAATGATAGCTCCATTGGCTGATTAGCATGATAATCGTACGTCAGACAGCCTGCATGAGATTGCACATAGCTTATAAAGTAGGACCCCCCCGTTATCCAGGGTTAAAATTAACCGGAGTTCCGAGAAGCTGTTTTTGATTTAAATGCCATTTATTTTGTATGTATAATATTTATATAAAAAAAAATGAATACGTACCTAAATATTTTGACGATTACACTATGGTTAATTATCTACTGTTCTTAGAAATTATGAAAGAAAAGAATAAATGGAAAAACATGGCAAGCTTGTATCGTATGATGAGATGTTTCCGGTAACTATTACTCCAATTTGTATTCTAAGAACGATGTTGTTTTCAAGTCTTTCTAGGAAACTCCTCACTCTGGCCTGTTTGACTACAAAACAAAATATTCTCAGTTGTGATTTATTCTTCATTTAAACACGAACTAACAAAGTGTCGCAAAAAAAAAAAGAAAACGTATCGTTTTAATGCTTGAACAGAAATTAACCATTATAAACCGAGTAGAAAAAGGTGAAAGTGTTAAAACATTGTCCGCTGAATTTGGAATCGGCGAGCAAACTGTTCATGACATTTTGAAGAAGAAAAAAGACATTTCCGACTTGGTATCGTCGTCGGCCCAAACATCGTGTCCTCGGAAAACAACGAAGAACTCTACATAAAGAAGTAGATGAAGCTGTCTATCAGTGGTTCATGCAAAAACGCGCTGAAGGAGTTCATTTTTTACTTTTGTTGTTTGTTAAAATGTTCGTTAGTTAATAAAAGTGATTTTCTGCAGTCTTTTTGTTTAATTAATCTTTTTTTCTATCGCATTAAGTCAATAAAATGTAATTCGATTATCCGGGGTTTTCGATTATCCGTGGACCCCCCTACCCATCATTACCCCGGATAAAGGTGGTTCTACTGTATGAATGTTTTTTTAATATGTCTGTCATGCAGCCTTTCAGCCATGAGGTTACAAACAGTCCAGTATAATTTCGATCTTCTTTTATAAGTATCATCAGTTTCATTAATTAATTTTCTTATGACAGCTATGACAGTGCCTGTTTCAAAGTGGTCTGCAATCATTTTGCCAATATTCTAAAGTGGACAGGTCCTGTTTTCTTTAACCCCAATCTTAAACAAATGCGCTTCAAGATAGTCATGTCCCATGAGAGTCTGAGGACTTCAGTATCTCATCAGGAAGCAGGCTTCAGTATCTCTCCTCTGGGAAGATACTGGAGTAGTGTTTGGTTCCCTAATGATAGCTCCATTGGCTGATTAGCATGATAATCGTACGTCAGACAGCCTGCATGAGATTGCAGAAAGCCTTATATTATAATTTTACCAGAAGAATGGATTATTCTTTCATAAAATTCTTTCATATGACCATGCAGCATCTGCCTTGATACAAATGGTAACAGGCTGTATATTGGATTGCTTTTGTATTGCTGTCACCATTGTCGAACCTGATCCTCCAAGAACCCATCTCAGCGCCTTGTCCTTTTCAACCTCAAGCTTCTTCAGGGCTGTTTCTTGGAAGTTACAAATTATTTCTCCCCAAATTCAATGGTTGGCCGGGCATTAGACTTATAAGCCAGAGCTCTAACAATCTATGTGACCCGTGCATTGAATTTGAATAGTTTGGATTGTATATTGCTCAGTCACCAAAATGAACCTAATCTATCAAGGTCTGTTTATGGAATATGCTGATTTTTTTTTTTTTTTTCCCTCCATAGTAACCCTTTGGGAGGGTCGTGTATTTCTAAATTTTACAGATTCCATGCCCTTAGGCCTACTACCTGCATAGATGTTAATATTTTTTTTTTTTTCACAGTAATAGTAAACAATCTGTATGTTAAAGTTTTCTAATATATAAGTAATGAATATGCTGATGTTTGAAAATAGAGGGTTATACATATTGATTTATCATCATTGTTGATAATCAGGTTTAAGATTAAAGTCAATGTGGTTATGTTTGAGATTTGCCCGTTTTAGCTTTCTTGAGCCTTGCAGCACTGGTTCGAATCTATCCTGGGAGGTTTGAAATTTATATCACGGCAGAGCGTTACATACTTTGTCAAGCCCATGGCTGCTGCAGTCGCAGTGTTAGTGCTCATCTCGGATCAACGCAGTAGATGCTTTTGCTTTGTCGTAATGGTCTAAGATTTTCTGGCATATCGGGTTCAAAGTGCTTATGTATTTACAATAGAAACCCTCATATCTGACACCAGGTCAAGGTCGGATATGAGGTTTTCATATTTTTGATTGCTAGGGCACCTTTGTCCCCGTTGATGTCATGGCCAGAACCACGGAATAAAAACTTAATCTTCCCACTTCAGTTCTCTTGAATAACCCATGCTCACTAGACATGATATAGGTTAAAAACCAAAAAAAAAAAGGAGTAACGATTTTTAATAATATTGATATTAAAATAGAAATGTTCTAGATGACGATTTCCATCCGATAATTAAATTAAATTAAATCCAAGGAGTGATATAGCTCAGTGATATGGGACATACAGTGAGTATGGCACTCGCTGTAGGCTAAAGGTTTGGGATTGGGCTATACCCAGCCTCTTTAACCCTTTAACGCCTGTAGACTGATATATCAGTTCGTGCGCTGCAGTTCCTGGGGCCTGTAGACTGATATATCAGTTCCGCTTGCTTGATTGATTTCTTAACTCCTTCCATTTCATTATTGCACTAGGATAAAACCCCCAGTAGTCAGCACCTTAAGAGATGTTTTTGTGGCTTCTTTCAAAACAAAAATTGAATTTTTACTCTTCTCTTTCGGATTTATCGTATCATTATGTAGGAATCCAACATTCATAAATCGTAGGGGTAACAACTTGTAAAAAAATATATTATATAATTTAAAAATATTATAAAATAAACAGATATATAAAACATTTAATATAAAAGTTCTAAAAATATATATGTAAGTATGTCTACTTAGATACTTAATATTTTTTTAATTTCATGAATATTAGGGGAGCATGGTTAGCAGAATAAATAGTTATCATTTTCTTATTCATATTTGGGACGAGTGCGGGACATATGAAAATTATTTTTATGTAATTGGCATTCGCGTTTTTCCAACCCTGTTTCCAGCCCATCTGGTATTTCCCAGTGACGAGGATTATGGTTTCCTCAAAAATTTCCAAGGGTTGTAAACTAATTAACATGGGGTTCTTTATGGGTTTTTCCAAATTAATTTTACCTGCACCTTATTCCTTAGTCAAATAGGGCGAATTAGCCTGTCTCAGGCCACAGGGCCCGCAATATACTTGCACTGCTCGGACGTTAAAGGGGGTATTATTAATTTAATAATTCATGAAGGGAAACATCTGGCGAATGAGCATGATGTACATCGCATCAAATCGCAACTTCCTTGCACTACTGTTAACCTCAAAAAAATACCTCCTTTATGGATTGTCATGATAAAGGTATAGTGCAATCCTCAAGCATGCTTCTTGGTGATTCATTTAAATACTTTTCTTTATATTTACAAAACAAGCTTTTAGGAAGAGACTATTTAATTATAGATATAGAATGCAAGGCCTCAAAGTCTCGTATAATTTCAATAATTCACTTAATCGTGCAGGTTACATGCCAAATTTTCGCCTATTCAGGCATCTTCAGGGCTACAACAGTTTCACATGCAAGCTAGAAACAGACTGAAACCTTCCCATATGGAAGGAGGGCTAACAGGGAAATATACAGTGTTGCCAACATTCAAACAAATTTAGATAACAGAGATAATAACTGAATGAGGTCTATAGAAAATTAAACACAATATTAAAGTTGAAGAAGGTTCAAATAAAGTAATTTTAATTTTACATCTACACATATATACATACACACTCACACCCATTACACTTATATAACATCATGCACTAGAATTATAAATATATATAAAAAACATATGAAAAGCAAAGGCAAGCCTTCTTCAACTTTAATATTGTGTTTAATTTTCTATAGACCTCATTCAGTTATTATCTCTGTTATCTAAATTTGTTTGAATGTTGGCAACACTGTATATTTCCCTGTTAGCGCTCCTTCCATATGGGAAGGTTTCAGTCTGTTTCTAGCTTGCATGTGAAACTGTTGTAGCCCTGAAGATGCCTGAATAGGCGAAAATTTGGCATGTAACCTGCACGATTAAGTGAATTATTGAAATTATACGAGACTTTGAGGCCTTGCATTCTATATTTATATTTACACTAATTAAATTGACTTGGGCCTCTGTAGTTTTATCTTTGTCCTATTGCTTATTTGAATTATTTTTAACCCTGCGCTGAACTTTAATAATATTTTATATAAAATATAAAATAGCAAATACATATGAAGGGGTCGGAGCAAAATAGTGCCGAGCAACATTTAAAAAAAAATAAACTGTAGCTGCAGTCTGCTGTAGGACTATATGTCTATGATGGAAATGCCACTATAAAGTGCTCTATACAGTAATATTTAGGTGGCATTTCCATCATAGACATATATTCCTACATAATATACAGCAGACTGCAGCTACAGTTTATTTTTGTTAAAAATTTTGCTTGGCACTATTTTGCCCCGACCCCTTCACATATTTTATATGATTTGCTTTTGAATTTTATTTTATTAAATTCTTCTGTTTGCTTATTTAAAACGAATGTATCATTTCAGAATCTTTGCAGTCAGCTTCTCTAAGGGCCAATAATTTAGAAGAAGAGATGAGTAAATTAAAAGAAAGTCTGAAACATCTGACGGAAGAAAAAGAAGCTCTTCTAAAAGGTACTTACAAGTTAAAAAGGCAATCCGTTTTTTTGTATCATTGATTCAAGTCCCAAAATATAAAGGCTCGCTATCTAAGATGAGTTGCATTCAATGATTTTAGTCTTTAATTCATATTATTACTATCATATAAACATTTATTTAAAAGGATTTTTCAATTATAATAATCTTTTTCTTTGGTTCCAGCCCCACTATGTAGTTAATCTGATAAATTTTATTTATTTTATCTTAGGGTGGTCCGACCTTAGTTTCAAAAAATGTTTCTAACACTTTTAATAAGTTTCAAATACTGCTTTGACAGGAAATAGCAAAGCAGTTGGTATTTAACAACAGTCTAATGGATTTCAAAAATATGATTCAGAGTTTGAAATAAAGTGGGTGAAATATTGGGTTGGGGAAAAGTAATTTCTGTATTTTTCATGTTTTTCAAAGCTAATTTTTTTATATAATTTCAAATACTAATCAATGATATATATGCTGTTTTGATTGATGGCCTTTTGCCATTTTTTTCGGTAAAACTTGTTTTTCTGTGCTTTCTTGGCGAAAAATTAAACCAAGTGAAATTTGCACAACTTTTTTTTTTTTTGATCCCAGCTTTACACCATTAAGAGAGTTCTGAAGAGAACGAAACAAATAATAGTCAGACTGTGCAAGGTCCGGGCTATATGGTGGATGCATCAAAACTTCCCTGCCAAAGTCTCATAATTTTTGCCGAGTTACCAAAGATGTGTGTGGTATATCATTGTCATGATAGAATACAATGCCTTTCAAAATTTTCAAGGAGCCTGAGCTGCATTTTTCCTATTGCGGAAGTAAAAATGCAAAATATGACCAAAATGACCTTCTGGAATCACCATTTTCAAAGCGCAATAACGTTTAACTGAGTAAATGAATGACAGTATGTTGATATATGGAATATTCTATGGACTGTAACCTTTCAAATGTGGTATAGTATGGCTTCACTTAATAAGGATTACAAGTGATAAGTGACTTTGATAAGCGAATATTGTGATAAACCGAAATTACTTTTTCCCCAACCCAATATAATAAGCAAAAATAACAGATATTTACTGTTAGTACGAAGCTTTAGCTATTAGTACGAAACTGAAATTGGGAATTTGGTGTATGTATATACCCGCTATGTGACAGAAAAAATTTCATCAAAATTGATCAAACGGAGAGAGCACTTTATTTAAAAAACTTTTTTCCAATTTTTACGTTTTTTTCTATTTTCTCAAAAATGGATTTAATAATTTTGATCAAATTCGTCATGTTTAATGAAAATCAAGCCTTAATATCAATAATTTCAGGTAAGCTTTATTATTATTAAAATGTTCCGTGGGGGCTTAAATGGGGAAGGGGCCTTTATTGTTTTCCTATAAAGTATATATGTTTTAGTTTGTTTGGAGAAATTTGCTGTCTCTCGTTACACCTAAAAATAAGATATGGCTAAATATGAAACATGAAAAACATCAAATAAACATATAGAGGAGAAGAAAAGAAAAATATTCCGTCAGCTCATAAAACAGAGCCCACGCATGCACAGTACGCCTTTAATGACAGACGATAGTTTATAATTTTAATTAATATCACCCGAATTTCCCACATTGCTCGAGCGATATCCATGACAACACTTAACGAACTGGAGATTTCGGTTGCTGTTGAGTAGCCTCATGTGTGGAGTCGAGTCACCATTCAGTCTGTAACTGGTGAGACACTGGTTTAGTTCATTTCCAGTATTCCCGTGTGCATAGGGCCTAAGATTTCAATTTTTCTGTTAAAGTGGTTTATATTTGTATCAATTATAAATTATTTTTAAATAATTTATTTTTTGAAGAGAAAATATTTGGCTCCACCAGGAGTCGACACCAGGGGATGTTAACCACTGCACCACAGAGTTCGGCTCCAATCTTTTCTCTTCAAAAAATAATTTAAAAAGGTGGTCACCCACAAATTAAGTTTAGATTAATATAAACTAATTTAAAATTGATGTATGTCAATAAATACCAGAAATTGGACAAAATTTGTCCACCTCCCGTTACTACTCGCAAAAATTGCGAGATCGGGGGAGTAGGTATCAGTGAAGAGGAAGGATTGGCTCTGCTTGGAGCCGAGCTCTGTGGTGCAGTGGTTAGCATCCGCGCATGTCACGCGGGAGCTCCGGGTTCGACTCCCGGCGGAGCCAAATCTTTTCTCTTCAAAAAATAAATTATTTAAAAATAATTTAAAAAGGTGGTCATCCACAAATTAAGATAAGATTAATATACAATGAATGAAATTAAAATAAACATTTTCGCAGGTCTCGATGAAGCTAACAAAGCAACCGATCACCAAATGAGCATCGTCGAACAGTTAAAGAACACTCTGAAGGAGGTCGAAGAACAAAAGATTTCAGCTGAAATGAGATCGATAGAGGTGGAAGAGAAGTTGGAAATGTTACAATCGAGTACAAGTAGACAAATAGAGCAGCTGTTGAGTGAACTATCGCTCATGAAGAGTCAACACGATGAGCAAAATGTACTGATCGATTCTCTCAATAACAAACTATCTCTCAAAGACCAAGAGATCGCCGATATCAAGGGTAATAACTTCCCCGCCGAGGTTGAAACCGAAACGAGATTGAAGGAAATAGAATCTTATAACAGCGAACTGGTCGAGAAGATTAGAGAGCTGCAGTTGAAATGCGAAGGCCACGAGCAGGCTGTCGTACAGTTGAACGAATCATTGAATGAGAGGAATGAGACCAATAATCAGTTGCGATCTAAGTATGAACAGACTTTTGCGTCTTTAAATGATACCAAAAAGATTATAGAAAATTTACAAAATGAAAATGTGAAGTTGAAATCTGAAATGGAGAGTATGATTAAGAAGGAAAAGCAGTCTAGCGAGGTTGTTGCCGCTAATGCAGAATCCAAAGAGGATTCTAATCTTTCTCAGAAATTCAAAAAGCTTGCTGCGAATTATAAAATTCGTACTAAACTTTGTCAAGATTTGGAAGAGAAATTGAAAAATTTGAACGATGTTTTGGACGAAAAAGATAAAGCAATATCACAATTATCCGAACATGAAATAGAATTAAAAGCAGAAATAGATTCATTGAGAAATAAAGAACAGGAGTTAAATTTTGAATTAGAAAATGTTCAATCTAAAAATCATAAACTCTTGGCTATAATTGAAGACTTGACACCTAAATTAGAAGCGTTAGAAGCAGAGAGATCGGCCGCACTTGTAAATGTTGATAAAATGAATAAAGCCTTCGAGGAGTTGAAAGAATGGAAGGAAGGCGACTCTAAATTGTTAAGAGAACACGTGACTAGTGTGAATTCAATGGCTAGTCACGTTTTGCTTTTAGAAGATGAATTAGGCAAGTTGCAGTCTATCGTTAGCGAAAAGAACACTGTGATCGGGGATCTTGAGACTGAAAGAAAAAAATTAGTCGAAGATATGAAGAATAGTGAAGTCGAATTAGAAAGGCTAAGAGCATTATATCAACAAGAATCTGTTAAGAACCAAAATGTTTTGACGAACCTGGAGGGATTAGAATCCGAAATGCTAGTCAGTCGTAAGGAAATGGACATGATAGCCGAACAGCTCGATGCCGTTACCAAGAATTACAATGCATGCCTTGGCAATTTACAGGAAAGGGAGAATTATATTGAAGCTCTCGAGCAAGATATTATCGGGATGAAATCGAAGATGTATAATTTAGAATCAGGCATAGAGGATAAACACAGGATGTTGCAAGAAAGAGGGAATCAGTTGTCGGCCAAACTAGAGCAAGCTGAAATAATGCGTCATGCATACGATAAGTATCAGGTGGAAATGGAAAAGAAGTTCAAGCTCATGGAAGAAAATGAAAAATCTCTGAAGACAAACATTCTTTTGTTGCAGAATGAAATAGAAATTCTCAAAAGTTCAAATTCAGAACTTATGAAGGAAAAAGAAGAATATGAAGCTGAAAAGTCTAAAATGGCCTCAGAAATAAGCACACTCAACGACATTAGAAATTCTTATAACTCCACATTGGATAGGATTGAGGTTTTGAATGAGGAATTGAAACAGGTAATGGATGAATTTGAAGCCAAAAATCAAGAATTAATAAAACTTGGCGAGGAAAGAGCTGACCTTTTCAATAAATTAACTGATTTGGAAGATGCTTACGGCGATGTGAAATCCCAATTAGTCGAAGCAGAGGAAGTTACCAATAGGCTCCAGAATGAATTGGCGAAGAAAGACAGATTAATAACTGAGTTGCAAAATGATATTTCGAATCTCAAGGCTAACATCGGAGAAGAAAGGTCCATTATTGAAAGTAAACCGGAAATTGCTAGAGAAATGGCGCCCATGCAAAAAGAACAAAATGTTGCAATGTTTTCTTGGGACGAGCACAGTCAACAATCAACAGTAGAAAAGGGTGAAGGGGACGGGATCATGACTGAATTGGAAGAGAAGAAAAAGTCTTTGGAAGCCGCACGAAGAGAAATCGATAATCTACAATCTATTTTGAATTTGAAATTAGCTGAAAAAGACAGCGAGATCACTTTACTCCAAGAGCAAGTTAGCAAGCTACTCTCTGATAAAAGTGTTTCCGATTCAGAATTGAAATCTCCGTCTGAGGACAGCCTTGTTAAGAAAGGGCGAGATGTGCAGGTATTTTCGTGGGATGAGCATAGCCACGAAGCGAGTAAAGACGAAGAGGAAGGCTGGGGATGGATCGGCGCAGATGCTCACCTGGAACAGGATCACAAACATTCCGAGGCACTTCAGATACAGGCGCTTACACAGAGAGTTAAAGAGCTCGAAGAAGAGCAAAAAAGTTTAACGGATAAACTTGCTTCATCGAAGATTAAGTGCGTTAAACTTTTGAAAAAGTTGAAAGAAACGGAAGCAATAAATGAACAATCCAAGAACGAGAGAATGGTAGGTTTCAGTGACCTCGATTTCGCCCTTCAAGAAGAGTTGAGATCACAATTGGACAAGCTTGAACTGAAAAACAAGGAACTTTCGAGCGAAATAAATGTATTGAAATCTGAAAAAGAAAATCTTTTAAAGAAAGTCGAAGTATTCTCCAATGCAAACGATCAACTCGTAGAAATGAAAGAGCGTCAAGATATCGAAGTGCAAATGTGGCAGAAAAGAAGCGCTGAGCTGAAGAATGAATTGCAGGGTCTTCAGTGGACGATTGAAGAACTCAAATCTGATCGAACGTCTCATAATAACGGAGAAGACGAGCTCTCTGAAAAATTCAACGCTGTAGTAATCGAAAACGAAGAACTCCAAAGAGTCATATGCAACTTAAAAGATGGTCGCCCGATAGGTAGCCCGGAAACTGCTGTGGAACTCAATTCTTTGAAAGAGGAATTGAAAAAACTTAAAGAGATTAGAATAAAAGAAAAAGAAGCGTATGACAGTGAAACGAAAAAAGCAAATGAAGAAATAGATGCTTTAGAACTCCAAATCGATGTTTTGACTAAGGAAAACCACGAGTTGAATGAAAAATCGATGCAAAGCATCAGTTCGAAGCAGGAAGAGATTTCTTCCTTATCTGCTCAAATTCAAATGTTAAATGATGAAAATGAAAAACTCAAAGGGAAATTGATTATAAGTGTGGTTGAAGAAAGTGATACTTCGAAGAAATCCGAGTTGGAAGATCAGTTGAATAATGCTAATGAAGAAATTAGATCACTTAAAATAGTTATTGATGAGAAGTCAATTGAAAATGATAAAGTTAAAGTTCAACTGACTGAATTTAAAAATGAAATGGAACAACTTTTAGAAAAAATTCAAGCTTTGGCAATAGAAAATTCTCAACTCAAAGAAAGACTGGAATCATATTCGAAGCAGCTGACAACGTCTCAGAAAGAATCAGAAGAAGTCGACGTTCTGAACAGTCAATTACAGGAAACTAGAAATAAATTGGCTGTGCTTCAGAATAAGATAGATTCCTTAGAAAGTAGTAATAATAATTTACAAGAGCAATTGAAAACTATTAATGAGTCTGCTGCATCAGAAATCGCTCAACATATCGATAATTTACGCAAAAGCAATGAAATCATTAGCGAACTAGATAATGGTTTGAAGTTTACCCGTGGAATCATCGATAGTTTGGAAGCCTGTATTGGTGATTTAATATCCAAGATGCAGATCTCTACAATATCCAATGATATTGTTGGAAAACTAAAAGAAGTCATTAATGTTATTTTCTCGGAATTAGACAAAAAGAAATCTTTAGAAAATGAAATTTCATTCCTCAAAGAAGAAATAGCCAAACTCTCTCCTACCAAAAAAGAAGATAGTTCAGTAGAAGCGGTGTCTACTCTTCCTGTGTTTAAGGGATTTTCTGCTTTCACTAATGATCCGTTTGATAACATTACTGAAATTAAAACTAGTGATCATTCTAGTATGGCTACAGAAAGCCGGCCTGATACTAAACAATATGAAAGTATAATTTCTAAACTTGAAGAAGAAAAAACATATTACCAAAATGAAATAAAAGATTTGACTAATCAATTAACAGGCTTACAAGCTCACCTAAGCAATATAAACGTTGAGTATACGAAACAGATTGATGAATTGAGATCAAAATTAGAAAGATCCGAAGCAGAAATTAATCATTGGAAGGGACAAGTAAATTCTTTGAACCAAGAAATTAACCTTTTAGTTCAAAGGCATAATCAGGAAATGGAAGATTTGAGAACGAACGATGAAAGATCTAGAGAAAAGTTACTAGAAATCGAAGAGAATTATCAAAATACGCTATTAAATAAGGAACAAGAGAATAAAAATTTGAGGCAAAGTTTATTAGAAAAAGAACAGCAGTACACGAACTCGGTCAATGAATTGAATAGCTTACAGACCCAGTATGGATTGATTTCACAACAAATCTTCTCCTTAGAAAACCGCGTGAGAGATCTTACCAAAGAAAATCAAGAGCTACAAAGCGAACTCGATAAATCAAAGAGTAACGAGAACACTGTAATCGAAAAACAAAAAGAAGAAATTCAAGAGTTGATGGCGAGGTTGGAGTATATGAGTCAATCTCAAAATATCCAAAAGAGCGAAAATGAAGACTTCCTGAGGGCTCAATTGACTGAATTAAGTAACCACTTCAAAGCTTTGGAAGCGTCTAATGGCGAATTACAGAAGATCTTATCCGGTCAAGCAGAAGAAATTTCCATGTTGAAAACGAACATTTCAGATCTTGAACAGAAAAAGAAATATCTGGAATCTGTAATTTTGGATAAACAAAAAGAATTGGACCATATTACCAGCAGTATGAACCAACGACAGCAGGAGAATCAACAAACATATAATACTGCTGTGACTGATGCAGAAATCGAAAAATATGTCACTCTGCTCAAGCAGAAGGATCTTGAAATAGAAAGGGTTTCGAAAGTTCTTCTCGATACTCAAGAGAGGTTGGTCCAAGTTCAGGAATCCAAACCTAACGATAAGGTTATCTCCCTACAATCCAAATTGGACCAAGTATTGTACACTCTCCATGCTCGAGATGTCCGTTGTGATGAACTTACGCAGGAAATAATGCAGGTTAGTTTAGTTAGTTCAAATATTGTTTTTGGAACAATTTTATATTAAATCATTTCATTTAAACCTTTTTAACCCTATCTTTAGCTTTTTTTTTGTTACCTTTTAGTGCCTTTCATCGTTGGCAACTTAGTGCATTTCAGAACTTCCATTGCTCCCTGTTCCTTGTTTTGCGGAGATTTTTTTTCTTCTTTTGTTCAAACAGTTGACTTATTGAAGTTAAGGCATCATAGGCCGGCAGGATCTTCTGCTGTCCTGAACATTGTCCATATTTTTACTTTTACTTACCTATATATGATTTCTTTCCTTAATATATAGTAAGGGAAAGTATTGTGAAAATAAAAAATTTTTTTCTTCCTGTTTTCAACGGAAATACACGTTTTGGGGTCCCCTGAGTCGAAATAACCAAGTCCCGCGAAATGGTCTGTGTGTCTGTGAACAGATTAGTTCAAAAACAATAATTGAGTATTTGGTGTACATATATGCCCGTGATGTGACAGCAAAAATTTAATCAAAATTGGTCATACAGAGGGAGTACTTTATTTAAAGAATTTTGTCTAATTTTTAGGTTTTTCTCGATTTTCTCAAAAACGGCTATAACGATTTTGATTAAACTTGGTATTTGGTGTATGTATAGGCCCAGGATGTCACAGTCAAAATTTCATCAAAATTGATCAATTGGAGGGGCACTTTACTTAATAAATATTTTCTCATTATCACGTGTTTTTTATTTACTCAAAAACGGCTTTAACTATTTTGATTAAACTCAGTATTTGGTGTATGTTTATGCCTGGGATGTAACAGTCGAAATTTCATCCAAATTGATCAATTGGGTGGGGCACTTTACTTAATAAATGTTTTCTCATTATCACCTGTTTTTTACTGACTCAAAAACGGCTTTAACAATTTTGATCAAACTTACTATTTTATGTATGTATATACCCGCAATGCGACAGCCGAAAAATCATCAAAATGTATTAATTGGAGGGGGCACATTATTCTGTGATGGAAATGGTTGGGGATGCATTCGAATAAAACACTATATATGCAATAGCATATATTCTGTGCCGACCCGAGATTCAGGTCATTATCAGGGCTGTCGAGTCTACCAGTATAGATCGACTTTGACAGTCGATTAGGACATAATATCCTTTATCGAGAGAACCCCCATAAATGTCTCATCCTATCCTTACAGATGCTGTCTCTTCTTGTTCTTGGGGGGGGGGGTTCTTTACAGGCATAACCAATCTATTCTAACCAGATTGGTAATTCCAGTTTTATCTGCACCACAGAAGAAGCTGAACCACTCCTGGAATTGGCTTTCTGCAGTCCTGTTTGTTCCTGTTGCAGATTCCTGCTACTTTGTGCTTTTTTAGTCAAATAAGAAAATCAAACTAAATATTCATTTGTTTTTATGCTTTTTCGATCGGGTCTTTTTTACTTTATCCTCACCAGTTACTTATTTCTAAAAGAGTGATTTATATTAATATTAAATTAGAACAGATGATTAAAGTAATGTATTTAAAAAGATTAAGATGTAAACAAAAATTATAGTTTAATATACTGCATCTGCAACTTCTCAAACTGCATTTAAATGCTGGAGATCTTCTTCGGTCAAAAGCAAGCTTCTTAAAGTATTATTATCATTTAATACTTCATTGACATTTTCTTCCCTTATAGCAGTCTCACATTTTTATTTATTCAAGATTCTAGAGCTTTTAATGGATATTCATCTCATTATTTAATCCATTTATTTTCGGATATTGGCTGTATGAACTATATTAGAAAAATGAATTCAATCATTAATTGTTGTGATTTTTTTTTTCCTGATTTTCAAAAGGTTTCAATTTTTAAAAAGACTAATTCAATAATCCTACTCTATCATGGATTATACCACATATATTTTTTATATGAACCCTACCTTGCCTACATGAAAATGCTTTATAGTACTGGTAGTTTTGTTCGGCCATCAACTCAGGGAATTGGTTTCCCCGTGATTACATAGAGTCCAGTTTCCCTGAGTAACTTTCACCCTAGTGACCCGAAGGCAGTGTAATACAACGTGCTCAGCTGTCTCCAGTATTCCGCATGCCAGGCATAGAGGATCAATATCCTTCCCAAAGCTACGAAATTTGGCTCGAAACGCCCCGTGCCAATTGCGAGACCCAATAGTCCGAAAGGACCAACTGTGCTTCTAAACATGCCTTTATGGTGGGAATACAGGTCATTCCATATAATTAATTATATTGAAGTATTTAAAAATCAATATTCATCTTAACCTATGAAGATGAATTCGAAATTTAAAAAAAAAAAAAAAAAAATTCCATATATCTCTTTAAAATATGATTTATTCACAGCCTATTGAATCTCTTCCTTCTATTAATTATATTTTGCTTGCATTCATGTATGTTTATTCAAATTGTAATTAGATACTATTTTAATATTGAATTTTTATTTCTTTATCTAATTTAAAAAAATATATATATTTCCAGCTACTTGAAGAAAGAGACATTCTTCAATTAAGACTGTCTGAAAGCTTAAGGGAAAATGATATTTTGAGAAAGGGAAACATGAACAAAGCTTCATCTCCTTCTCCAGAACTTCAAAATAAGTATGTCTAATTCATGTTATGAAAAAATATTGTCATCTTGTAGTTTCCTTTATTTATTAATCTATTATATAATTGTCACTTTATTGAAAAGAAATCCTTACCTTTATTATTATGATAGTAGGATTTAAATTAGAAATAGACTTTTTTTTTGTTTAATATCCAAGACTAATCGGATGTTGCTACAGTAGGACTCCTAATTTTTTTTTGTTTTATAAATCTCGTTGTTGTAAATTATTTTTAATGGAAGAATTATTTTCAAAAATAGCAGGGAAATTTGGTTTTTGGTAAAAAGCCTTATTGTATTTTATATTAATTTTTTAGTGGGATTATAATTTTTTTATTTCACTTTGATGTAGTCAAATATCACATACAGTACCAGTAAAAAGTTGAGACTCACTTTTATTTAATTCACAATCATCAAATTTAATAAAATAATTCTAACTCAAGAGGTAGAATATGGTGGATATGGTCCACCATCATTAACTCGAGAGGTAACATTTCAAACATTATATGATTAAGTTTTGAATAAAATTATAAATAGGCCCTAGGATTTTTTAATGGGAGTAAAAAATCCTTGGCTATGCCGTCCCTCGGATTGGACGTAAAATGGAGGTCCCGAGCCTGTACGATGACAGGTGCTCGTTAAAGAACCCTATCCTTATTATACCTAGATAGGCAAAATTTAGGACTCCCACTGTAGCATTGTCTGATTAGCCAAATTAGCCAAACAAATTAAAAATAAAATTATAGCTTTTATGTTGTTAAATAAAGTTATTTATTTATTTTACAAAACTAAGGGTGAGTGTAAACTTTTGACTGCTACTGTATATATGGTGAAATTGGCCCCGAAACATTGGTATAATTATATTTTCACTCATTCATTATTCTTATTTTATTGTTTACTAATGTTTTGGCCTTCATGAGAGCCATTTGAGTTGAGAAAAATAGTAATAATAATAAGATAACTAAATAATAAGATTAAACTTTAGTTTAAATGATTTTTCATTTTCGAGTTATAAGCATAAATACAAAAAATATATAATAGAATATTATAGAGAATATTAAAGTTTTCTGGAAAACTATTAAGGCATTGAAAGGGAAGACAAATAAGCCCATGAGAAATATTAAGGACGAAAGAGGATTACTGGTTAGTAGAGACGAGGAAATTTTGAAGAGATGGAACCGCTATTACGCTGAGGTGTTTTCCGGTGTTAACGAGGGGACAGCTGACGTTAGGATTATAGACGAAGATGATTATGATGATATAATCTGGGAAGAGGATCTGGAAAGGGCTATAGAAAAGCTGAAGACTGGCAAAGCAGCTGGGAGAGATGGTATAGCTCCAGAGCTAATTAAATTTGGAGGACCAGAACTGCAGAAAAACCTACAGGATCTATTCCAAGCAGCTTTTTCTCAAAAAACTGTGCCAAAGGAGTGGGAGTATAACATTCTCATTCCTATACACAAGAAAGGAAGCTCTAGCGACTGCAGGAATTACAGATCTATGCGCCTCTCACAGGTGGTTTACAAGTTCTACAGATCCATTCTAGAATGTAAGCTGAGGATAATCATGGAAGAAAACCTTGAGGAGGAGCAGGCAGCATTCAGACCACATCACCAGACCCAGGACCACATATTCTCTCTCAGGACTATTATTGAAAAGTCATGGGAACGAGGGAAAAGTATGTTTCTGGCTTTCCTAGATATCAAGGCAGCATTCGATCCAGTCCCTAGACACGTAATATGGGCAGCTCTAGCTGCTAAAAATGTCCCCAGTGATGTTTTTTGTTTTTTCTATGTTATTAAAGTCCTTATTTATTACAATCTGCTGTAATTAGAATTCTTCTTTTATTCATTCCTTCGCTTGTTGAACATTAAAGAATTTTTCTGATTTTACTGGCGCTATATCAGGCAGGCAGACTTGGTTATTTCAATTTTAAAAACCCACTGCCGCCACAAATTTTTTTTTTGTAGTTATTGAAATAAATTATAAATTTGATTTCCTTACATAGAATACTAATTATGTTCCAGGCTCGGAGAACTGCATAAAGGATACAAGAGAGACCCTGTCGTGCAACTCGAAATGGAGAGTCGCCACAACCAGCAAATGAACCTCTACTCTCCAGAAGAAGAAAGTTAGTATTTCACTCAAATATACTTCTTTATTTAAAAGGTGTATTTATCTTTAAAGTTTCACTGAGGACTTTTTAGTATAGTTATCCCTATGCGACTTCTAGGCTTGGCCAATATGGTTGGGGAGAGCGGGGTTGGTTGGCAACAGTTTTCACTTTTTTGATTGTTGAATCATTCCTGTTAATATAATCACAATAGGTTTTATACCACTGTAATCTTTAAGTATTAGAGTACTTCAAGTATTTTTTTTCAACTCATAATATTTAACACTATGATCATAGAAAATTGAAGAATTCGTCAAGCCAATTAACCCCTTATGTGGAGCAGTTTGGCCTAGAAGGTGAGTTTGTTTGGCCATCTCATTCAAGTACTGCCTGGCACATATTATCGTTATTAAAAGCTGGACTATAATGGTATAATGATTTTGAATCTGTTTTTAACAGCTACAAAGGGAAAATAGAATGACAAATGGCTGTATTTTACTATATGGCTGCATTTATTTCAATTAAAAAAAATTATATAAAATTTAAAACAGCAGAAGTTAAAAAAGTGTAATGGCTTAGAAGCATCATGGCGTTAGAGCAAAGTAAACAAATTTTTCATAGAATAAAACGAATTGCACACATCTTCAAAAACTAGGTAGGATGAATATTCTTAGGGGAACAATAACTCATCTCTAAATACTTACCAGTCCTCAAAAGTCAATAAAGAATATTTTTTTGGCATCACAGATCAGCTTCGGTAGCGGAATTCTTTTAACAACATCGGCGAAGGGGTACCATATTTCATCTTTCTTTTTTGGCCATGTCCTAAATTCATCCTTTTTTTCCATTGTGCTCACTAATACATCTGTATCATTGATTGCAGTCACGATTCCTGAGTATTTCTTGCCCCCGTTGTTCACATCAACATTCATCAACATATTCGCCACTGCCCCAACAAACCCCAGTTGAAGAGAGCAAACTAACCCCACAGGAGAAATCATATGAAAGATGGCTGACAGGACAGGGGGGAACGACAAAACAAGAAACTGGTTGGTTGAAAGGTTAGGTTTTTCAAAGGAGTTTGGTTCGG
The DNA here is from genome assembly GCA_911387785.2 of Aelia acuminata. Taxonomy (NCBI): domain Eukaryota; kingdom Metazoa; phylum Arthropoda; class Insecta; order Hemiptera; family Pentatomidae; genus Aelia; species Aelia acuminata. The sequence goes on along the minus strand of OU426981.1, from coordinate 151,736,271 downwards.
GGCTTTGTGTACAGAATCGGAATCAAATTTTTTGCCATGCCTTAAAACCAAATTTACTGAAAATGTAAAAATTTACTTACATGTTGTAAAATCAATCAATGAAGCTAACTCTTCTCTACACTGTTAGCATCGGACTGAAACATCAGGACAAGACTCCCTAGGTCAAGCAGGTCTCATGGTATGATGGTGGCGCCTTCACAACAGGTGTGACGGAAACTATAAGCCAAAGGCCAACCTACCCCCTATGCCAACCAACCCTGCTCTCCCCTACCGTTTAGTGAGGCCCCGATCTTAACTGAAAAGGAACCCTTTTGGGTTTTATTTATCTCTGAAGAGTGAGCGGAAGTCAAAAGCTGGGATCTGATAAAGCCGATCTCGGCACTTTCCAAATGAAAGGATGCGATGGGAGTAAGGTTATATTATGACGACATAACTTCCCAAAATAGTCCATACCCAGAAGGAGCATAGTGATAGCTTTAATGATTTGTTACTATACGTGTTTGTACCTGATAACTCATATTTCATTTTTTTTTTTTTTTTTTTAAATAAATTAATGCAGTTCTTATTTGTTAGGTCCAGTCCCTGCCTGAAGCCTACCTGTTTCTTCTTGTCCAGTCATTTCCTCCCTTCCAAAACCTAATCCTGTATTTTTCAAATCATTTTATCTATAAATCATGAAAAAAACAAACAAACAAACATATTCATTATTTTCCTTACACTATTGTAATTATTAATGATGTTATTTTTAAAAATATATATATATATAATAAAACATTTATCTCTTGTTCTGTCCTTAAAATTTCTGACTAGAATCGTAACCGGAGTTCACTTAATCGATGCGGAATGAAGGTCGATAAAGTAATGGATGCCGACACCAGAACTCGCTCCCTACACACCTCCAACGATCGACCGCCATCCAGACCTAACTTCGCGAGATCTGCCTTCACGCAATCTTCCCACCTCCGCCTCGACCTATCCCTCGGACGTTTTCCAGTCGGTACAGAACTTATTAATCGTTTCAGAATTCGTTCTCTACTATATTTTGCAATTTTACGCTTCCATTTTATTCACCTCGCTGCTATCACATGAATTATATTTACCCGGTACACTTCACTCAGTTCGGCATTGTGTAAGCTTCTAAATTCTCCTGTTAGTTCATCTCTCTTGGGTCCGAATATTCTATGCAGTACTTTATTTTCGAAAATCCTAAACCGTTGCTCATCCCTCAATGTCAGCGGCCACGTTTTGCATCCGTAAAGGACCGTTGGGAGAATAATAGTTTTTTTAAATCCTAATGTTTAAGTTTTTGATCGTTTATAACTTACTGGAAGACCTGATCTATATTATTCCAATTTTGTAAAACAGTGAAAATTCATATCTCCCATTATGATATATATATATACATTTTTCTATTCATTGCAACATTGACAAGGTTTCGAGGCTTTAATGCCTCATCTTCAGGTGTACTCCTCTCTAATCCCAATTAACAATATTTTAGTTAATCAATACATCAATTCCTTCAAATCTTGTCAATACCATTACCGACTTTTAATCTAGCCTCAATATCCTCATCGATTTCATTTTTTCTTGTTACGAACACCCCTAAATATCTAAATTTCTCTACATGTTCAAACATATTCCCTTCTACTTTAATATCAATAATATCGTCACCACTTCTATGACTAACCATATATTATATATTTGTCTTATCCGTATTTATTTCGAACCCAAGGTCTTGTCCCGCTTTCATCAACGGTTTTGCGTTTAGTTCTGTAGTTCCTGCGTCATCACCAAGCAAAACCAAATCATCGGCATATCCGAGCACGGGTATATTCCCTCCCAAAATTCAAACCCTTTCCGGTAAGTGTCTCCTCCCTAATGGCATATTCTAGCACTAAATTAAATAAAACAGGTGAGAGAGAATCCCCTTGTTTCAAACCAGAGCGTATCTTGAACTTCTCTGGAAAATACTTACCAATTGTAACTTTATTGAACATTACAGTCAAACACATTTTTACTAACTTTTTTGGTATCCCCTGCTCGACAAGAGTAGTATACAACTTTTGGCGGTTAATCGAGTCATATGCCTTTTTGAAATCGATAAAAAGCTGATGTACTATTCCATTACATTCTAATTTTTTCTCTAATATTTGAAGGAGAGAGAATATTTGATCTAAGGTAGATCGGTTTTACCTGAAACAAACACATTGACATTCTCCGATAATTTCCTCGGCTTATTCAGTGATTCGACTAGTCAGGATTGAAGTAAATATTTTATAAAAAACCGGTAGGAGTGAGATATTCCGCGGTAGTTATTGCAATTAGTATTTGATCCCTTTTTGTGAATCGGAATGAGAATAGATTCTTTCCACTATTCGGGTATCTTTTCTTGTTCCCGGATCTTTTTAACCAAAAAGATGTATTTTTCAAATCCCAGCTTCTCTGCATGCCTTGATTAGTTCACTAGGGATACTATCTGTTCCCGCTGCTTTATGCGATTTTAATTTACCTTTGGCTATTTCAACTTCCTCTTTACTCGGTTTCTACTATAAACGGTTCAGCTCTCTGGTATTCCAAGGGATAAGATAGACTATTATTTTCCGAATTTAAAATATTATTGAAATAATCCTTGAACTCCCTTAATACGTCTACCGGATCGGCCAAGATATTGTTATTTTCATCCCTGATTCCAGTTGTAATCGGCCCCTACCATTTACAGATTCTGTTTATGCCTTCGTACATGGCTCTAACATTATTCTAGATTTTGTTACTTCAATTGCTATTATTTTATTTTTGAGATACTCTCGCTTTTTAAATTGAAGCAATTTAGTAGTTTCTTTTCTTAATGCTCGACTTGTAGTCGAAAGTTAGTAAGATTGGTTTTGTTAGGATTATTTAATGCTTCTAGTTTAGCAGCTTTTCTTTTGTTGCACATGTTAACTCAATCTTCCTCGAACCAAGCTTAAGCTTTGTTCTTTTTATTTTCCCTTTTTCCAAGACACAAGTTACCAACCTCTTTAATATTATCCCTAATACCTTCCCATATCTTATCAATGTCTTCGTTATCCTCGTCAGAGGATTCCAAAGCTTCAAACCTATTTTTTACTTCCAGTTCGAATTGTTTTATAACCGTTGGAATTTTTAATTTCTCCACATTAAAATTATCATAATACAAACCAGCCTCATATTCTTTTTTATTTTAAGTCTCTAATGAATTTTTGCGATTACTAGTTCATGGTCCGACCTGCATACGGCCCCATGATATGATCAAATGCGATTATGGGTTTGCGAATACTGTGATATTCAAGTATATTTATGTATATCTTTATGTTTAAACGTAGTACTTTTGATTATTAGGTTTTTCGAGATGCCGAAATTTATTAGTCGTATTCCGTTATCATTGCTACATTCATGTAAACTTTCTCTACTGATCGTAGGATATTATACTTGAACCCTACCTACCTTTGCATTTGAGTCTCACAGAATAATTTTCATGAAGCTTCTCTGTAGTTTATCAGTAATCGATTCTAGTTTTTCATAAAATTCGTATTTAACTTTATCGTCACTGTTTCAGATGGTGAATGTATGTTTATTAACGTGATTTTAAACCACTTGCCCCTGAAAAATAGCTACCGAAACCTGATACACGTACGATAAATTTTCTTATAATCTTGTGAGTCAGATATTAGTGCCGATATTATATGATATAGAGTATATCGTACTCTTATCCTCAAGTTTGGAATTTTACTTTACAGGAAGGCCCTGTAAAGCTCTGGCAGAAGTACACTACGAACTTAGTTTTGATGAACCAAGTCAATCTTATTCATAGATTTTATTTTTCCTTTTAATTGTGTTTAGTTGTAACTATAAATTTTTAATTTTGGCTGTGTCATTTAATTTACATACATTTGTAATAATTTTTGGTTTTGTAATTATAATATTCATGCATATGCAAACATCTTGCAGTCATAACATTGGTATGAATAGTCCATAAAATATATATTATTAATGTTTCTTTTCTTTTACTGCAACTCAGATTTTTTTTATTTTATTTTATTTACATGACGTATTCTTTTTTCTAGTCAAAGAAGAAACGAATGTTGACTACGGGATTTTCAACTGGTTTTTCAGGTAATTATTTTCAACTTTATAAACTAAATTGTTTATAGAAGAAGTGAGAGATAGTCAACTGTTCTTCAATTACGATAGGTTAAATGATGGTCAGGATTTTCAGTTTACAATGATTTTATTGTGGTAAGCCAACGTTTCGATCCAACTTGTGAATCTTCATCAGGGCTAAAGAAAACAAATATATGAGTAACTATGCAGTTGTCATGTGCCTTTCACTTCAAAGATGTTGGATTTCCCCGTCATAAACCTTTGAAGTCGGCAAACTAACTCTCTACCACTGCCTCTCACTTTATTTTTACCTTTAGTCTTACTATCCACCTGGACTTAGTAGGTAAATATCAGATTCTATTTTATCTTGTTAACCTGCCACTTATTTTAATATTCATGTATACACCATCTTTTATATTATTATCAGTTCTGTAATGTATCCATTTATTGTTACCCTCTAGCATAGTTACTCATATATTTGTTTTCTTTTAGCCCTGATGAAGATCCACAAGTTAGATCGAAACGTTGGCTTACCACAATAAAATCATTGTAAACTGAAAATCCTGACTATCATTTAACTTATCGTAAATTGTTTATAAATTTCAATTGTGATTTATACTTTCGTTAGGCTCTAGAAGAAACACAATCGACAGCAGCCGGTAAAAGATGCCGCCCTTTTATTTTTGCCTTCCCTTTTCACCTAACAGTTTGTCTAGCGTCTAACCTTTCTATTGGGATCTAAAGAAAGTAAATACAGTCGAACCTGATTAAGTGGGACCTGCTTAAGTGGAATACCTCTATAAGTGGTACAAAACTTGTCCCATCACTTTTACCCTTAAAGAAACTCTTTAACTGGAATCTTTTCACCTATATAAGTGGAATCAATTTTTGTCGAAGTTACCTCTGTAATTGGGATGATTTTTATATTCACCTCTATAAGTGGAATCAATTTTTTTGGGAGTTACCTCTGTAATTGGGATGATTTTTATATTCACCTCTATAAGTGGAATCCACATTTCTAAGAAAACGTGAAGGGTTATCCTGTTCAGCCACAGAATTGGGAAAATGTGATAGAAGGTACCAATGAGAAGCTTCCAACATTGAAAGAGTATGTCCACATGAATGATGAAATTATAACAGCAGCAAAGCTGAATGACGAAGAAATCCTTGAAAAATCTAAAATGCCAGATGGAAATGAAAATTCAAAAGAGCCATGGAGGCTACCAGTCACGAAAAATGATGTACTAAATATTATTGAGAAGTTGCAGTCTTTTTTTGAAATGAATAAACGGGCTGAAGATGAAATCTTTGATAAATTAAATGACAGAAAAAACAAAACAATTTTAAGTGCCAAAGTGAAGTGCAGAAAAAAATAAGTGTTTACTTTCATTATTAATACATTTATACATAATTATCTTGTAATATGCATTATTTTATTTTCGCAGTACAAAAAAAAAATGAAATAATTGTATCAATATTTAATGTAATTATGGTTTTTAAGCGTGTACTGTAATAATTTTTTTATGAAAATTACGAGTTGTTTGAAAACCTCTTTTAGTGTTACATGCCCCCATAATAAGATACCTGCACCTTGGATAAGTGAAACCTTGTTTAAGTGGAATATCTCTGTAAGTAGAATTAAAATCCTGTCACCAAGAAATTCCAGTTATCCAGGTTCGACTGTATTTCTAATAAAGAAAAACAAAGAGTTTATTAAAAGTTAATTTATTTATAAAAAAATGAAACAATTGTTGATTTTTGATAATCGTCTTTGGCAAACGAGATCTCAAAACCATGGAATATGTCCCAGATAGTAGAAGACCATGAGGGTGTCCAAGGATATCTTATCTCAATCACATCGATCGGTAATTCGGTACTTTATTCAATAACTTTTTACGTTTTTTTTTTCGATTTTTTATAAAATTGATAAAACTTAGTACTTAATCTCATGCCCGAGATATGGCTACAAAAATTTCATCAAAATTGTCAGCCGGTGGGGGGCACTTTATTTCATAACTTTTCCCCCATTTTTAAGTTTTAAGTTTAAGTTTTTTTTTTTTTCTCAAAAATGGTTTTAACGATTTTGATCAAATTCGTCTTGTTTAATAAGTATTAGTAAACAAACAGTATTAGTAAACAAACTCTTTTTCTATGATAAAAACTTTTATGATCCAAACCCAGGGCGAAAAAGTTATTGTTTAACTCACACTTTAATTTTAATTGCTCCATATGTTTAGGTGAACCTTGAACTTTTTGAAGGAAAACCTTTTATCAAAAAGTTATTGGAAAACTTTTATTGATAATACTTTTTAGTAATAAGTTTTTCAAATACTTTTAAAATGAAACTTATTTAAAAAAGTTAATAACTCTTTCGACCCCTTGCACAAACCCTACTTTGAAATGAAATTAGACACTTTTTTTTGCTAAGGGCTCTGTTGATTATGGGCCGAGTTGATTAGGAATAGCCAGGGTCATCATAGTAGTAGGTCATTATAGTATTTCTAAAGATGTCCTCTAATTTCCTGCAATTATACTATAAAAACTATAAACTATAAAAATAAACTCACGCTTAAAATTATAGTGAAAACAGGCGAAATCTAGGAGGCACAGTGGACCCCACAGAAAGTTCAAATGTAACATGTGGAGGGGCAACCTTACATTTCTGTTAGTGGAGGGACCTGATAGCAAACATTTTTCAGATCTCCAATGGATGTTTAAAATAACACATTTTAAAACACTTTGACTACGACAATATGAAATTTAATTTTTTTTTAGCTGCTTATGTTTCCAAAAAATGGCAGAATTTTACAAAGCTTGTTGCTAATTAATACATACAGTACCAGTCAAAAGTTTAGACTCACTTGTATTTAATTCACAATCTTCGATTTTAAAAAAATAATTGTAACTCAAGAGATAACATTTCAAAAATTATATGATTTTTTCGAATACAATCTATATAAATAAAGATAAAATTCTGTTTGTTTGTTTTTTCTTTACAGAAATCCATATCGTTTGTCCTAAATTATCCGAATTTCGCTCAGTGGTTCTTTCATACCAGTTGCGAACACCTGTCCATATTAAAATTGCATATCTTCAGCTAATCTCTGGGTATATTCTTTACTGTTATAAAAATCGTTATGATCTCGCTTTAAATTAGATTTTTACGAAATCAACCGCTGGAGTCGAAAAAAAATCTCATTTCTGTCCTAACGAACTTTTCTTGACCCAAGACTTATCTCATTGTTTTCCAAATTACCTGGGTGAAACCGGGTTATATATACAGCTAGTTATAAATAAATTATAGTTGTTATGTTGCTCAATAAATAAAAAGTTGTTATTTATTTATTTTGCAAAATCTAAGGGTGAGTCTAAACTTTTGACTGGTACTGTACAGTCGATCCCCTTAAGAGAAGATATATGAATCCTATGTTTAATTTTGTTTCAAAGACTGATACTTGAATTTTTATTTGTTTATTATGCTACAGGTTAAAATGTATTTTTTTGAGATTCTTCTATTATCCAATTATGTTTTTATCAACTTCAATACTTTTGTTATTGTTGCAAAAAGTTGAGAAAGTTTGTGTTCCTAATGTTTATGTCAATGTTTACTTTGACTAATATTTTAACTCCTTGCTGCTTTAAAGGACTCATTTATATATTTGAAGTAAAGGATCAATAAAATAATTGTGTTTTTTGTCTTTTGAGACATTACTGGCTATTACATTAATGACTTTTGTTAACCTGTTCGCTGCGGATCAGTCCAATGCTTGACCTTGTGTTTGTGCTAAGGGGCTGCCGCTTGAGCAACCGCCCAGTGCTGAGTTCTTTTTGCTAGTTTTTCATCGCAAATTCGTCATTCTGATTTTAAAAAAAGAAAAAAATTCCATCCTCATTTTTATATCTGGACTTTAGAGATGGGCATTGGTAGAGTTAAATTTCTTTTTTTTTACTTTCACTTACCTATATATGAAATATATAGTAAGTGGAAGTATTGCGATCGTGAAAATTTTCGACTTCCGGTTTTCAACGGAAATACACGTTTTGGGACCCCCTGAGTCGAAATAACCAAGTCCCGCGAAATGGTCTGTGTGTGTGTGTGTCTGTGTGTGTGTGTGTGTGTGTGTGTGTGTGTGTGTGTGTGTGTGTATGTGAACAGACTAGCTCAAAAACTATAAACCGTGGGAACCTGAAATTGGGTATTTAGTGTAGGTATATGCCCGCGATGTGACAGCAAAAATTTCATCAAAATTGCTCAACGGGAGGGGGTACTTTATTTAATAACTTTTTACGTTTTTTTTATTTACTCAAAAACGGTTATAACGATTTTGATCAAACTTGGTATTTGATGTATGTATATGCCAAAGATGTGATAGCCAATATTTCATCAAAATTGATCTACGGGAGGGGGGACTTTACTTAATAAATTTTGTACCATTTTCACGTGTTCTTTTTATTTTCTCAAAAACGGCTCTAACGATTTTGATTAAACTGAGTATTTGATCTATTTATATGCCCGAAATATGACTGTAAAAATTTCATCAAAATTGATTAACCGGAGGGGGGACTTTACTTAATAAATTTTGTATCATTTTCACGTGTTTTTTTTATTTACTCAAAAACGGTTTAAACGATTTTGATCAAACTTGGTATTTGATGTATGTATATGCCAAAGATGTGATAGCCAATATTTCATCAAAATTGATCCACGGGAGGGGGGACTTTACTTAATAAATTTTGTATCATTTTCACGTGTTCTTTTTATTTACTCAAAAACGGTTTTAACGATTTTGATCAAACTTGGTATTTGATGTATTTATATGCCCGAGAAATGACTGTAAAAATTTCATCAAAATTGATTAACCGGAGGGGGGACTTTACTTAATAAATGTTGTATCATTTTCACGTGTTTTTTTTATTTACTCAAAAACGGTTTTAACGATTTTGATCTAACTTGGTATTTGATGTATGTATATGCCAAAGATGTGATAGCCAATATTTCATCAAAATTGATCCACGGGAGGGGGGACTTTACTTAATAAATTTTGTATCATTTTCACGTGTTCTTTTTATTTACTCAAAAACGGTTTTAACGATTTTGATCAAACTTAGTATTTGATGTATTTATATGCCCGAGATATGACTGTAAAAATTTCATCAAAATTGGTCAGCGGGAGGGGGGACTTTACTTTATAAATTTTGTATCATTTTCACGGGTTTTTTTATTTACTCAAAAACGGCTTTAACGATTAACAAAAATAAGATATGAATGTAGAAAAATGTGTGACTTTAGGAAATGATAATTAGCAAAACACGTCAATTTCAAATCTAAGTAAGTTGGTAAGTGAAAGTTGTGTGTTGCGCGCACGCACCAGATTTTTTTTTTTGTTATTATGTTCTTGTGTGTGATATGTTTTGAAGCAAGGCAATAAATACAAAGGTACTTCACATATATCACAGCAATACATCGTTAATTTTTTGTGTTTACTACAAACTATACTGAGAGACTTGTGTACAGTGCCTAAGCCAAATCAGGAATGAAAATGTCTGACCACTCAGACCTGGCATAGAATGAAAAGGGGATGCCTACGCTACCTACTGGGTATTCAAAGAGTCCATAGATTGATTTAGAGATCACGGGGCATGGGGGTTTCCGCGCCAAACTGCACAGTCTTGGAAAGGACATAGATCCCCTTTGCCCCAAATGCAGGGTTCCGGAGACGGCTGAGCACATCATTATGGACTGCACCGTCTTTGAGGCACTTAGGGCCAAACTGTTGAGGGAAACTGGACTCTACGTGGTAGCAGAAAATGATTTCCCTCAGCTAGTGACTGAAGCAAACTACCCGTACTACAAGTCCTTTGTGTACGGGTGGAAAACTGCTGTTGGCCCTGCCCATTTCAATTTGACAAGGCAGGGACCTTTGCCTGGAAGACCACCTGAAGGAGGAGATGAAGAAGAAGGCCAAGAAGAAGGTGAATTGCAGAGTAGCAGCTGAAAACTGAAGTAAGAAGAAGAAGAAGAAGGAACAGAAAACAGAAGAAAAAGAAACAACTGAAGTATAACTTCAAAGATTTCCAGTTGCGACATTTGTAAAATGTTGCCAACACCCGTGTTGCCGAAAGGCAAGGAAGGGCGAAATAAATAAATAAATAAATAAATAAATAAATAAAGATTGATTTAGAGACCGCTAGATGCTGTTTCAGCGGCACAGAAATATGTGCGAGTAGCAGACGTTCAGAATCACAGATCTGTGATAGTAGCACTAGAGGTGCGCTCCCTTAAGCCCACAGTCCTGTGTTAGTAGCAGTTTAAGAGTCAAAACTTAGTAATAATATTTGTATAATTGATGTTTATTCGTTCATTATTGAATTTATTTTTATTTACTCTTTTTTTTTTTTTTTTTTTTTACTACCCCAGTTCACCAACATCAAGTTCATCTCAGCAGTGACAGTGAAGTGACCTTTCATTCTGAAGTTAAATCGTTTGGATCGGAAATTGATCATCGACGACAATACTGTGTGAAATACTGACTGGATTGGCTCCATAACATAGAGTCGGAGAAATGTTAGCCCTAAGCATATTGTGATCGCCCTAGTCGTAAGAGTTTGAAACATTTCCAAAAAAGTACTTTCCTACTTTCCATCTGATTTGAAAAAGAGAGCATTTTGTTATTATAATTGTTTTTAATGGATTAGCATGTGTGTATTGCGAGCTATTTTTATTTTTGTTATATTGTTTTGTTTATATTCAAATTTTATTCTTCTTGTATTTTAATTATTTATTAATTGTTGTTATATGACAAAGAAAAAAACATATACAATCAAAAAACTTTATTTATCCATATGATATTTTTTCTTCCCCTTTATTTTTGAGAATAATTGTTCTAATGTCCATTTTATAAACATAATGTGATAAAAATAAATTATTATCTCAATATTATCCTAATTATATAAATAATTTGAAAAGAAAATTGAAATATTTTTTTCTATAATATTGAAATTTATAGAATATAAGTGAATTTTGGTCAAATCTAAATACTTGGTTAATTTAAATATTAGCTTTCCTTTTCTCTAAAGAATCGAAAGGTGACAATATTTTTACAAACTTTTGGATTTTTCAATTAGACTGAAAAAAAAATTGAAATTAGTACCTCTACCAAGTTATTTTTAACTTTCACAGTTTAGATGACTTTAAGGATGAGTTTTAACTTAAAAGTATAAGTCTGTTGACAAATTTTGTTTATTATGTTTATTTAAATGCTATTATATAAATAGTGTATCATATAATTTGTAAATAAATTTAGTGAGATTTGTATTTTGTCTTCAATATTTTTCACATAAAGTTTTCCCTGTGTTCATTTGATTTATTCAGCCTTATATTTAGAGTACAGTCGACTCCGTTTTATTGGGACATAAAGGGAAAATTTGTTTTGTCCCAATTAGGCGGAGGACCCAATAAAGCGGAGATCATGAATCCACGAGTAAATGCAAAGAAAAAATGCCTAAATACGCCTAATCACTGGGCTTGATGCAATAAATTGGTCATACTTGTGGTAAAACCAAGTTAATAGGTGCATTTAGGTTTTTCTATTCTCGTCTATTAATTTAATGACGCGGTCAAAATATTACGATTAATTTAACTCTTAAAATGTATTTTTATTAAATAGGTGTTTTTTATATGACAAAATTTACAAAACATACAAAATGACACAAATCATAATATCTATTCGTTTATAACATAAATTGTACTTTTGTAGACAAAATTTCGAAATAAAAAATGATTCAGAACATGTTTTTACGTCAATTTTCTTGACAGGTAAGAATCAACTGTGTATTGTCACACCCATTATAAACTTATGACCAACATGATTAGCGCACTTTTTAGGATGCCTTAGGATTTACCTCATTTCTTTTTTTGAAAAAAAAAAAAAAGCGACTGAACTTTGTGATGCGGTTTCTTGCTTCTGGTAGAGAAACAGGTTTGGTCTTAGATACTTAGATTATAATCTAATCGAATAATTATTCGATTGACACCAGAGCTCATAAAAATAAAGTTCCAGAAAGTGTCGGCCCGATTAGCCGATGTTTTGTCCTAATGAAACAGTGATGTTTTACCTACATTTGATTCAGTTTTATTAAAAATGGCTCAATTAAGCGATGGTCCCAATTATCCGATGACCCAATTAAACAAGAGTCGACTGTACTGACTATTTGGTAAAGAAAACAAATATTGCCTTGTAAATTAATATGATGGAAGTCAATCCTTCATATAGTTATACCTTCATATACCTGGAAAATAACATTTTACATAGATATTTTGACAAGGAGGATACTTCCCTACTTCTTTCAACACTTCCTTATCCTTCATCTATTAGAGTTCTCATATTTTATATAGAGGTGTATAATAGTCAACTGTTTGTCTTTACGATGGGTAGATTAATAGTCAGGATTTTCAGTTTGGAAACTGAAAATCCTGACTATTAATTTACCTATATATTTTTATATTCTATCATCCAACTCATACACCTTAATTTGTTTTTAGAATTTATTCTAACCACAAAAATCCTTAATATAGTTATACTCTTCATATACCTTCTTCTTCTTTTTCTTCCACCCGTCTGCCTTAAACATGGCAAGCAGACAAAATAGTCATCATTTTCTTATTCATGTTAAGAACGAGTGCAGGACATTCGAAAATTATTTTTACATAATTGGCATTCGCGTAACGCCAACCCTGTTTCCAGCCCGTCCGGTATTTCCCAGTGATGAGGTTTATGGTTTCCTCAAAAATTTCCGAGGGTTATAAACTTATTGAAGGGTTCTTTTCGGGTTTTTCCAAATTAATTTTACCTGCACCTTATTCTTTAGTCAAATAGGACAAATTTAGAAGACAAATATGAATGAGGAGATAAAGAAGAGTTAATGTGGCAAAAGGTATTGAGGCCACCGGGCACGGCAGCTGGTCTGAGGCCATAGGGCCAATTTTTAACATTTTTTGGACATCTTTCTTTCTAAATTTTCAGTGAGTAACTAAGAGCTGTTATTTCGGTGTTCACTGATGTATGTTCAGGAGAGCTGCTGGTATTTAGATTTTTAAAATATTTAATTTTTTTTTTTAAATAATCTAACATTTTAAAATAAAACCTCCTCTTTCATTATTATAATCTATTTGAACCTCATGTTGTTGAGGTTTTGCAGATAGCTAGTGAAAAGAGAGCAGCAATATGACAGTGAAAACATCCAAATGTTTTATTTATTAATGGTCTTTTGGTTAAATATTTAATTTATAATTTTTAAATTATTTTATTAGAAGATAAAAGATTCGACCACGGACGGGAATCGAACCCAGGTCCTCCGCATCTACGTTGTGGCGCTATATCAGTCTACAGGCCACAGGTTCTGCAGCGCTCGAACAGATATATCAGTCTACAAGCGTTAAAGGGTTAATGTATAAGTATCTAATACAAGAAAAAATTAATTAAATTTTCCCTAACAAGATAATTTACTTCTCCTTGATTGTATTTCCTAAATACATAACATAATAGAACAAACAATTATTTTCAATCGTTCATGATAACTATCAATTTCAGTTTTACTATAGATAATTTTTGTAATGTAATACTCTCTGAATAGTTCCTTCCAGTCTAGGATGCCACTTTTAACTCTGAGTTCTGCGTCTTTTTCATCAGCTTATTTCATGATCTGCCTCATGTATTGGGTATATACACAGTATACAGGGTATTCAGTTATTAATTAATGGAGAACCCCAAGGAGGTGATTCTATACCCAATTTCAAGCAAAGCCATTTTTATAGCCACGACAAATATTATTACACACTTTATGAAAGAGTGTTAAACTCCCTTTTGGCTGATATGGTTTGCAGTCTTCAGAATGTTTAAAAGTACTGACTGATATCAAAACTATAGAAAATTGCAAATGCGAAAATACATAAGCCAACTTTTGTCTGAAGACTATGTGCAACCTACAATGGAAGAAAGAAAGAAATGCATATGATAATTGTTTAGGCATTATGTTATAGATAAGGATTGGAAGGGTTTATAATATTATCAACACAGAATATTTTATGCAAAACACTATATTTTTACAAAAAAAAAAAAAACATAGTATAATAATCAAGGTACTTTTATATAGAAAAAAAATCCTCTAGTCATTCTTAATAAAATCAGACTATTGTTTCTTCGTATAAACTTGTCCTTTGAGGAAAAGGATTTTGAGGTAATCAAAGTGGTACAGAGTTCTGAGGAGGCATAACAGTTCTAGTATAATCAATTGAGGACACATGTTTATATACTTTGTCTTAAAGGAAAAAATAAAATAAATTGAAGAAAAAAAAAACAACTGCAGTTAATGCTTTAAGTACTTCAGCCTTCCATTTGTTAACTTTTAACAGTTACAGCTCCTCAGACACCCTATATATTATTAAAAAATTCCTATTAGGAATTAACAAAAAGAAGCACAAAGTTTATAATTTTGCAGTTCAAACAATAAATTTTTGTACATATATAAATGATATATAATATGTAACAGAAATAAACCTACAAACTACTAGCGTTAATATACAATAACGAATTTGCACGTAGGTAATATAATATATCTATATAACATTTTTTTTTTATAAAATTTGTTTATAAAATTCTTTATCTTTGCATATTTTTTTTTTCTTTAAACATATACATTCAAGTAGCTTTTGAAGGTTTTAAATCATATGCCATGATTTTTTTTTTTTTTTTTTTACAAATAAAATGGGCTGAAGGGGATAACAATTTTTAGTGATTACTTTTAAATAATCAAGACTTGGTAATCATATAAAGATTCACACGCACGAGGACATTATTAGCCTGTTATATAATAGTCGCATGTTGGCTTTCACAGCTTTAAGACAGAATCGACTGTCTCTTTACATGTCCTCCACAAGTGACAAAAAAAATATATATAAAAAAATAATAGCGATTTATCGTAGTGCCATACAGCCCTTATAAATGTCTTATAAAAAAGAAACTAGAATAAAAATAAAAGCTAATTTACAAACAAACTACAACATGATTGAAAATATACTTTTTGAAATATAAAATAAAAGGACTCATACATAAAGGTACATAACGAACCTGATAAAAAATACAGTGAACAATACTACAACTATTATCTTTTCCGTTTCTTTAATACTTTTTATAATCGATGTACAAGGTTTAATATGCAGCCTTTAGAGTTGACACGATTAATTTATATTAGTTGCAGATTGAATTAAAGAAAAACATTTAAACGATAGTTCTAAATGGCGAAAAAAGGAACAATAAAGAAACTACATTTTTAAAATTAAAAAAAAGAAAAGAAAAATATGGTATGTCACTACTCGTTTATCCTAACCTAAAAACGATGACTCAAAATGACTAAGTTTTCAATTTTTTCATGTTATGCGCCTGATTATCGGGGTACATAAGAGGCACAAACCAAATAAAAAATATTCACATACAAAATACGTCTTATCTACAAGTTACCTTTCGAACTTAAACTAATATATCGGAAAAATAATAAAATTAAAGCGTATTTTATTGCCTTCCCCAGTGTACAATTAAAAACGAAACCTGATCTTGGAGGCGAAACGGTTGGCTTATTTAAACGGAAAAGCACAAACTACTCTAATAAAAAACAAAATACTTATATGATGTGTTATCACAAAAACTACACAACACTTCAATATAAAATTGATAAATATGGCAGGCATTTTATGATATTCAAAACAAAAGTTTTTTTATCGAACAGAATCAATTGTATAGATCAGGGTGTAGGACACTTTCTCACTCAGAAGTCGATGTCGTGAATGTCTGTTGGTGTACCAGACTTCATTTTGTCTTCCTCTTGTATCGCTGTGGCGACAGAAATCGTTTCATTAATCATATCTTCCATCTGCCTCAAACATGTCTGGAGATAGTCCTGGATAACAAAAATAAAAACAAAATTAAATTATGTTAGAACATAAACTGAACGTTTTAATTGTTAAAAAATAAATAATTAAAAAGTCAGTATCTAGGTGCTCATATAATCATAACACTGGTTGCCAAGACATGCAGTGATACTTGTCCAAAAACATAGTGCAATAGTTAGCGAATCTGAATGAGATATAAATGTAAGAATCATGGAGGAAGATAAATTTTTTTAAATGCTTACTTAAACATTGAATTCAATTTGCTGAAATAATAAGAAGTAGCTAAATTGAAGGGATCGAGGAATGGAAATTTGGTTACCTTACCATTGTTTACTGGGTATCAATTATGTTAAAATTCTTTTAATTTTTTTTATAAATAAACTACAACAATTAAAGGGATTGGGGCAAAATAGTGCCAAGCAACATTTTTAACAAAAATAAACTGTAGCTGCAGTCTGCTGTATATTAGGTTGGACTATATGTCTATGATGGAAATGCCACCTAAATATGACTATAGAGGCTCTATAGTCATATTTAGGAGGCATTTCCATCATAGATATATAGTTCAACTAATATACAGCAGACAGCAGCGACAGTTTATTTTTGTTAAAAATGTTGCTTGGCACTATTTTGCCCCGATCCCTTTAATTGTAGTGTATTTATAAAAAAAATTAAAAGAATTTTAACATAATTGATACCCAGTAAACAATGGTAAGGTAACCAAATTTCCATAATGTAAAATAGAGAGGGGGGGACAGTTGGCCTAACTTTCCTACCTGGTTATATCCCTTGTCTATAACCAAACAATGAGATGTTGTCCAATTAATTCGTTGTAGGTTCATCTTCTTTCTTAAAGATGTCAAGTATGACAAAAAAAAAACAAACAAACGAACAATGATGAATGTACCCTCATGTTGGTGGATGAAAACTAGATCCTCTTGCAAGAGAGGGGTTCATCAAGTGAACCACCTTACTATTGAGCATTTCCGTCGTCAGGACGACCATTCACAAGATCCAGATTCCCACGACTGTGTGTGTGTTGGGCGCCTCCCATGGACCCTTTTTGATGAAGACATAATCACGATCCTGACGTCACACCGTGAGCCGAAACAAAAACCGCTCAAGGGCGCGACAAAAAAACAAAACAAGGAATTAACTTTGAGAGGATTACCTGGGGAGGGCCTTCTTCTTCTCACTCCTTGGCGAAAGGGTAGGCGTAAAAAATTGATGAAAGAATTCCACAGGCACTGGGAACACAAATTCGGCGGCGCTAAAAGGGTCCAGATTGAAAGAAAGATAAAAAAGACCAAAAAAAAAAAAAGAAGAAACAAAAAAAAAAGAAGAACCGCTTGGAAGGATCATTGTTCTGATGCTCACCTTCGCTACAAGATCCCTCTATTCAAGATGGACTAAAGGAACGAAACTATGGCGGATGGAAAGGAAACAAAATGTCTACAACAATCAGAATTAAATTGCACAAGAATCGATATGTTAGGAATAATAAGATCTATTTTGATGTATCATTTTCAATAATTGACCAAGAAACACTCCACTGAACTATCCTAAACATTGAGGCTTTACGTTAAAAAATACATGAAATCAAAAATATATATTAAAGAAAGAAGCCATTGATACCTCGTTTTGAAACATTAGACACGATCTTTCTTTTACAGTGCTAGTAGCAACGCACTACTGGAATCGCAAGTAACCTTTTTATTTGTTTGATTTGTTTAACCTCACTTTAAGCTACTAAGGCTAATCGGACGATGCTACAGTGGGAGTCCTAAATTTTGCCTATCCAGGTATTATTAGGATAGGGATCTTTAACGAGTACCTGCCATCGTACAGGCTCGGGACCTCTATTTTACGTCCTATCCGAGGGACGGCATAGATAAGGATTTTTTACTACCATTAAAAAAATCTAAGTGCCGCAGCTGGCGGCGAACCTGCGATCTTTAGTATTGTAGGTTGCCATGGTAACCACTATACCACAGTTGACCCCATAACCCATAACCTTTTTGAATAAATTAACGGAAAACCAAATGTTGTTTTCTTTTTAATCTATTTGTTTTTCTCTTAAAATTACAGTAACTACATAAAAAATTACAGCTGTGAAGAACTTAGAACTACATTAACAGATCTTTTAAGAAGATTAATAAGGTCAAGTGGTCCAATGAATGTCTTTATGATAGTAGTGAAATGCTTGCAACAATTAATTTTGACGAATAATTAACCATTACGCATTAAAATTATAAAATGCGGATGATGTGAATCAATTCTTACACAGCCCCTTGTGTGGTCAACCAGTTTGCGGTTAACCTTGACCCCGTACCGACAATAATCTCTATGTTGAGCCACATTGAAATGGATTTTAATGTATCCCTACTAAAAATTATTTCGTTAAAACAAAATAAAAATGCAATGTTTAAAACAAGGTTAAGACGATTTCCATAGCATAAACACTTGGGCACGTACATAGATCAAACACGCAACGTTGCAAATCGATACCGTTTGGAAATTCAGATCAGCTGAGAGGAATTTGGAGGCCTTGAAGACCAAGGATCCCTTTGAGACAGACACAAGTCCGCGGATTTCAAGGCATTGCATAAATTGGCAACCAAGGGACATTAATAACTCAAAAAAACAAACAAAAAAAAAAACTCAAAGGTTAGAAAAGATTACAGGGATTTCCCTCTGATTTCACTGCCTACTATCGAGTTGTTAATCGTAAACATACTTATTCTTTTACAATAAACGGCTTAGGTCTATGTTTACTACAATCGAATAGGAGGATGTTGCATACAATAATATGTAACATCATTATAATACGGTTTAACTCTCTTAACTTAAAATTAAAGACAAAAACTATACAGTGGGGGGAAACAGTTTCATATTTTGTGTTTGGATTATTTCGAAACTTTATGACATTGGTTAGTAGTAACTTTTTTCAGTTTATTCAATTTTGTGGTGGGGGGGGGATAATAGTCAGTTTTTTTTTTATTTAGTTATATTAATGGAGTTAAAGATAAAGAGATAATCGAGTTAATTTTCTAGATTTGCCAACGAGTTAGCCTTGTGAAAATAATTATTGGATCAGCTGTTATTTAGTATCCAGTCAGCTGTTCTGTTCTGAATTAGACATTTTTTTAACAATTAGCATGTAAACAACAACTGCCATGGTGATATTAACATGAAATTCATGTTACCCAGAATGTTTTAAATTCATATTAAAAAAGTGACCTTTGTTAAACAGTAATATAATTGTAGGGTAAGTATATGAAATGTTTTAAAGTACTAAATCAGACAGTAATTAATACCTACATTAAAACAATAAGAAACAGCTGATTGTAATTAGATGTTTAAGTTTTACTTGTTATTAAATATAAACTTAACTGTCTCACTAAGTTTAGCAACCATGGTATGATAATAGCAGCCTTTGTTTGTTTGTCACTTTATGCTACTAAGGCTAATCGGACGATGCTACAGTGGGAGTCCTAAATTTTGCCTATCCAGGTATAATTAGGATAGGGAGATCTTTAACGAGTACCTGACATCGTACAGGCTCGGGATCTCCATTTTACGTCCTATCCGAGGGACGGCATAATCAAGGATTGTTGACTCCCATTAAAAAATCCTAGGACCGCCTCGGGACGCGAACCCGCGACCTTTAGTATTGTAAGTTTCTATGCTAACCACTTCGCCACAGGTGACCCCTATTGACATTGATAAGTAATTGGAAATATTTTTTCATGATATTTAAATCCTTAAATTTAATTCAGTAAAAAAAATAGGCATGGTGTCCTTTTCCTCCGTGGTACAGATAAGATAATTATCCCTCATAATTGTAAGCTATGATCTAATAAAGGAGTAACACTTAACAAGAATAAAAGGAAATGGGGAAGCATTGAAAGGTCCATGAAAGCAACTTAAATATTAATATCGGTGAATAAAAAAAATATAATAATAATGAAAAATAATAAAGGTTATTATAGGGGAGGGGACCACATCCACTTAGCTATCTACAATGTGGGACAAGAACCATGGTATTTGAATTATTTAATTATTATTACATATTATATTATTGGAAGTCCCGAGCCTGTACGATATCAGGTACTCGTTAAAGATCCCTATCTTAATTATACCTGGATAGGCAAAATTTAGGACTCCCACTGTAGCATCGTCCGATTAGCTTAAGTGGCATGAAGTGACGTTAAAAAAAAACAAACATGTTATATTATTATTGTTATTAATACATCGGAGGATGTTACCTTCTCCACGCCAAGGGTCTTCGTCAAGTGGTCTGTCAGCCTGTCGATCGTCCATCCACTCCTGTTGCACCACTGCAGACCTTTGAGTGCTGCAGCGATAGCAGCCCCGGCGAGTATACTAGCAGTGTACATGCAGAATTTAAATTCTGTAACAAACAAAATAGAAAAAAACATTATTAAAAGTCGCCATAGAACAATAAATAATACAGCGCAGCTGTGTAAATGTAAATATAGATGTTATTATTGTACGTTATTACCATGAGGAGGGTAGCATAAGTGCCTGGAGCAGGAATAGTTGAATATCAAAGAGGGAAACTGGGTCAAAGAGGTGATGGGAACTGGAAGCCTGGAAGGAAGTGTGACCTTATCAAGGGAGGGTTATGGCAGTTAGGCCCATGGGCGTCACCAGGACCAAATTATTGGGGAGGGGGGGCGGCTCAATATTTTCCTAGATTAGGTAGATAGAAATTCGAGGGGCTAAAAGTTGAAATAATAAGTCCTAACAATAACTGTTGGGGCATTTAAATTCATCCTCCAACGCTGTATTCTCTAAAGGTATTTATAGTCTCTTAAAACTTGTCAATTTATGCCTCAGCTATAAAATAGGAAGTTGTTAAGGCTTAATGTTCAAGAATGTGGGCCAAAATTTCTTGATTGAATTTTATTCAAGTGTTTCTTCTGATCTCGATCCCACTAATTTCATTGCTTTCCATTAACTTCTATAAGCTTCAAATTGATGGAAAGTAGGATCAAGCTGCTTGGTTTAAAAAAAGAAATGTAGAACAATAAAACAAAACAGCTCGAGGTGAAATAAAAAATATATAATTCATCAAATAGACAATACACCTGACAAGCTTTTAATAATAGAGTATGCTGAAATTAACTAACATTTTATATTTATATTTTTTTATTAAACTCGGATAAATTCGTAAAATCGCATTTTTATTTAATTTTTTACATTGGGTCATCTCCTGTCAAAATATTAGTTGGCAACAGCTAAAACGACAAACGAAGCAAATTTAACTTTAAATAGTTTTCATTAGGCCTTAACAACACTTTTTTTGTTAAAAATAACAGCAAAAAACTGAAGGGAGTAAAGAAACTAAGAATAGATTATTACAAAAAAATTAAGCGTATTAGACAGAAGTACGTTTTTTACTTAAGTATGTTTAACTTTCTTTTGTTGAACAGCTGTTTAAACATAACCTATCTAAGCTACGTTAAAGTCATCTAAATTATTTTCCCTATGTTTGGTGTTTTGTTTTTTTAAATATATTCTGTTTGTTAGGTTTGCATGTACGAGATGTAATCCAAAAGCAATGTAATTTTCTTTTTGCTTAATACTAGTGAATACTTAAATGAACCAAACAGCATTTACAGCATTGATGTGACATACTATTTAATTTCTTTTTTAAGGATGCTTATGAGATATATTAAGATTTCTTCAAGAGCATAAACTAAAAGCGGATAGAATTGAGAGAGTAGAGAGCTCGTTATTCTCAAGGAGAGGGGGCCCTGTTTAAATTGGTCACGAGGGATAGATAGTATCTGCAAGGGCGGCCTCCTCCAATAATATTCCGAGCGCCCTCTATCTCGGCCGGCAGCATCTCATCGCGGTTAGTTAGGCCATTGTTTGTCCTCGGGGAGGGAGACTGACGGGTGTGGGAACCAAGGTGCTCTGGCGTTTATCAATCCAAAGGATATGGGGAACGACGAAATCGATTTAAGATATAATAGAAGAAGAAACATAATATAATAAGAATGGGTGGCGGGATGGGCGAGTGGGCAAATGCGTTAGAAAATATGCATTGCCCATGGCAACGTCTGATTGGAAATACGAAGACAGCAAGTTCAAAACCCGGAGCCAGGGGAAAACTTAATTATACTCGGCATCAATCCCCCACCCTCTCCCCTGGCACGGGAAACTCCGTATAGCCTACAAGGCGAGGAAGGGGAGGAACAAAAAAAAAAAATATATATATATATATAGTAAGAATTATAAAAGTTATATTTAAATAAATCACCAATACGAAACAATGTGAAGGGAAGAACATTAGCAAAAAGTCTTCAATGGAGGTGTTGGCGGTTGGTATTCCCCTTTTTCTTCTTTAAAATAGAAATGTATAAAGGAACGAAATATCTTTTAAAATTTACAGCAAAACAAGCGCTTACATGGTGCTTTCCACCATTTCATATCCTATGTGAACACTTCAGTTAGTTATGTTACCTTTAAGGCTGCATTATTAAATGGGAATGAACTTGCAAGCAGTTTACAAATTGCTAATTCCCAATGGGTAGTCGTATTTTGGGACCTTACTATAAATAAATAGGGAAGAGTAAAAAAGTGATTAATTAATAGTACTCGAAGGGTTCTTTCACGCTATAAGAGGAGTGTGAAAATTGGAAAATCCAAAAAATAAGTTGCAAACATGTACACCTTATCATGAAAAAAGGGGATGCAAGCAGTAGCGGATCCAGAAATGTTCTGGGGGGGGGGCGCACTTTTTTTTTTTAATATTTGCCTCATAAATTAAAAATATTAGTGCACATTTAGTAAATTTTCAAGTAGTAAATTTCTATTAAATGTTTAAAAATAATTCAGTGTTCATTTAAGGAGTTTTTTTTTTATTTATTTATTTTTTATATTGATCCTCCCCTTCCTCGCCTGTTAGGCTATTAGAACTCGGATAATGCATGAGTCACCTGATAACTTTTAATTCATAAAAATCAAAATAATAAATAATTTTGAGTTTTTTTAATACTTATGTGTCCATATTCATCCACTTTAAATAATTTTTTGTTGCTGCAGAGGGGTACCCATCACCTTCCAAAACCTCTCGCTATCAACTTCCACCCTTAGACCCAGAATCCGAGACGGCGAAGATGAGGAAAGAATGGAAATGCGGGAGAGAGAAAGGAGCAGGGCACTAATAACAGTAAGCACTTGGGACCAAGGAGGTAGGGAGAACGGATTCCAAAGAACAGGTTCTTACCGCCCGCAAAAAACCTCCTTGGGAGGCCGCCGGCGCCTAATTTGGTTCCCTCATTATCTCGTCCTATACGAGAAAATAATTAAAATAATATAATTATAAATGCTTATTATCTATATATGTATGTATATATAAACATATAACAAACATTCAAAAGGACAATAATTTAAGTAATTTAATATCCAATAAAAGAAATTTAATATTGAAACAGAAAGTAACATGATTCTACTTCTAAACTTATAAACACGAAGAATGATACTATTTTTACATTATACTGCTCATGAAAGTATTTCTTTCTTGACTGTTAGCTAGCCTAGAAAGTGATCCATTACACTACTAGTACAGTAAAGGAAACATCTGTTTATAAAACTCTTAAAAAGCTTACTAAACTTTTTATCACTTTAATTTAAATATATCTGAAGTTAGTGCTGTCAATATTCCCAAAACTATATTTGATCAATGAACCGAAGAACTTCCTTCAAAATCACGACACAGATACAAATTTGAATATACGAGTAATAAACTACAGGAATAAACAAAAGTTGATGATCTATTTAGAGACGATCCATTATATAATATGAATTATAAAAAGTATGCTAACTCCAAACATTACATTCAATTACCATTTGAAGGATTCAATATTAGTAATAATACTAATTGTACATTTAATATAAATATAAGTATGTAGTAGATTTTTTACGATTCATCAATAGCTCCTAGCATATGATTTTCATTCATAATTTGTTAACCTTACACGTTTTATTAAATGTTACCCAAAATATAATACTTATGATATATTTTATTTTATTTTTCAGTATAATGTAAAATAATTTAAATCAGTTGTACAGAAAGTGTCCCTACAGTACTCGGTAAATATCTATTAACATCTAATAACCGACGACAGGAAACCAGACATTAATGTTAGGTTAAAATCATTAGACATTACTTCAGAATTTAAAGTTTCACCCGCACTGATTATGTTGAAGACATAAATAAGACAAGAAACAAATGTATTATTCTTTCTTTCTGTAAAAAATAAAATAAAAACATTTTGGAGAAACACATTGTATAACAGATCGCGCTAAATGATGCTTAAATGGTCCTATATCGCTTTGATCAAATTACTTCCACATGTTATAAGAAGAATTATTGTGATCTTGTGAAAAAAGAACCGAATTCAAATCCAGACTATTTTTTTTTTATTTAAAAAATATTGACATAGAAACAAAATATGTAATCATGTAAAATTTATAGACATTGTTAAAATAATAACAAAAAATATATATTTTTAAAATATAACAGAGTAAATTTCCTGGTAAATCTAAAGCTTTGGTTTGATCGTAAATCTCGCCTAATGGTATCGATTAGATTAAATTGTTATAAAAATTGAATCGAGCAAGCAACCATGTTGATATTTTGCGATTGCATAATTATTAAATAAAAATACTGCCATCACAATTCGTTCTGATGGACTTTAAATCGAATCAGTATTGGGAGGATTTAAATTATTATTATTTTTTTTTTTAAAAAGATCTCTCGTATGACGAAAAATAGAAATAACTATTACGTAATGGATGGCAATTCCTTTAGTAGCCAGGGTTCAATGTACCCTTTGTGTATTTTGACCGTGAATTTTCGTCAACTCAAGTTATCGGCTCATATACATAATGCCGCCTTCGTTGTTAGTTTTCGGGGTTCATTGACATCTACTCTTAAACACCTCTTGTGCCAACATTGTGCCATGATCATCTAAACCATCTCAATGTAAGAGATAAGTGCGTGTTTGTGTGTATTCGACGAATAGAATGAAATAGAGAAGACTAACATTTTTAATTTTAATTATTATTAATTATTAGGTTGTGATAATATAGCATCAATGGAGTGGGTACTCTTTAATTGAAAAGCGGGGAACATGGTGGTTGAGTGAGATTATGGTCAAATCACTCCTTGCATGACCGCTTCCATGAGAAATGGAAAATCGTCACGCAGAAGCGAACCCTAAAAAAGTATTAGGTTTAATTTTTTTTTTTTTTTTTAACGATCATTTCCATATATATTCAAAATATTCATTTAAATAACATGTTAAGAAAATTAAAGCTCTTGGAGAAATATTATGTAGGATAAACCATACAGTTATTGGCACCCCAACTTTAACTTAAAGAAATACGTTAACAAGTCCTAATTTTATTACAAGATATACATGAATCTAATGTTTGAAGGGTCCTCTAAGTCATCTATGATCTAATACTTTAACAAACTAACCATAGGGAAGATTTCACAATTGAATCCACAGTGTGCTAATAACTAGATTTGGCACTTTTAACAACAAATATTCCCATATTGTAAAACTATTGAACTTTTGACCCAAAACAACCTCTTGAGTCTTTATAAGGATAGATAAAGAGGAGCTATAGGACGTTTCAATTAGATCCCTTCATAAAAAGTTTTTTTTTTTTTTTTTTTGTCACCACAGAAATTTAGTCTTAAGGTTGCCACTAACTGTACGGTTTACCCTATTTATAAAAACAGTAAGCAATAGGAAATAAAGAGGGAGAGAGATCTCTCTTATTCTCTCCCTGGGCTGACTGGGAGCCCCCAATGTGAGCCCCAAGGGGGCAAAGCCCCCCGAAATTCCCCCACCATGGCCTGGGGTGAGGAGAATGGCGCCTCTAATAAATGGCGGGAGTCTATCAATCACAAAGCGGTCGTCTTGCCTTTCATCGCCGTTCAAGACCTTCATCAACGCAATTATTATTAACAAATGGCAAGGCGAGCTAAAATAGAGCATTTTTATTATTTTTATTATGATTTTGTGAATATTAAATGAGATGCCAACAAGTATTTGCATAAAATTTAATTTTAAAACACGACTGAAGTTACTCTGCAATTTTTCCAAGTCGTCAAAACAGAAAATCTTCATATATCTACAGTCTTAAACCTGTATCAGAAATTAAAATAAATCATCCATGTGCCAACAAATACGCACTCTCCATTGAAGCTTTCAGAACATACCACACTGACAATACGATGTAGTAAATATTACTGTCATGGCCACACTTATCGAGCTTTTTGGGCGTCGACTAAAAAAGATTTAGGTAATTACCTCTCCAACGTAACTAACATATCATTATTTATTCATTTATAATCATTTAAAATAGACAGGTTAAAAAAAATTTAACATTTTTTAAAATTAAACATCCCTATGTATTTTAAAAAATCATCGGAATTCAACAAAAACCTTTATCTATTATTGAGTGACATAATGAAAGATAACAGTTGTGAATAATAAAGGCTCACCCAACTAAGATAAAAAAAAACGCAAAAATTGTTTGAAGTACACATCAGCTTTACAGTAATCATAGTTTTTCTACGGCTTTGAGAAAAGAATTGTAAAAAAGAAACCGATAAGCCCGTTCGGAAACGTAATATTTCGCTGACTACATAATAATTAAAGGGGAACGTAATATTTCGCTGACTACATAATAATTAAAGGGATCTAACTTTGATTTTGACAATGGAATTAAAATAATTTATTTTATTAAAATTAAACAAATATAAAATTTAAGACGATAGATTTATAACTGTAGTATTATTTATCGTAAAATTATTTATTCAAAAGTTATTATTAAAATTATTTATTTATTAAATGTTTTAAAATAATTATTGAAAAAAAAATAGAAAAGGAAAAATATTATTTATAATTAATAAATGCAGTTGAGTACGGAGCTCTATAGGCATTCCGTGCATACAAGAAAGTGCCTGCAACTCTGGTGCACTCTATACCCGCAATACAACTTGACCAGCAAGCGCAGTTGCATTCCTAAATATGCAATTTTTTTTTCAAGTTTCCTTTGCAATGAATAATTTAGCAAAAATAATGCGTCCTGTTACGAAATCCGTATAAATAGATTTTTTTGGAATTGATAAAATATAATTAAATCACTAGAAATTAAGGAGAAATTACGAAAATTAAAAGCTTAACGGACAGATATGATTTCCTTTGAAGTGTGATATATGAACAACTTGTTTAGTTTTTTTTTCTCGAGATAAAGATTACGATAAACAACAAGAGGGCTATGACCTTTACCGAAATTTCGTAAGTATAAGAAAAGATTCATTCCAAATTTTTTTTTTGCAGTAAAACATTGATGTGGCATATCTAAAACTTGCTGACCAATAGAGAGAAGACCCCCCACAATCAGGTGTTTGGACATATGACGAAGGAATAACGACATAATAACCAGGTTGAGATGGATGGGGACGTAATTACAGGTTTTGGAAGCCAGGTGCTAGCTCGGGGACACACAAACACTAACTATATCCTCTTCCAAAACGCTCTATGTCGAAGGATTTGTGATCACTCATGTGACAAAACCAATAATTATAACCGGCAACTAGAGATCAAATCGTGAGAATGTGTAGATTAATCTACCTAAGAACAGATGCTGGCAGTAATAAGGCGCAATATAGGATACAACTTTCAAAATTGAATAAAATTAAACGTTTCCCACATACAAATATTTTTAAAATGTAAAAAAAAAGTAAATTTGGTGACTGGAATACTGTCTGTACAGCTTCCCAGTAATTGGTTGATACAAATTTGACATAAAAAGTTGTTTCAATTTCGTAAATACAAATTTAATTTTATATACTTCTTGATTCTTCTCCAATCTATCCATTAAAATAGACAAATCTAATTAAGATGATAAATTTAATGTCATTTTTATTTGAGCATAAGTTTTAATCTATATAAATTTTTTTTATTTATTTATTTATTTGTCACATGTTTTAAATTTGCTATCTGCAATAATTTTTTTTTGCAATGAGCAAATCTGTGATCTACACCTATGTGTGATAGATACATTGGCGTTGGTTATACCAATAAGTCCCTAGGACATCGCCTCAACAATCGTTGGGGTGGATTGTGTGGATTTGTGGTGGATTTAAGTGTTTCTGCTAGTGGGTTCATGTTGAAAGTTAGTCATTGATGGATGTTTTTGTAGTATAGTGTAATAATCGATTACTGTTTGGATGTTAAGGTCCTTGTGTATTAAGTCATTAGTCACGTAGAACGGTGCATCTACTATCATCCTTAACACTTTCGATTGAAAGGATTGGATCTACCTTGCTATATAAATAAAGATGATTCTGTTTGTTTGTTTGTTCTTCATAGAAATATATACCGTTCTTCCTAAATTCTCCAAATTTCGCTCAGTGGTTCTTTCATACCAGGTGCGAACACCCGTCCATGTTAAAATTGCATAACTTCAGCTGATATTCTTTATTGTTATAAAAATCGTTTTGATCTCGCTTTACATTTGTTTTTACAAAATCGAATGTTTGAATCGATAAAACTCTCTCTTAATAGATTTGAAAAATGAAATTCGCCGGGTTAAACCGGTATATACAGCTAGTTAATTATAAAAAATAAATTTTATGTCAAAATAACAATAAAAAAAAAATTACCCCAGGATAAATTTTTAAAAGTTGGAATGGGGGATGGATGGAGAAGTGATAAACCAGCGCTGTAAATCTTAATCTAGTTCCCGAAAATGTAGGGGGGGGGGAATCGAGGAAAAGGAAAAAGACTACTTTCGAATTCTTCGACGTTTTACGAGGCCTTTGATCTTACCCTAATCGTAGAAAATTCAGACAAACGATTCCACTAAGTATACAAATGACGATCTATCCAGAAAGTAACAAAAAGAGAGATGTATGTAGATAGAAGGAGGAGAGAGAAAAAAAGGCTCAACTCCTCTCTGTCGGCAGGCTGGAGGAGAGCCGTCAGAGGTCGGTGGACCGGAATGGCCTTGGGACGAGTAGGAGGGGATCTAGGGGAATGTGTTACTAGGCGCTTCTGTCCGTCTCTGGATCCGAACGGGAGAGTGAAGGACGCGGCGTTCTAGAAGAGGATACGATATGCGAGGATACGATGGAGCTGTTAGAAGAGTTTGAAGTAAATGTTAAAAGGAAATTAGGGAATATGATAAAATGAGTTTAGGAGAGCACAGTTGTAAAGCAGTAACCCAATTCAAGTTCCTAGGAAGTGTGGTCACAGTTGACAATAAAATAGAGAGTGAAATACAGGCTAGAATAGCAGCAAGAAATAGGCGTTACTCCTCACTATATAAATAAAAATTCAACTGTACAAAACCATAGTAAGACTTATATGGGTGCGAGACATGGCCCCTGACCAAAAAATCAGAAATTATGATCAATGAATGGGAGAGAAAAATACTAAGAAGAATCTGGGGCGGAGTGTACGAAAATGGTACATGGAGAAGAAGAAAGAATGAGGAGCTGATGGAGCTATATGGAGAACCGGACATGGTGGCGTTAATAAAGAAAGCCAGACTGAGATGGCTGGGACATTTGGAAAGCTAGTGATAACTCCATGAGAAACCGGACGGTAAACGAAGCAAAGGACGCCCTCGAATCAGATGGCTGGATGATGTCGAGGACCTGAAACTGCTTGGTGTACCAAACTGCTCGGGTTCTTGCAGGACCGTAGCGCCAGAATAATTATAATAAATACGATGTGTGTTCAATAGGGAGGAGTATTTAAGTTCTGGCAGGAAGAGCAACAGCCGAACGCCAGGTCCGACCAGACGTAAGGAAATCAGTTGGTACATTCTAAGAAAGGGATATAATGGTTTGATTACATGCGGAAGAGGTCGAGGGGTAAGAGAGAAGGAAAGGAACAATTTAAGATAATTGTATCTGGAGGGACAGGAAGCGGTCGAATGGACGGTCCATATTAAACAGAGGATGGGGAAGAAGAAGTTAATGAAATTAGCAAGAGTAAGAATTGGAAGAGAAGGGGGGGGGGGGGTTCTCACGGTGTGGAAGCGAGCGCACTCTACCGTGCTTCCTCCTTGACAACGCGGGTAAAACAATTATCCAAGGAGGTATTTGTTTCAATTAGTCATGCTCTCGTTATTCTACTACCACTGGGGGGTTACTCCACCGGAACGCGAACGGAAACCTCAAGGCAGAACCGTTAATTTACTCATTCTAAGACAATATAATTAAAAGAAAGTATTTGTAAGAGATTTTTATTTCATTGATGTCATATTCTATGAAGCTTTGTTTTAGGGATTCAGATAAATGCTTTACATAGGTTAGCGTTCTGTACTGAGCCAGGGGGGTACCATCATTACTATTGTTGGTGGGATACAGGTTTTTATTCAGAATATCAAAAATTTGATCCTTTACTTCTTTCCGATATATGCTGTCAGCTTTATTCATCATATTACTCATTACATTTAATTTTTGATTTAATGGATGGCAGGACAAGTAACTTAAAATCTAGAAACCTAATGCAATTATTTTGCTCTATATCACATGTAAATTGCAAATTTTCATTAAAATTATTTAATGCTTGGTGAACAGTATTAATTTGGCATCAAAATATCATCTACATATTTAATTAGTAGTTAGGGTTTTGAATTCAGTCCTTTACATGCCCATTTCAACAGTTTGTTCATCACAATGCCGCTCACGAAAAGAAAGAAGAAAAAATGCACAATTCTACTCCGGAACACATATCCCAGAAGGTAAATATAAGAGTGGATTGTAAAATTAAGAATAGATAAGCCTGTTTCGAAACATATGACGATATGTAGTCTTTATTTTAAAGAAAGAGACTATATTTATCCAGGTAAATATTAGTATTTGACATTTTATTATTCCAAAATGCTAGTTTTATGCAAATAACATTGAGACCACAGTGTCATAGATTTGTTTTTCTTTTTTAATTTTCCCCATTTTTCTATTACATCCGTTGTGCTTAATTGTTCCATGTTTTCAATGCGAAGCCTGAAAGTTTTGACAAATAAATAAATAATATGACAAAGAATCTAAGCTGTCATAACAATGATTGTGTGAATAGGTAATTAATGTTATTACTAACCGAAAAACGTCGAGTAAAGTTACAATGATGTGTTTGCATTTACCAGAACTACCAGCTTTACACGTACAATGACAAGAAAATTGCTTATTATTACTAATAAATTTGATTTCCACTTTTATTTGATGGGGCAGTCCTTTAAGATTGCTAGTTTAAAGCCACGAGGCTTGTAAAATAACTGTTTTTTTTATTTTTAGATATTATTCCACATGTAAATATGTAGTTTGCTTTAAGAATAGCCTGCCCTTCAATTAATGGTCTTTTAAAATTACCAATTATCTCTATCACATCAACTATGTCTAACACCGTTCTTTCCGACATTTTGCAAAACTACTAGCGCACCCTATATTCGATTGCGCCCGCCTATCTTAAAAAAGAACAGTTGACTATCTCTCACTTATATATTTTAAAATAAATATGGCAAGGAGAAGTTGAGCAAGTGAAGTATTCGCTGGATGTCGCGCTGCTCACCCGAATTCCTTCACGTCCGGACGCAGGTTGAGTATTAACGTAAGGGAGGACCCCCGACCATTGTTGTATCTCTTTCTGGGAAGAGGCTGCCCGCTGCTAGATACGGCCGTCAGTTCCCGGGCGATAAGTTATTGCCTTCGAGATGATTATATGCAAGCCCTGTAAACTATCCCGACCCTCTATCTCTGTTTTTTCTTCCTCCCTTTTCCTGTCTGCTAGAGGCGGCTGTAGCAGCTAAGATTTTTTTTTTTTAAATGTATAAAGTCGAATAATTATTCATCTTTGCTCAGTTATGTTCAAAATTCACAGTTATAATATATGAAGGAGGGTGGAAATATTTTAACCAAGACGTAGAAGAGATATAATGAAATATTAATGTGTAAACCATTTCTATACAGGGGTCACCTGCGGAGCAATGGTTATCATGGCAACCAACAATAGTAAAGGTCGCAGGTTCGCGCCCAGCGGTGGCCCGAGGATTTTTAATGGGAGTAAAAAATTCTTAGCCATGCAGTCCCTCGGATCGGACGTAAAATGGAGGTGACGAGCCTGTACGATGTCAGGCAATCGTTAAAGATCCCTATCCTTATTATACCTGGATAGGCAAAATTTAGGACTCCCATTGTAGCATCGTCCGATTAACCTTAGTAGCATAAAGAGACGTTAAACAAACAAACAAATATTTCTATACGCCCAACTAAAAGAGTTTTGATTTTTGATGCCCACATAAAAGATGTTTGAATTTCGAAGAGAAATAGGAGATATGAATATCTCAACTGGATTTTATAGTATTTATACAGAATTGATAACCAGACAAGTTCCACGTAAGAAATGTTGGATATGAAGTAAGCAATCAATGATTTTAAAATTAAATTAGTTATGCTTTAGTTATCTTACACCAACAAAACAATAAAATATTATTTACTTATTTAAATTGAGGATCAGGTCGACCATTAAGTCTCAACACTTTTTTATTTTTTCCTTAAAACTTTATTTCAGCATACGTTTCTGCCGTTCGGACACCATCAGTGCTGAAATGTGATTAATAGTCAAAAAAAATTTTCCCTAAAAATCCATAATCTGTTAATTGTCCTGAAATAGTTAAAAAAATATAGGTATCTACCTACTAGGGTAGGTATTCCAAGGACTAGGGTAGTAGATACCTATATTTTTTTAACTATTTCAGGACAAACCACAGATTGTGGATTCTTAGAGAAAATTTTGTTTGGACTATTAATCACATTTCAGCACTGATGATGGACGAACGGCCGAAACGTATGCTGTAATAAAGTTTTATGGAAAAAAAAAAGTGTTGAGACTTAATGGTCGCCCTGATCCTCAATTAAAATCAATTGGAGATTCTCTCAAGAAGAGGAGAGTAAAATTAATGACTGATTATTTATTTACTTTGTTAAATGATTGATATTTCTTAAACCCCTCATAGTCAATGTAATCCATAGAATAAGTCAAAATGTATGAATGTGTTCAGAACGTTTGGAATATTACTCTACTTACAGTAGAGTAACCGATGAAATTCCGGTTTAGGGATTTTCAGTTTTACTCGACACTATGAGAACCTTCTCAAGATCATCTTTCGGAATTTCGTTTCAATTGGTCCTAAAGGAATATTAACTATCTTCAGATCTGATTTTCTTCTAGCGAATATGTGGACTGATCACGCGTTATCCTGCTTTGAGGGATACAACATAAGCTTGATCTTCTTGGAGCTTCCAAGACCAGGATTGCCACCTCCTGGGATTTACGATCCTTCCAAGAGCTCCCTCCTCTTACCTGGACCTTGGAGGACCTAATCCCTCAGGACAGGTAAGCCAGATCCGGGTTTCCTGTCGGCTGCCAACTCTATCGGAGCAAATAGTGCCGCCACGAGATAAGGCAGTTTGTCCTCACCCTTATCTTGGGCCGCCGTTTCCTGTGGCCTCTCAAACTGGTTTCTTGTAGCCAGGTTATAGCCCCTGGTCTAGACGACCCCCAGCCAAGTCCCCTTCTTCACAATGGTTCTCCTTCGACGGTATTGTCGCCGTGTCTGGGAACCTGACAAACGGTTTCGCCAGACGGTTTGTCTCCCCTTTGCCACGGAGGGGTGGCTTTTTGCAGCAGACGGGGAGCAACCCCTGTTGAGTTGTGGTCTCGAGGCACAAAGTGAAGAATTCGAACGTTACTTTCAAGAACGACCCCTCTCTGCTTCAAATTGAACAGCCCTTAGAATATAAAAAAAAAAAAAACTCGTTGAGACGAAGTCGTTAGATCGGTAATTTAAACCATTAGGCGAAGTCGTCTCCAACGAACTTAAACCGCTGTACCTCTTTCGATGCAACAGGCAGACCTTCCAAACCAACCACCCACGTAACGACCTTTTACAGCCACATCGTTTTATCGGTTAAAATGACAGTTAAAAACGTTGGCAATCAAAAGAATATAATAATTTTTTTTTCTTCTTAAGCCTTCTCCACACCAGAAGGTAGTTGAAGAAGGCCCCATTATGAATGAAAATTGAATAAGTTTGTGTGATAAAAAAGGAAAATGGAGGCTCAACATTGAAATAAATATCATGACTATGTTATTAATCTAAAATTATTAACTTCTATAACTCTATAAATAAATACACATGAGTAATTTTACTTTCAATTACCTATATATGAAATATATAGTAAGGAAAGTATTGCAATCGTGAAAAATTTCGACTTCCGGTTTTCAAAGGAAATACACGTTTTGGGGTCCCCTGAGTCCAAATAACCAAGTCCCGCGAAATGGTCTGTGTGTGTGTGTGAACAGACTAGCTCAAAAACTATAAATCGTACGAGCCTCAAAATGGGTATGCGGGTCAAATGGGCCCGCGATATGACAGTCAAAATTTCATCAAAATTGATCAAATGGAGGGGGCACTTTACTTAATAAATTTTGTCTCACTTTCACGTGTTTTTTTTTAATTTCCTCAACAACGGCTGTAATGATTTTGATCAGATTGGATATTTGGTGTATGTATATATGCTCACGATGTGACAGCCAAAATTTCATCGAAATTGGTCAAACGCAGGGGGCTCTTTATTTCATAACGTTTTTTTCCAATGTTTACATTTTTTTCGAATATCTCAAAAACGGCTTTAATGATTTTGATCAAATTAATCATTTTAAATCAAAATCAAGTCAACTTTTTTATATTATTTATAGAAATGGCAATTAAAACAACATGTCCATTTCTAATCTAAGTAAGTTGGTAAGTGAAGTTAAGTGTAGCGCGCATCGCACCAGATTTTTTTACATGATAGGGGAAATGGTATGTATTTTAAATTATTGACGATAGAGTGGACATTAGCTATCATAGCCATATCTCACCTAGAACCGGATATTGTGTTACAGGAATTGTGAATGGGCAGTATTCACGGTTGTAAGATACGCTTATCGGCGACTGCCCTCCCTCTGTCAAATATATCCAGTCATTGAGTCATGTAATATGGTGAGCGATTTTGTGCAAGATAGACGACGAAAAGCTTTCGATACTTTTGTTAGCTCTGTGTTCAGTTAATTTATGACATTTGGATTTTTAATGACTGGGTAGAAATCTGATTAAAAAAAAAAAAAAAAAAAAAGGAAAAAGTGGAATTCGACCCCCTCGTGTCGCGGTCATTTAATTATCGGAATGTAGGCGAGCGTGTGAAAGGGACAGAGAACAGCTGACGGCGGGAAATGCGTACAGTCAGCTGTTTCTTCAACCAGCATCGTTCCTGGAAAGACTTTGCACAGGCACTCAATACGATCACAGGATGCGCCAGAAACAAACAAATTGTCAGCTGTAATTGTCCCCTATCTTCTATTGCAAATATTCAGCGCTGTGTAAAATCATTGTTCGCAAGTAAGAAGGATGGAGCTTCAAGATATATATCACAATATTTATAAAAGAGATTGAATGTTAAATCGTAAAAAACTATTAACCGTAGGCAATGAAGTAAAGTATAACACAAATGTTATTTTCATCACTACTACCAAAAGTGGTTGTTTTTGTTGCGCGGTCGAGTTTAATTAAAGAAATTAGACCAAGCACCGAAAACCTACGTTTGTTACGTGTTACGAACAATACTTTTCATCATACTGCACATATTTGAGTACATTATAACACTTTTAACATTTCATTAATAACTTACAGATATAATATAATAACAAATTAAATTGGCAGTTTGTTTAAAAAAAACAAAAAAAAAACACCCGTTTATTAACCTAGAAGACAAATATTAATCTAATCTTAATTTGTGGGTGACGACTTTTTAAAAAAAAAATTTAAATAATTTATTTTTTGAAGAGAAAAGATTTGGAGTCGAACCCGGGTCTTCCGTGTGACATGCGCGGATGCTAACCAGAAATTGGACAAAATTTGTCCACCTCCCGTTACTAATCGCAAAATTTGCGAGATATGTGGAGTAGGTATCAGTGAGGAGGAAGGATTGGCTCTGCTTGGAGCCGAGCTCTGTGGTGCGTGCATGTCCGCGGGAGACCCGGATTCGACTCCCGGCGAAGCCAAACCTTTTCTCTTCAAAAAATAAATTATTTAGAAGAAAAATACTTATACATTAACATTAATATTTATAGTGAAGGTTCTAGCTGGAAATAGTTCGTTTAAAGCTTGTTGTGCTTCATCTAAAACATCTGGCATTTGCAAGACGTTATGCACTTCAAACATACTTATATTAGAATGAAGCACAGTATAGCTACAAGTAACCTCCTCCAAACGCATGTTTATTAATATATATTAGTAGCAGGTAAGGTTAGCGCACCAAAAAGATTTCTCAGGCCTAGGCCCGAAAAGTACTACTTTACGGACTCAAACTTTGTATTGATTGATAATACAAATTCGTTGCAGACTGGAAATGCGTCGAGTTCTCTAAAATTCTCCGCTTCGAAATGACAACAAGACGAATTGAAAGGAAGTTAAGATTCCATTTTATATTCGTTAGCGTTGATAAGATCGTCTACGGAGGCCATAGGTCACAACAGGCTTTGTGCTACTTTTTTCGAGATACTGAAGGAATTTATTTATTTTAGGGCATATACATACACCATGTTCCCCATAGATAAGTATCAATAAAATGTACAAGAACAACGAATTTCTTAGGGATTTCACAATGCTTATTAATACTTAATAAAGTTCTCGAAATAAGTTAAGGTTTAAAGGGGAAAATGAGGCTTCCATTTAAAAATACCGCTGGCTAAAACAAAAAACAGCAAAAAAAAATCCTGACCTACTTGTACTTCGGACCCTCTCGACCAGGTACAAAGGGACCCAACATTTTGCAAAGAACACAAGTGCAAGAACCTTGAATCCAGTTTTCTACCGTTGTTATTTCTGCTCTTAATTATTTATAATACTCTGTTCTAAAAATAATTTTTTTTTCTTTTGTTGCTAAGTACGGGTACTAGTAGTTCTGACGGGAGGAGCCCACGGATGCTTCTGACACACAGTTTCCTCGGTTCTGAGAACGTGAGATAAATGGTATCAAGCTGTTCGTCGGGCTTTGATAGAGCCCATTCCAGGGATAGTTCTTTGGATCCTGGTGTATATATATATTCATCCATTATCGTTTTCATCTATCACTATATATAATTGTTTCGAGAATAATTTCTATTTTAAGAAGTACGTAGCCAATTATTAAAAATTTGGTTAAAGCGGTTGCCATCAAATTTTATAGGCGAACAAAAAAACACCTTTTTCAATTTTTCGCTAATAACTCGAAAACGATTTATCGCAGAAGATGTTGTGTTCCCTCTAAAATAAAATGGCATTAAATTTCGCGTAGACTGAAGTTTTAACAGTTAAAATAGGTTAAGTCTGTTCGCCAAAATCAATTGTCAACTTAGCAACTTTAGCGGAAAAATGAATTACGCTCATGTTCCAAAGCCTGCAATTTAAAGAGGGTTACACCAAATAAAAAAATGTTTCGTATAATAGTTGTAGAATATCGATTTAAAACGATCTAATTCATTTTAAAATTAGGCCACTCCTTTGGAGACAAAGTAATTAAGACGTGAACGCCTTGTGGTCAATATTAGTGACGACTCGTTTAACTACCATAAGCTTTTTCATACTTCGAATGGAAAAAATAATTGATACGATATTCAGTGATATTTATTTAAAATCTGGTACTTATGTAACCTCGGTTAACGTAATGCAGTTATAATTTAAATGGAACTTTTTTTCAGCCTACAATATACATAAATCGCTTTCAAGTATATTATTATTGAATTTTCCCGTAAGTTCAGAATTTTTTTACTGGCAACAAAATTTATAATAAATGGCCATGTCCTTCTTAACTTAGAAATTATACTCGAAACAATTATGTGAATTTTCTGTTTTAAAAAATTGGAAACTAAAAATAGTATTTTGTTTTCAGTAACATGATTCAATGGTACCAAAATAACTAATTAATTCATGAATTAACTAGTATAATTAATTATAATTATCAGTAATAATGGATAATTTACTAATAGAGAATATATATATATATATATATATATATATATATATATATATATATATATATATATATATATTAATATATTTATTTATTTAAATTAAATAAATAATAATGATATGGGTGGGAAGAAGTGAAAAGAAGTTGGACGGAGAAGATGCGAAATAGAAAGTGAAGGGGCGCCGAGACGTGGCAGACGTTCATTCATAAAGACGGTAGGGGAGGGGTGGGAGGGGGGGGAGGGGAATGTTTACTGCCGCTACGTTCTCCGTGCGCCTTCCCCCACTCCTCAGGTTCAAGTCTTTTTGTGAGCATTCTTTACCCACCGCCCAGCTAAATAATATTTTAATGTTTTTTTTTTTTTTTAATTTTATTTCATAAACAACATAAACATTATTTCATATTGTACGAAGAGACTATTTAATTATGGATATAGAATTTTAGGCCTCTAAGTCTGGTATTATTTCAATAATTCACTTAATCATGCAGATTACATGCCAACTTTTCTCCTATTCAGGCATATTCAGGGCTCTAAGGGTCCCGCAAGAAACAGACTGACAGTATATAGTATAGTACAGAAACAGACTGACATAGCCGAAAATTGGCATGTAATCTGCATGATTAAATGAATTAATGAAATAATACGAGACTTTGAGGCCTAAAATTCTATATATATATTATTTAATTTTATTATTGTGTCGAATATTTTATTTTTAGTCCAATAAACCTAAGAAAAATGGTACAGATAAGTAAAACTTAAAATATGGTAACGCGGATAATATTTTCGCAATACGGACGAAATAAGACCACTCCCAACATAATCATCATAATTAGATTATCTATTCCAATTTTGATTCCTTCTGATGAATAAATTTCTTTGAATAATGTTTCTAAAGTCTGTCGGAATAAACTAGTTTTTTGATTAATTTGAAGAAAACTTAGTTAAGGTTAAGTAAATAGATGAAACCAGTGGTGGATCCAGGGGAGGGTATACAAAGAGCTATCTTTAATAATTTTTAAATATTGTATTTAAACATTTAATAGAAATTTACTACTTAAATGTGCACTAATATTTTAAATTAGGTCCTTTATGACGCAAACATTTAAAAAATAAAAAAATGCGCCCCCCTCAGAAAATTTCTGGATCCACTACTGGATAAAACTACAGACAAATAAGTTAGATCAGTGGTTTTGGCACTGTTAAGTAGATAAGCTAAACCCTCTCAATCTGTATAATCAAAAAATTACTTTTGACTTTGCTTCCAAAGAAGTATAAAAAAAGAAAAAAAAAAAAAAATTGGAGAAGAAAGTAAACCTTTATATTGTCAAAAAAATGATAGGGTGTTTTCTGCAAACTAGCATTCGTCAATTAATACATGAATTACCTATTTCTATCACATGGTTAACATGGCAACCTACAATACTAAAGGTCGCGGGTTCGCGTGGTGGCCCTAGGATTTTTTAATGGAAGTAAATAATCCTTAGCTATGCCGTCCCTCGGATAGGACGTAAAATAGAGATCCCGAGCCATTTACGATGTCAGGTACTCGCTAAAGATCCCTATCCTAATTAAACCTGGATAGGCAAAATTTAGGACTCCCACTGTAGCATCGTCCGAATAGCCTAAGCAGCATTAAGGGGCGTTTCTATCACTAACAATGGTCAAACCAAATAAAGAAAATCACGGACCAACATTTTTATTTTTTATTTTTAACATATGATAAACGTATCGCAACCCCGTTTATCTGAAAAGGCATCCAACCGGATGGACCAGCAGCTTGCCATCTCATTAGTAACAATAAAAGAAAAGAAATAATCGCGAATATTATCTCCCGATTAGGAATATTTATGACTTGTCAATCGTTTTTCATAATAGCAACGAAAAGAAGAAACAACAGTATTTTAAAAAACCCTACTGTTACAAGGTTTTTTAATAATATTGAAAACATATGATTCGCGATAATCTTTTATTAAGGTTAGAGATAGCCAACTCCAATCTATCAATGGATATAGAATATTCTCCTTTATTTGTTAGCAATATTTTTAAATTTTCATTTTCTATATAATAATAATAAAAAAATAAAAAAAATTGTTTCTCAACATTAAGAGCGATAGAATACCACGAACACAAAAAAACAAAAGATGATTTTAAAAAAAATGTAAGCATAATGGGTGACACCAAGGCAATTTTCGACAAATTTTCTTTTTACATTCGAACGATATAGATAAAAATGTTGTTATGTTTATGAGCACGAGTGCCTACAATTTGACTATAATGACTCAATTTTGCATTATTAGGACGACAGAAGTATATATATCATTTAAAATACAGACAGACCTGACAGGCGAAATGATGCCCTGTGTCAGCAGCAAATTTTACCCAAGTCACTAATTTAGGAATCGATATTATCGATAAAAACTATAGGTTGTCACACGGATAGCTAATTAAATTAAACAATAATTAACAATCTTCCTATCTGATAAATGGGTGGTTATTACACGAAAAGGAAAACAAAAAATATTGGTCATCGGTAACGGTACCCGAAGGGACCAAGCAGCATCCTGCCTCCAAATCGCTACTTAAAACCGGAGATAACTTCCGGTGTCATCCCAGTTTCCGACAGCTGCCGAAGAACTGTTATCTTCCAATTCCAGGTGTGCCCTACCTAAACCGACGCGCAAATTTGCCACCTGACCAGGAGGAGAAAACAAACACTGGCATTATATCGGAAAGGTAGCGATTAGACTAAAATGAAGACATTAACATCATTAAGTATAATAGGCAGTTAGGTGATTCCGTCGTTGGGGGTAAGAGGCAGGCAGGCATTGACAAAATTAGGAATAGAGTAGGTAAGAATCAGGCATTGCAGAGATCTAACGGGTTCCTTCAAATGGAATGTTTGCAAATGTATAGGTAAAATATTAGCAAATTCCATCCACAATTCAAAAAGGATTCGTTCATTTCTTCCTAGTTCAATATTGTTGCTTCCATACATTGGAAGAAGCAGCTTTCCAAAGAAGTACTTTTTATTAGATCTGTACAATGTTAGTACAAATAATTAAATAAACTAGTCCTTAATTACTCTTTAACAGTTTTTATTACAATACTTTTACATAAACTAACAACACACATTAACACACTAACTAGAACAGTTACTATGTAATCGGGAGGTTACTTTTTAATAGCCTCAGTGTTGCCAATCAGTGTTGCTTACTCAGTGTTGCCAGGCTCCTACAGATCTTAACAATATTATACCTTGAAAATTATAATGAGAATTGAAGAAAAGATTCAGTCTAAGTATTTTTTTTTCCAAACAGAAAAAGTTCTAAGGGGTCGAACTAAACTTGTATTTTATATATTTATAAAATCAATAAAGTCATACAACGAAGTCCTCTATCGTTCGGTACTAAGTAGAAGAGTTGCATTCCCTGTATGATAAAAGTAACTTTAAAACCGTGTTTAAAAGTGAAGTATTTTATTGTTTCCAAACTAGCCCACGCAATTTCTTGAATTAAACTAATAATGTATGCCATATGAATTGGCATTGACTATTTTATAATTCTCTGTAGCCAGCGTATGATGTGTTAAGTCCAACATCTTGAGAAAAACATGATTGAAAACTTTGGGCAAGGTGTTTGACAATGACCTGAATGTTTCACTTTATTCATCAATCAAGGTCTCGCCTACAAAGTGTTAAAAGCCTGCATAGTTGTGTGCACGAAAATAAAACAATTTTTTTTCTTGTAGGGACTTATGCACACAACGCTACAGGTTGTTCGGCTCAGGTGAGTCAAGAATCTCTCAAAAACCTTGCAGAGGTTTACAATGACAATTCTTTTGTGTTTTAAGTTAAGAGTATTTAATAAAAAAAACAATGATTAAAAAAAAAAAAAATACAAAGAGAAACAAGGTCAGGGGAAGAGGTTGCCGAACCAATACCTCGGTCTCTTTTGAGTCTGGTGTGTTCCGACGGCTGCGGTTTGTGGTATCCACAAACCGCATGCTTGTGTACCCCACCACCATTCACTTGGACCACAACGTCATTAATTTAGACGACGAAGAAGCTCTGAAGTTCTTCTTAAAGGAGAAGAAGAAAGAAGTAGAAGAGAGGGTACTTACCACGAGCCGACAGAAAGATGAAGGTCTGCGCGTGCCTCCTCACCATGACCTGGGTGTCGTGCTCCAAGGGGATGCTGTACAGGAGGTGGCCAAGGAAGTCGCTGGCAGTTACTGCGCTCAAGTTCCACTTCAGTTTGGCTGCGATTAGTATTTCCCATTTCTGCAAAGAAATAAGATTGTAAAAAATAATATCTTTGAAGATTGAAGAATATTTTATAACAATGTAATAAGCCTAAGTTTCGACCCTAGGAAGTGGATTGCACGAGCGTCACCGCATCCCCCTAATATTTTGAAAGGAGGGGACTGTACCACCCCCCCCATATTTTTGACAGGAGAGAACCCAATGTAAAAAATTCAACAAAAATGCGATTTTACGAATTTATCCGAGTTTAATCAATAAAATATTAGTTAATTTCAGCATACTATTTTGTTAAAAGCATAGTCATAGTTGAATTATATATTTTTTATTTCAGCTCGAACTGTTTTGTTTTATTGCTCTAAATTTCTTTTTTAAACCAAGCAGCTTGTTCCTACTTTCCATCAACTCGATGAAGCTTATAGAAGTTATTGAAAAGCAATGAAATTAGTGGGATCTGAATCAGAGGAAAAACTTGGATAAATTCAATCAAGAAATTGTGGCCCACATCCTTCAACATTGAGCCTTAAACAACTCCCTATTTTAATGTATAACTGAGGCATAAATCGTAGGAGGATGAATTAAATGTTCCAACAATTGTTTTTAGAAGTTATTATTTAAACTCTTAGCCCCTCGAATTTCTGCCTACCCAATCTATGAAAATATTGAGCCGTCCCCTCCAATAATTTGGTGCTGGATTGGGACAGGTATCGTAAAATCGAATATATATCTTCAGACGTATACGAAACATCCGGACGTAAAATAAAGATCTGACTATCTTGCAAGATAAACTAGCTTTGTAACGTATGTTTTGATTTCTTCAAAATGGCAAAGATAGGTATTGTTACAAAGGTTCATTCATTCAGCCTACTTGGAGACGGTTAGTGTAGCCCTAAAGTCAGCAGATAAGCACCCGTTGGGGATTTTTTATCACTTTTGAGCGAGCGAAGCGAGCGGAGTTCGAAATCTGCAATAATCAATTGAGACACGCGAAGGGAGCTCCGTAATATCATGGTCACATGAGCTCTTAAATTGATGATGCCAAAAGTATAAGCATTAGTTTTACCATGGTGAATTCAACAAAAATGTTTTTTTAACGAGTTATATCTTTTTAAGTTCAGGGAATGAATAGTTAAAGATGTTAGAAAAACCTGATGTGTAACATTTCATTATTGAATTGGTCCTATCCTTATTTGTATCCTTCGTGTACAATACCAAAAATTTTTAGTAATGGTAAAAATATAACTTTTAACTTAAGCATTTTTGTAATATTAAAATGTCTCCCTTAAAGAGAGAGTTAAGTACAGGTATATTTTTTCTGTTATTGATAGGCTTCCGAAAATTAACTCAAATCATCCATCAGTTGTATTTTATGTTGTTTTACCGTCACGATTTAAGAAAAGATTGTTTTTTTTTTTTTTTGTATTTTTTTAAGCTACTTACTCTCATCATAGATCCACCAAATTTAAATCATGGTTTAATCTGTGCTTAATTTTAATTATTGACACTTTTACAGTGTTCACCCGGAGAATTTCATTTTTTAAATCTATAAAGTGAGACTTTTATCGAATCAAAAGGTCGATTTCATAAAAACCAATGTAAAGCGAGATCAAAACGATTTTTATAACAATAAAGAATATACCAAGAGATCGGCTGAAGTTATGCAATTCTAATATGGACAGGTGTTCGCGCCAGGTATTAAAGAACGACTGAGCGAAATTTGGAGAATTTAGGACAAACGGTATGGATTTCTGTAAAGAAACAAACGAAAAGAATTTCATCTTGATTTATATAGATTATAATTATTAAATGTTATGAACTTTGAGGTATTCTTCACTGTATGACTGATTC
The DNA here is from genome assembly GCA_911387785.2 of Aelia acuminata. NCBI lineage: Eukaryota > Metazoa > Arthropoda > Insecta > Hemiptera > Pentatomidae > Aelia > Aelia acuminata. The sequence goes on along the minus strand of OU426981.1, from coordinate 151,691,981 downwards.
TGTTATAGACGTAGGATTATTGCTAATTAATTATTTGAAACTATTTAAAATTCGATTAGTATATAAGTGAGTTATAATCTAAAATTATTCGAAACAGGTATAATGAAAAATAAAAATGAATACCAGATAACGAAGGTATATTTCTATTTTAATTCAGACTATCGTGGGCCGCCTATTATCATATTTTATAATGATGTAGGAATGTGGTCCATTTAGTATCGAAATATAAAAAAAAAAATGCTCTGACTGACAAGTATAATGGCTCCCGGACAAGAAGACAAGGAGGAATTCGCGGAACACCTTTTTAAAAGGACCAATAGAAGACAGAAAAGGAATATAATAAGGACGAAGGACGAAGGATAGGGTGCGTCACTGTTTTAATTCTGGTCTGGGAAAGAAGGATCGGGCCGGCGGTTATTATATTAAAGGTCAGCGTCCGAGCGAGGTCCTTGCTTTCGCCAAATATCTTTGGAGGGGGGGTGCTATCGAGGGGGGGCTTGCTGCCCACGCTGGTATCCGCTCCTATCTAGGTATCTCGGCTCCTCAAGGATAATAATATATATAAATGGCCAAAAATAAAAAAATACTTTATATAATTAATTGTATATAATTTAAAAATAAAAAATAAAAAAATAACAGATTTAAAGCCGGATCTCAAGCTCTCAAGAAACACGAACTAGATGCCAGGGAGATATCGTAATAAATCTAAAAACTCTGTCCACTAGGGTGGCAAATCCTAACCTTCTTGTCTTACAGAGATATAAAAATAAAAAAAATATATTTTTGTTTAAACAATAGTAACATTAATAAAGCTCCTTCGATTTGCCATAAAAAAAAAAAAAAAAAAAAATAAGCATATGAAGGACAGAATACTAGAACAGTAAAACAGATAATTTACAGGTTTTGACTTCGTTGTTATACCAGTAAAACTTATTTTAAATTTTGTATGGCATTTCTTTGTTTGTTTAACGTCACTTTATGCCACAAAAGCTAATCGGACGATACTACAATGGGAGTCCAAAATTTTACCTATCCAGGTATAATTAGGATAGGGATCTTTAACGAGTAGTTGACATCGTACAGGCTCTGGACCTCAATTTTACATCCTATCCGAGATAAGGGTTTTTTACTCCCAATAAAAAATCCTAGGGCCACCTCGGGACGCGAACCTGCGAAATTTAGTATTGTAAGTTTCTATGCTAACCACTACACCAAAGGTGACCCCAATTGTTTTTAATTTAAATTGTAATGTTGAAATATATTAAAAATTTAATTTTAGATGTTTATCTTGATAATGGCACGAGTGCCGAAACGTTGGGGAAAAAATTGTAACAGTTGAGGTTAATATACGGATCACAAAAAAAAAAAAAAATGTTGACTAAGTAGTTAAAAATGTTTTACTTTAGTTCTGCCATAATGTTGAAAAAATCGATAAATTTTCCTATATCCTTATATATTGTAATAAATTAGGAGTCAAAAACTATTACTCTACTCGATAAAATTAACTTTTTTAACTTAGCATATTCGGGATATCAGATAAGTAGAAAGTTGCGTGAATTTAAAAATAAAAAAAAAAAAATAATAAAAAACCCAAGCCGTCATGATCTAGCACAAGAAGTCGAATCAATCGAGCATAGAGCAACAGATGGGATGATATCACACTGAGGTAGATTTTTTTATAGTCATCAAAAGTCAAACCAAGCATGACTTGTTCCGGTTTACGACTCCCGGTAATCGTCACCTTTTTTTTTTTTTTTTTTTTATAGGAAGTAATAAATGCCAGGAAATTCGACAGCTCATTAAAAAAGAAAAAGCTGATTTAAGTTAATCAATATTAATTATATGTACGAGCATGTATTGGATATTTTCGATGTGTAAGCTACAACACCAATTGTAGGATTTCATTCATTCCTGATGAAGAATGAGAAATAATATACAGTACCAGTCAAAAGTTTAGACTCGCTCTTAGTTTTGTAAAATAAATAAATAACAACATTTTATTAATTTAAAAACATAAAAACTATAATGGAATGGTTCCGCCGAAAAACGTTCTAAGTGACAAATATGAAATGTTGAGTAATCAGTGAAATAAAATCATAGTCTAACGTTATTGTTAGTTCTATAGGTGAATTTATTTTCTCATGTGATTTGTTAAGTATACATGTAAAATGATATGATGGAGTACTAGATCTTAGTATGACGTACTATTTTACATTTTAATACATTCACAAAAAAATGCCACTTCGGCAATTTTGTCGCTTAGAACGTTTTTCAGCGGATCCATTCAATTGTATTTACAATTTATTGATAATTTTTTTGTTTGTTTAACGCCCCTTTATGCTACTAAGGCTGATCGGATGATGCCAGATTGGGAGTCCTAATTTTTTCCTATGCAGGTGTAATTAGGATAGGGATGTTTAAAGAGTACCTGGCATCGCACAGGCTCGGGACCTTCATTTTACATTTTATCCGAGGGACGGCATAGACAAGAATTTTTTAATCACGTTAAAAAATAATAGGCCCCCCTCGGGACGCGAACCCGCAACTTTTAATATATTAGGTTGCCATGCTAACTACTACACCACAGGCGATCCCTATTTATAATTTTATTCTAAACTTAATCGTATGATGTTTGAAATGTTACTTCTTGAGTTAATGATGGTAGAAGATATCCACCATATTCTACCTCTTGAGTTAGAATTATTTTATTAAACTTGAAGATTGTGAATAAGTGCTACAAGTCAGTCTAAACTTTTGACTGGTACTGTATTATAAATATATAAAAAAGAAAAAAAATCGTTCACTGTCGGTTAATTCTCTTGAGGTCCACGACCGTTTTTCTCACAAGCGTACCCTACAATCTTGAGCGGTTAGCAATCGGCGCTGTTAAGAATGCCGAGGAGGTATTGTATGAATGGGAACCGCCCGTTTAATAATGCTAATCACTAAGAATAAGTCCCTCTCATTGTTTCCGACAGCCCAGGTGAGGAGGGGTAACAATGGGGCACGACCCCCCCAGCTGCATGCGGCTCACAATGCCCCGGTACCTGGGTCGGAGTCCGATGTAAGTTAGGCAGCCCGTGGATATCTTAACAAATAACGTCACTTCCTCACCTGGGGTGACATCGGACTCTGTGTGTATCTAGGCCGGGATCAACTCTCGATCAATCTTATCGTTCGGAGAAAAAATTGGAGCCAGCACGAATACGAACAAGGAAACGTTCGCTATCTGAAATTAGCGACAACCTAAGATAAACTAGAAAATACATAATTAAGATAAGGCTCTTATCGGAAATATGTTGTGTAATCTCATACAATGTATGATTTTTGAAAAGATTTTATCATTCATATTGTTAATACAAAAAATATAACCCCTTGTGTTGCTCAAGAAGAGAGATTAAGTTAGAGGTGGATAATGCAAATGTTTTCTTCAAGATTATCTGGTATGATTAACAATCAGGAATTTCAGTCACAAATTTTTTCTTTATGTTTTATTTACAGCCTATGTTTCGAACCAAACATGTAGGGCTAATATGAAATATGTATTAGTAAAATTAAGTTATCTACAGGTAACAGAGAAGTTTGTTTGTTTAATTACAGGCACTTAATGCTACTAAGGCTAATCGGACGATGCTACAGTGTGAGTCCTGAATTTCGCGTCTCCATGTACAATTAGGATAGGGATCTTTAATGAGCGCCTGGCATCGCACAGGCTCGGGAACTCCATTTTTTACTCCCTTTAAAAAATCCTAGGGCCACCAAGGGACGCGAACCCGTGACCTTTAGTATTATAGGTTGCCATGCTAACCACTACACCACAGGTGACCCCGGTAACAGACAAGTATATATGTACATAACACGTATACATATACATACATACATATCTTATGGTAAAGCATATCTATGTTCTTTGTAATGCTTATTACTTTTACTCATACGTACATTTCGTTTTAGTCCTACATGTTCGGTTAAAAGCGTAGACTGTAAAAATGGACAAAAAAGTTGCGACGTAGTCATCATCCTTTAATAGTGATCAACGTTCCTGCATTTATTTCAGATAAATATTAAAACTTTGTTAAATAAAATTTTCTATTACCAACTGAAATAGGCAAAACGTTGTCTTTACTAAAAACGGAAAAATTTTCTAGTTAGTTTTGAGTTTATCAAAGTTTTTAAGATTAGAGTTACTACCATATAATAGCGTATTAAATGTGATCTATTCCTTATTTGCGGATACTCGAAAAACTTAACATAAAAATTCTCGAATAAATTCAAACATGTCAGAAAATTGCAACATTTTCCACAGACATAACATGTAGAAGCCAGCACAAGCTGCGCCTAAAAGGTTAATTGGTGTTAAATGTAAACCACTTTAAAAGATATATTCCTATCCCCAATATCAGCAACCCAAAAGTTTTCTTATAATTTTTTAAACAGTATCAAAAATAAAGAAAATAATAAAAAGGAAACAGAAGCCGATTGGGATAAGGAACAGAGAGGAAATTCTGGATTTCCACAAGGATGTCCGATCATTTATAATCCTCATCGTTTCAATGATTGTAACTTATAACCTATATTACAAGCAATTACTAAAGACATAACTACTGACATATTTTTTTTACTCCATGATTGAGTCCAGTAATACAATGACTGGAGAAATCCAGAGGTATTCACCGAGAACGGGCCTAACACACCGTAAAGGATATGGAGAAAGGAGGCTGTCTATTTGGCGCCTAGAGCAAGATTCCCGCGCATTCCATAGAGGAAAATAGAATAAGACTAGGCCGCGTCGTCTCACGAGTTATGACGAGATTCCAGGCAACCTCTTTGGAAGGCTCAGATCGGAAGATTACATTCCGGGCGTTCTGGAGGTTCTGGATTCCTATTTAAACCTTGAGAGGGTTAAACGTATTGACGCTTATAATCATCTCATGAGAACCTGACACGCGAAAATGCTGTGAATCGAGGCGCCCCAATTACCACCAAGGACAAGGATACGCCGGCAATACGCGTTTCTATTTTATTTTGACTTTTATCTTTTTTTTGATAGGCGGATCCGAGCACGTTCTGGAAGGTGATTGGTTGGCGGAGGGACCAATGGTGTGGTGATTGCCGCGGCCACAGTCTAGACCCAAGGCCGAATCCCCTCCACCGACTCCATTCACCGCCGCGCTCTGTCAATATTGCCCCTCGACCTCCTTCATCTCGCCGGTCAAAGATGAACGAACTCCGAGAAATGTCACGATGTTTACGGGCGAATGACAGAACAGGAAACCCCGGCGAGAGGCACATGCTGTCAGGAGGGGGGCAGGTGTACAGAGTGTTATCTACATTAACATCTTTATGCATCGCCGGAGCAACTGGTGCTAACCGAATCATGGCAGCTGTCCTGGTGCCTTTGTTATGTTGAGTACAGCAGAGCAACAGGTTTTGAGAAAGCTTATACCGATAGGCTAGTTCTGTGCTAAGTGGGCTACTCATAAAGAGAGGTTAGAGGTCTAAATAGGCTACCAACTATAAAGGGATCCATCCCCACTCTATGCCTCCAATAATCCCATTTGCACACGCCATTACCATAAAAAAATCGTGATCTTTAAAAATAAAATTCAAGAAATAAGTTTCCTATCCGTTTTCTACTAGTGTTATGCCATGACATAATGCCTGGATAAACATATAATCTATAAAAATAAAGATGAAATTCTGTTTGTTTGTTCTTTATAGAAATTCATACCGCTTGTCCTAAATTCCCCAAATTTCGCTCAGTGGTTCTTTCATACCAGGTGCGAACCCCTGTCCATATTAAAATTGCATAACTTCAGCCGATCTTCAGCTGATATTCTTTTTTGTTATAAAAATCGTAGTGATCTCGCTTTACAATGTTTTTTTTTACGAAATTGACCGTTTCATTAGAAAAATGAAATTCCCTGGGCGAAACCGGGATATATAGCTATAATCTATGTTAATACAGATGAATTTATATTTGTTCTTTATATAAATCCATACCGTTTGTCCTAAATTCTCCAAATTTTGCTCAGCAGTTTTTTTATACCAGGTGCGAATACCTGTCCATATTAAAATTGCATAACTTCAGCCAATCTCTGGGTATATTCTTTATTGTTATAAGAAACGCTTTACATTGGTTTTTACGAAATCGACCATTTGAGTCGATAAAACTCTCACTTTATAGGCAGATTTTATAGATTTAAAAAATTAAATTCTCCGGATAAAACCGGAGAAGCCCTATAAACCGGAGAGTCCCCTAGCCGCGGCCCTAGGATTTTTTAATCGGAGCAAAAAAAACAGTCCCTCGGATAGGACGTAAAATGGAGGTCCCGAGCCTGTACGATGTCAGGTACTCTTTAAGATCCTATCCAAATTATACATGGATAGGTATAAAATTAGTACTCCCAATACAGCATCGTTCGATTAGCATTAATTAACCGAACGGTTATGCAATTTTAAATTTTACAAGCTTATAGTAAAAATACTTAACACAAACGTAAATTATCTCTAAGCCAACCCTATGGTACATACGGAACGTTTCATTGTGGGAATAATAGGCATAAAATATTTATCAACGTGCTATCAGGAAAAAAAAAAAAGAGATTAAAAACCTCTCAATAGACGCCGTCCTTATCTAAGGACGTATTAGCTGGATATAAAATAAAATTCCTAGTTTTAATTTTTATCTATTTAAAAAAAAAACTTGTATTGATAGCTATGGCAACATTTCGCCACTATTGTAAAACAATAGCACGAAGTGGCAGTTGCCTGTTGAATAGGCACTGTTGAATACTTGTTGAGCCGATGGTTGGGACAATGCACCCCACTAACCACCTGGCTTGAAGGGGGTGAGTGTCAACCCTCTTCAAGCCATAATCCCTGCTACTCTTGATATCTATCATAGATTATCTAGACCAGAGTAATTTAATTACTCTAAAGCAAAATATTGAATGGATTAAATTCAAGACTCGAGGTACTCTTTAACAAGTGCAAGGGAGGATATATCAACTCCGGCGAGGGGCCACAATGCAGACAATCGGACTCACATAAATCGGCGGATTAGAGGTGACTTACACACTGGTTCCATAATAGGGGAAGGCAAAGCCTGCCCTACACAAAAGGTGGGTACCTCACCTTTCAGCTAAACACAAACGACACTTTTTATACGCGGTCCCCTCACACATGGCCGCCGCTGTCTCCTTGGATAACAAATGAACGGGGCTTCTTCTCGACAATGGCCAATCTGAGGGTGTTCTACTCCCGCAGGAGTCTCAACCAGACAGACGATCCGAAGAAGGGCGAAAGAACTGAATATTACAGTGCTATAAATCAAATTCAAGTTATATATAAAATAATGATGGTGGAAGATAGTTGATAGTATACGTTTAAATATATCATATCATTACGTACATCAATCATACATACGTTTATATAAATTATCTGATTGGTTGTTTTTTTTTCTCATTTAACCCTGATGATGTACTAAAATTTGGGTTGAAACGTTGGCTAGAATAAATTATGTATGTGTAAATAAAAAAAGAATAAAATATCACATATTTGTACTTATTACTTTGACCGCACCCCCAACCAATTCCTGTTCTATATATAAAATTATTAGTATTAAGAAACCTGTTTTTTTTTTTTTCAGCATAACCTTTACAGCAAAGAACTAAAACGTTGCCAGCTCTCACGGTATATAACGTATATCGTACACGATATATTAATAGATATACGTTCGAAGCATAACAATAACAGCGCTAGCCAATCAAAAATAAGCTCTGACCTGTGACGTCACAGTACTAATATTGAATCCTTCAAATGGTAATTGAATCTCACGTTTGGAGTTAGAATACTTTTTATTATTCATATTATATAATGGATCATCTCTAAATAGATCATCAATTTTGTTTTTTAGTTTATTATATTCAAACACGTATCTGTGTCGTGATTTTGAAGGAAGTTTTTCGGTAGCTTCATTTCCTTGATTAATTATAGTTTTGTGAATATCCACAGCACTAACTTAGACAGATATATTTAAATTAAAGTGATAAAAAGGTTAGTAAGCTTTTTAAAAGTTTGTACAGAACTTGTGAACTTAATAAGAACTTGTGTTTTCTTTACTGTACTAGTAATGTAATGGATCACTTTCTAGGCTAGCTAACAGTCTAGAAAGAAATACTTTCCTAAGCAGTATAATGTAAATACATAAATTGCAGTCTATGACAAATGTATATAAGCATTTCAGATTCGCTATTTTACCCTACACCCAACGATATGTGTTTATCAGGTTAAGAAGTATTCATTTCTATCTAGCTAATCAGGGTAGAAATGAAAGCATGAAGAATATGCTAAAAGTTATCTTGAACCAGTACCAATTAGGAATGACAGTATCAGTGGCTTTCATGATCATTTCTTGAACTGACATTTGACTACAATGGGACTGGTTTTGAACGGGGAAATAGAGTCGAAATCCGGACACCGATTGCCTCTAAGGATAACAAGTAGATAATGGACCTGCAGCTGCCAGTTTTTACTTGAAGCAGCTGGCGACTCGTGCGCATGGCACAATGTGCTCCTAGTTTACGAAGCGTTACCGCACCGGGCAACCTGAGTCACCTATTGTAATGCCACCGACCCAGGTGTTGGAGGGTGGAGGGTCCGAGGTGTCAAAGAACGCAATAAACAGTGGGAGGGACTCGAATTTGATGTCTAATCGGAGGACAATCAACTGTTGATCGCCCCTAACGCTGCCCAGGCACGGATCACACCTGAAGACTTGGAGGACTTCAATATAAAGATGGTTCTGATAAGTGGAGAGTACAAATGCTTGCAAAGAATAAATAAGTAATATTCATAGCGGTGTAAAGAAGACCATATAGATGGTATTGAAAGTTTGTCTTGGGATCGAACAATGAAATCATAACATTAAAATATATGACCCACATTTCAGATCTTCAACATCATGGGCAAATATTCCAAAGAAAAAAAAACAGGATACGCTAGAAATACAGGTCTCTCATGGGGTCACCTGTGGTATAATGGTTAGCATGGCAACCTACAATACTAAAGGTCGCAGGTTCGCGCCCATCGGTGGCCCAAGGATTTTTTAATGGAAGTAAAAAATCCTTAGCCATGCCGTCCCTCGGATAGTACAAAAATGGAGGTCCCTAGCCTGTACAATGTCAGGTACTCGTTTAAGATCCCGATAATAATTATAGGCAAAATTTAGGACTCTCGCTGTAGCATCGTCTGATTAGCCTTAGTGGCATACAGTGACGTTAAACAAACGAACATCCTATTCTAGACCTAATTATATAAAAAATAATCGGATTACTTTTTTTATTCATCTCTTGCAACTTATATCTATTTACAGCGATTATTTAACTTAATTTAAATAAGTTTTCTAATGGACTATTTCAAGACTTTTTCAACATTTTATTCAGAAATTAAATGTTTACATACTGAATTGCATTACTGTATTGTGAATATGCTTGTTGTAAACCGAACATAAGCAGTAGAATCTTAAAAAATAAAAAAATAAAAATACGGTAAATTAACGGATAGGGAAAACCTAGCACAAATTAAACTTACAGAAATAGGTAAACAAGTCCTAATTTTATTACAAAATATACATGAGTCTAATGTTTGAAGGGTCCTCTAAGTCATCTATGAAGTAAGACTTTAAAAAACAAACCATAGGGAAGATTTCACAATTAAATCCACAGGGCGCCAATGACTAGATTTGGCACTTTTAACAATAAATATTGCCACATTGTAAAACATTTGAACTTTTGACCCAAAAAAACCTCTTGAGTCTTTATAAGGATAGATAAAGAGGAGTTATAGTAAGTTTCAATTAGATCCCTTCATAAGAAGTTTTTTTTTAATATCACCACTGAAATTAAGGGTGCTTAAGGGTGCCAATAACTGTACAGTTTACCCTATCACGCATTACTTTTTTTTATTTTTTAATATTTTGAGTGAGTTTAAGTAAGAAGGAAGAAAACACTATAGACAAGGGGGGAATGTCTGGCTTTAAATTTGTTTTTCTCTAATTTATTACATAAAAATGAGAAAATGTTTTATAAAAATTGAAGACACCACGCTAAGAACGTGTTCAGTCACATTTTGCAAATTTTAGAGGAGAGCAAAATGATAGGTTAAATCTTGTATAGAACACAATCTAGAAACTCAAACGCAATGGGAAAAAATAGTGTATGCCCAATATATTTTCAAATAATGGTAATGTTAATGAAAATACAATACATTATTTTATAGCCCCCCAAAAAGAATTGTAAATATCTCAAGGACTGTGAATTACACAGATATGTAGTACTCGAAATGGTTTACTACGATGCGCTATAAAAAAATATTCACAAAAATTGGACTGAACACGGTTTCAGCGCGGATTCTTCAATTGTTATGTAAGCTACTTCGGTACATGTTCAAAGAAAAATCGATTCATGATCCCACGAGATGGCGGGTGGTTTTAAAGGCTGACACTGGCTGTAATTTAGCACGAATCTAAAAAGGAAAAAGTGAAAAATAAAATAAAAAAGGTGAATAAATAAATAAAAAAAGACTAGAAGACTAAAGAGGGAGGCAGCTCACCTTGGCAAGGAGACTGGAGGAGAGAGTGGGGGTGAGAAGGAGGTCTTTATCAGATTATATCGAGACCAAATTATTGGATATAGGAACCACCAGAGGACGTGCAGGCGAGAAGAAGAAGAGGTCCTGCGATGAAGAGGGTATGAATAATGCCGGAGGTGTAGCGGGTTCAAGGACGGCTCCAATCGATCAAGATGGAGCCAAAATCGAAATTAGTTATGTCGAGTGTGTTCCTGTGCACGGGGCGGCATTTAAAACCAGAGGACCACAGGAGGATCTTACAGGAACCAACAAGGACGCAACCAAATTCTTAGTTAGCTATGTATTAAAAAAAATCCTAGGAGTGCGAAATAAATATTAAAAATACCAAATGGCATGTTTGTTTGTTTTAACGTCACTTTATGCCACTAAGGCTAATCGGACGATACTGCAGTGGGAGTTCTAAATTTTGCCCATCAGGTATAATTAGGACAGGGATCTTTAACGAGTACCTGACATCCTACAGGCTCGGGACCTCCATTTTACGTCCCATCCGAGGGACGGCATAGACAAGGATTTTTTACTACCATTAAAAAATCCTGGGGCCACCTCGGGACGCGAAGTCGTGATCTTTAGTAAGGTAAGTTTCTATGCTAACCAGGACGCTACAGGTGACTCCACCAAATGGCATGGAAAACACTCCATTAATTTTATTACCAAACCTAGTTTATTTCAACATCGCAAATAACCCAGATATTTGAAGTTGCCTAAACTTCTAAAGAATAAGAACATAAAGAAGTAAAATAAAACTTTAATGTAAAATCTAATCTAGACCATTTATTATATATACATAAATGTAAAATAAAAATATCATAATCATTAGACCTAACAATATATAAATACATTTATATACATTTATTCACTATGGGGTCACCTGTGGAGTATTGGTTAGCATGGCAACCTACTGTATCTCGCGGTGGCCCTAGGATTTATTAATGGGAGTAAAAAATCCTTGGCTATAGGACGTAAAATGGAGGTCCCGAGCATGTACGATGTCAGGTACTCGTTTATGATCCCTATCCTAATTATACCTGGATAGGCAAAATTCAGGACTCCCACTGCAAATTCGTCCGATTAGCCTTAGTAGCATAAAGAGACATTAAACAAACAAAACAATTTATTCACTACACGATATTCATTGATCCATTGACGAATTGGAAATTGAGATTATGGAGAAATTTTTAGGCGAAATGAACATATAAATTATTTTTAATCGTCTTTTTAAAGGCAAAACTAGTCAAGTAAATATAAAAATGGATAAAAAATCTAAAAAAGAAAATAATTGCCGATTTTTTCAAGCAGATACCAATCTTTATCAACTTTCCATAGTATTTAAGTCACACCTTAACTCCCAAGTAGCTCATAAATAAGTGTGACAATGCGCTTATTAAGATATTCACAATTCTTTAATCATAAATTATTAAAACGATTCAAAGTGGAGCGAAATTACAAAGTTAAAACTTACCAGAAAACATGCCTTTGGCGATAATTCCAGATTAAATAATAAGTATATATAAAAATTGACTGAATTTTATATAGATTTTTTTGTTTTTTCCCTAAAAAAATATTTCCAAGAAAGAACTCAGACATAGTTAAAGGGTAAGGTAAGGAGATACCTGTTACCTGAGACCCTTAAGGTCATGTTAAATGCTCCCTAAGGCGCCCTTAACACATCCTACATAATGTAGCAGTTTTTTTAGCCCCTCAGGTCGGAAAACAGTCTTCTCAAAGGCATTGATTTACGGAATAGAGACTTTTTCTTTTTTATACAATTTTGTTTTTATAGAACAGGTAATCAGCTCTTGGATTTCACGTGTAATACGAACCGTTTAAGGACAGGATAAAGTTTAAAACATACATAACATTAGGATTAGAAGAGTTTAAAAACATTACTGCTAGAAGGTTTAGAAAAAATAATATACCCCAAAGATTGAAGAAACCGATATTTATATTTAGGAAATTCCTGTAAGTAATTTTAATATAAGAACTTAATGTTTTATTTAAAAAAAATAAAAATAATAATATCTAGCAACTGAATCTTATTTTGTTTATGAGATTAATAATAAACCGCTTTCCTATCAACCACTGTAATAAGATTATTTGTGTTGGATCAAAAACTCTTTTCATTTTGCATTTAGTAAAATATCTTTATCTATATGAAATATTATTTTAAATAAATAGTACTTCATGGTAGGAAACAGAAGAATACAGAATATACAGTTTGATCAATCTAATCAGTCTGAAATTAATTATATATAATTGGATGTAACTAATAAGTTATTTTAATAATCGATAAACAATTGATTTTTATTTTATATGAATTCTTTGAAGTTACTATATCAAAAATAATTTTTTATCATTTCTACTTAACAAATTATATATCTTTCTAATTCAATATTCTTTAAATTATACATATTATTGTTATTCTTTAATTATCATGATGTATTGCCCTTCATTCAGTGATTATTCCATATTATAATATTTGTTTTTATTTTTTTTAATTTTAAGTATGGTTAACTTTAAATTTTTATTTAGTGTATTTTATCATATGAACACAGGCTGCATTCTTACAGACCATTGTAATTTTTAATATTATATTTTCACCTACATCTGAATGTAAATTTAATTACATTAGATACTAGATACGTAGTTTTTCATTTAGTTTTATCATAGCCTTACTACAATAATTCATTTATGTTTGGGCAAAAGGACTCAAGTCATAAATTTTTTTTTTTTTTTATCTTCTTAAAATTCAGAATCGACTATAATTTATTCGTTATTCATAATTTATTGCAGTCTCTGTTGAAAGAAAATATTTTCATATATTAATACTGGGATAAAGAAATACGATCATCAAGAATTTATAATGATTTTCAATAGCTTGGTAAATCGTTGTTTAAGCTACACATTCCATGACTTAACCCCTTTTTACCAAATGCCATTGAATTATAATCTTGCATTTATTAAAATATCTATATTTTTTATTAATTGTAATGATGTTTTAGGTGTTTCTTTATATATATATATTTCTCTTACTGGTATTGTTTTTTTTTTTCATTTAGCCCTGATGAAGACCTGAAATTCGGCTCGAAACATCGGCACGATGAAATATTTATATACATGAGTATTATTTATTTATTTTTACTGCACTGCCAACCAATCGCATTTTCATCGAATTTCTTGGATACAGTGATACAGTCGACTTAAATTTTATTAACTGAGGCATCGAATCTCAACAGAAATTCGCACGTAATTTTCAAATTATTTTTATAATTACCACTTACTTACAGAGAGAAGATTTTTGACTATTTAATGAAGGCATAAAACATAAAACAATTCATAAATTATTTTATAGATCGCCAAGAATCTTATCTGGAAACCGGAATAGAATTCAGTAATTCCACAGTGTTAACGACCCTATAGGACAAGTCCCACGGGTTAGCGATAAAATCCTCGGAGAGCAGAAGAAGATACAGACAGCTGGTCCCATTAAGAACCTCTTGGAGAGTTAGTTGCTAAGGGGGGCAACACGAACAGGTTCCGTCGAGGAGAGGAGACAGGTTCTGAGGGATTTCGGGTCATTTGGCCGAGTAATGGCCCCCCCCCCCCAATTTCGGCTCATTAGCTCCTTAATAATGAAATGCCGATTCCCTTTCATGGGATTCCTACTAATTATGGTGAAGGGCGTATACTTTATATATATACACATATATTTTATTTTGGGGGTCTTTTGTCATTAATAGTAGAAAATATAAGTACGAATTTATAAAATTCTTTTTGTATTAGAAAGTGCAAAATAAAACCGATATACTACGGCAATACCAAATAAAGGTTTTAATATAATGAATAATCAGAATTGTACTATAAATATTATATGTAAATATATAAGTACTTTTCTTCTATTACAGGTTAATAAACAGATGTTTGAAAAAAAAAAAAATGTCAATTTAATTTTTTATATTTTATCTGTAAGTTATTAATGAAATACAAAAGTGTTTTACGCACTCAAGTATGAGCAGTACGATGAAAAGTATTGTTCATAACACGTACCAAAAGTGTGTTTTGGTGCTTAGTCCAATTTCTGCGCTCGGCTAAGCATCGCGTGCATACTCGACCACGCACCGAAAACAACCACTTTTGATGAAAATAGCTATTACATGTTAAATTTCCGTGTTATTTAATCGAAAAAAAAAGATATTACTTTTTCTAACTAAAAAGATAGCACAATTTAAAATTTTTAATCTTCGAATGAGCAAATTTTGTGGCCTGTTTCGACAGCCTTCCATTACAGGATTAATAATTACCTCAGTTAGTCTTCTTTTAAGTAAAAGTTGGTATTACATATATAATCGAAAAAAGTTATTTTTTTTTAACTATTAGATAAAAAAATATAGTTCAATTTGAAATTTTTAATCTTCGAATTGCTTCGCAATGAGCGAAATTTTAAAGCCTGATTCGACAGAGTACCATTACAGAATTAATACGGGGTGGTTTGTAGGGATGCTTTACACTTTTTAATTTTTTTGTCAGAGGTTTATTGCTACAGGTCGGTCTTTGGTGGAAGTTAATATAATTTCATTTAGCTGTTGCAATGTTTAAGGTAGCATGTTAAGGTCCTTATGTATATCAGGGTTGTTGACATAACGTGGCATTTAAGGATTAATGCCTTATAATCGAGAATGATAATGTGATTCTCCGATGTTTGACAATTATTGGAATCATATGTTTTTTGTTTTCTTTATTAGCATTCAGCTTGCTAAAAAAAAAAAAAAAAAAAAAAAAATATGTGAGACGGGTGTACTCCAACGATACTAAATCTTATCGATGTTTTTAGTTCAATTAATTAAATAACTGAATGAATCTTATCAAGGATAACTGAGAGTGTATATTTATTTTTAAAAAGTAAGGTGATTGCCCAAAAGTGATATCTTGATATACAATTCAGATAGGTTTCACACATACATTTGGTTATTTCACAGGAAATATTTTTTATTTAATTCGATAAAATAAAATCTCAGCTTTAGGCGAAACGCAATGAATGAGACGAAAGAACTAATAAATATATTATACATTAACGCACAAATCGTGCGTATGAAAATAAGCCAATTTTTGTGCCGGGTCCTAGCTGGCACTTACATATGTCGAACGTTTAGAATATACATTACCAAACTGATATTTTTCTACTGTAAAATACAAGAGAAGGTTTCTCAACTCAATAGAAGACGGCCTTTATTTCTCTATAACGTTAAATATTGGATTTAATATTCTGAAGCGATATTAAAAAAAAAAAAAAAAAACCTAAAACTAGGAAATAATATACTAAGGTAAACCAGACAGTTATTGACACCCCGACATTAACTTAAAGAAATAAGTAAACAAGTCCTAATTTTATTTGAAGATATACATGAATCTAATGATTGAAGGGTCCTCTAAGTCATATATGATTTAAGAGTTTAACAAACTAACCATAGGGAAGATTTCACAATCAAATCCACAGGGATGTCAATAACTAGTTTTTGCACTTTTAACAATAAATATTGCCATACGGTAAAACTATTGAACTTTTGACCCAAAAAACCTCTTGAGACTTTATAAGGATAGATAAAGAGGAACTTATGTATAGGAAGTTTCAATTAGATCCCTTCATAAAAAGGTTTTTTTTTTTTATTTCACCACAGAAATTTAGTCTTAAGGGTGTCAATAACTGTACGGTTTACCCTACATGTTTATTTTCACATATTTGTTAATCTTTAGGAGTGGCTGTCATTTTATCTGTTCACTACTCTAATTTCGGCAAAATACGATTGCCCTCTTACTTATCGAGTTCTCTCCGGCGCCGGGCAAAAGATATCGCCAACCCGAAATTTATCGTGTGAAGAGAGGACGGACGATAAGTGAATTTTTTTTATTTCTCCCACATCACGCGGCTATGCTATATGAAAAACCCTTTATCAGCTGGTAGAGGCCTTTAAAAGGACTCGCGAATGTGGCCGCCAGGATAGCAACCGCTGCACAGAACAGAAAAGAAAGAAAAAAAGAAAAAGAAAAAATCCGGCGACATCTGCCTCTAGGCGAATTCTGAGAGGAGCAGGATATGGCGTACGTAACCAGTGTTTCCTCTGCCACACAGCCAAGGTCAACTCAACTCAGAATTCAAGGGTTCGAGGGCTTTTGGATCAGAAATTGTTTGAATAAGATTAAGTAGAAGAAATACTAATACTCATCATTAAAAAAAAATTGTAATTGTAACAGCACAACTAACTTTCACAGGTGTAACCATCTTTTACTAATAGAAACCTGACTTGAGGACTCAGTGTTGCCAAAAAGTAGAGAAAATTAATTAACATAAATGCATTTATATCTGGCTTCACTGCGGGTAACCAGATTTTATACATCTGGTTACCCGCAGTGTAGCTATTAACTAATGTATTAACTAGTATTAACTAATATTAATAACTAAAATATTTGGTGGTGGGGGGGTTTACCGCTATGACTCCCACTAAAAATGTGGTCGACTCCCCACCTTGCATTCAAAATTCATATTTAATTAAACCTGCAAGGCCGATCGAAGTTTGTTCTGCCATATTACCCAAATATGTCTTGAGATAAGGTTTCATTTTAGTTTAGTTCTGATTTCAAAAAACATTATTGTATATATAAAAACATATAACTATCTTCTCTAATAGAAACCTGACTCAGCGGGGAGTCAGTGTTGCCAAAAAGTAGTGAAAAGTAATTAACATAAATGCATTCATATCTGGCTACACTGCGGGTAACCAGATGTATAAACTCCCTCAGAGTGTGTTAATTATGTGTCGTGGGATTCTTGGTTATTTTTTTTTTAAGAACTGCATAATTAAGAATTTAATTTTATACTTTCAGTTGATATATTTATTTATTTAACATTTTTTAACAATTTTTAAATATGCATGCCACGGCTGTACGGATATTTGCATGTCAAACCGTCTTTTCATCTCAAAAGATTTCATTTTAATAATAAGTAATTTTAAAAAAAAATTATTGAAGCTATTTAAAATATCTGAGTACGAAATAAACATGCTGAATTTTTTTAAATTAGGTTTAATTGATAATACTAATAAATTAAGAGAAAATCTATCAGTGATTTTATTTTAAATCACTTCAAACAAGATGTAAAAAAAAAAAAAGTAAAATCATTTTTAGATAAGAAGAATACAGGGAGAAAACATACTGGTGAATTATTAATAGATATTCTTTAATAATAATAAAAAAAAGTAAATGTATATATAATTTTCTTTTTTAATTTTTATGATTATATTTTTGAATTTCTATGCTTCTATTAGGGTAAACCGTACAATTATTGACACCACTACATTTCTATGGTGGAATTAAAAAAAAAAAAACTTTTTATGAAGGGATCAAATTGAAACATGCTATAGCTCCTCTTTATCTATCCTAATAATGATTCAAGAGTTTTTTTTGGGTCAAAAGTTCAATAGTTTTACCATATAGCAATATTTGTTCTTAAAAGTGCAAAAAATAGTTATTGATCCCTGTGGATTTAATTGTGAAATCTTACTTAGGGTTAGTTTGTTTAAGTGTTAAATCATAGATGACTTAGAGGACCCTTCAAATATTAGATTCATGTATATCTTGTAATAAAATTAGGACTTGTTTACTTATTTCTCTAAGTTAAAGTTGGGGTGTCAATAACTGTACAGAGTGTCAATAACTGTACGGTTTACCCTATTTTATTTTATTATTTAAAAAAAATAAATATAATATTCTGGAAATCCCTGTACCCTTCTAATATGAATATGCATACGGTACTCACCGGTATATGGTCAATACATATGCTATAGTCTGTGTAGTGTACAAGGAGCCTGGCACTGAGCGGGTTTGGTTCACGGAGCTTTGATGCCATGAGCAAGCAAACGGATGCTGCGAGCTGAAGATGTGCTTTAGTTAAGGGAACGACCGACAGAAACCTGTCGAGGAAATTCACCGACAGTACGAACACTTCTTCAGTACACTTTTGCTCCTCGCACACCTGGAAAAAAAAGGAATACAAAAATTAATAAAATATTCCTATAGCAAATCGTTGTAATTTTATTGTAAATAACTATCAAGATTTCTACGTATATGTTTTTGGATCATGCATTGATATTTTTATATATTTTGTACTTGTCGTAAGTATGATTTAAGGGAGGGGCGATCCCTGAATGAATATATGAACACACACACATAGTTGTACAGTACCGGTCAAAAGTTTAGACTAACTTGTATTTAATTCACAATCTTCAAGTTTAAAAAAATAATTGTAACTCAAGGGATAACGTCTCAAAAATTATATGATTGTTTCGAAATACAATCTATTAAAATGAAGATGAAATTCTGTAAGTTTGTTTTTTTGTTAGTTCTTTATAGAAATACATGCCGTTTGTCCTAAGTTCTCTAAATTTCGCTCAGTGGTTCTTTCATACCAGGTGCGAACACCTGTCCATATTAAAATTGCATAACAGCCAATCTCTGGGTATATTCTTTATTGTTATAAAAATCGTTACGATCTCCCTTTACATTAGATTTTTACGAAATCAACCGTTGGAGTAAACAAAAATCTCATTTCTGTCCTATCGAACTTTTATGGACCCACTGTTTTTCTCATTGTTTTCAAAATTCCGTGGGTGAAACCGGGATATTAAAGCTAATTATAAATAAATTAAAAATAAAATTATAGTTGTTACGTTGTCTAATAAATAAAATGTTGTTACTTATTTATGTTACAAAATCTAAGAGTCGTAAACTTTTGACCGGTACTGTATGTTATTAACCCTTTGCACTCGAGGTCTCCGGAACGGAGCCATTTAAAATTTGTCTTCAAACTCGAGGGCTCCGCTACGGAGACAATGCAAATAGTTTTCAGTTTCTAACATATAAGGACATAAACAAATCGTAAAAACTATTTTATAGGGTATTTCGCTTTTGGTGATAAATGAAGGTCGCGGCTAGTATTTTTATAGTACGTTAATCTTTTAACCCTTTCCACTCGAAGTTTTTTTCTTTATATTACCAGCAACGCGAGTCAATTTTAGGGAAAAGATCATTTTTACATGTAATGTAATGAAATACGCATTAAGAGAAAAGTCATCGTTGTATGTTCTCGAATTTATAAAATAATTTTTTTTTTCTAACTATTTGTTCTTAAAGCTTCACAAATATATATAACCTAAATATCATCACAATTCCTTACTTGGTTCTAAAATAATATTTTATTATATATACTTGCTCCTTACTTAGTTCTAATACTGTATAACATTACGTTTTCAGGGTGCACGTTTTCACGAATAAGTTGCGTCGAGTTGTCGGAAGGTAACGTTCGAAACGGTCGAGTGCAAAGGGCAAACCATCTTAAAATAAGATTAAAGAAGGAGAAAATGCATTTATTTTTCGGTTTTATAAGATAATTATTCATCATATCCATTTTGCTCTGATGAAGACCTGTATCGAGATTGGAAAAGATGGCTACACTAATATAATCATACAATTATATTATACAAATATAATTTTGTTGTACATTGTATATTAGTTAGGCCTTGAAGGCTCAACCCAAGATAGGCTATACATAGTTCTCACAGAAAGGCTGAGAATAATAACATGGAGTCTTGAAAGGCAACAAGGGCAGTACAAAAGCTTTACTGAAATTGTTACACGGAGGCGGAAGGGATTTCGTAAGGGTTGCTTATTTGTTGGTAACCGGCTGTGCCCTCCTATGTTAAGAAGGGCTGGTTCACACAGGGACTTCCCGCGATCAAAAGAGCATTGGGGGTACAGGAAGCAGAGGTTTCAATGCCGTCGATAACTGGTCTCGGATCTATTATATACCTCAGCATTTTGAATAGAAACAATAGATCGATCCAAATTGCTACATGGTAATAATATTCGCAATTCCGATTACATTCAGTAAAAGATGAAATCTAAGGGCTATTATATAATAGCTAAGTTCACGTTCAATAACGTAAACCAATACACTATATGTATAATCCGGAAATCGGTTAAAAACACGTAGGGTAAGGTAAACCATACAGTTATTGGCACTCAGTACATTTATTGACACCCTAACTTTAACTTAAAGAAATATTTAAACAAGTCGTAATTTTATTTCAAGATAAACATGAATCTAATGTCTGAAGGCCCTCTAAGTAAGACTTTAACAAACTAACCATAGGGAAGATTTCACAATTAAATCAATTACTATTTTTTGCACTAATAAGAACAAATATTGCTATATGGCAAAACGATTGAACTTTTGGCCCAAAAGAACCTCTTGAGTCTTTGTAAGGATAGATAAAGAGGAGCTATAGGAAGTTTCAATTTGATCCCTTCGTAAAAAGTATTTTTTTTTTTAATTGTGCCACAGAAATGTAGTATTAAGGGTGTCAAGAACAGTACGGTTTACCCCTCACTACAGGGAAAAATCTGATCCAAATCTAGGAGGGGAGGTTCAGGTCCAGAAGATAAAAAAAGTTCTGCGCAGTTTCTACGATTGCTATAATTAGGAAAGTGGGTTACTAAAATTGAAACCAGAGTTATGCGAAATTAGGATGACTCAATACAGCGCTGTAAAACAAATCTTTCATTTGCAGATTGGACCAAACATTCGTACAAATAAATAAATAGTGCCAAATTTTTATAAACCACCTGTGTGCAACAGAAGTCCTCCTCATCACGGAAGAAATACGCGCACGCCAACGTTATGGATTATCATACGAGGACTTTCAACCTGTCCCACGTGGACAAACACGTTTGGGACACGTGTCAACAATGGAAGCAAACACAAACAATAAGTGTTAAACAAAGGGGCACTAATACCCAACACTTGTTCTCCTCCGGCTGTGAAATATACATAAAGAGCTGGAAACATTCACCGTCAGTTCTCCAGCTCAATTGTTTGAGGAATTAAGTCACTACGAGGTGTACTTGTGAATGAGTCGATGCAGAACGCTCCTCTTACGACACGCTACTTACTAACATAATGCTAACAAGGAAGATACTCCGGAATTCGTTTAAGGAAATTTCGAACCAGTTCACGAAATTTTATCTAAGGAGTCCTAAAAGTTCGGGTAGATGTAAAAAATAAAAAAAAATTAAATGAAAATTGAATTATTTTTAAAAATTATACCTGTCAACGAAGCAAGGAACACTACGCAAATTTCATATAAAATACTGAAAAAATTATATAAACACACAATCCGAAATTTAAGAAAAAACTAAAAGGTTTTAGTATAGAATGTGGAATAATTTGAGTGATTCAACGTGATATTATCAATTAGCACCATTGCAGATTGAAACATAACATGCTGCATTGGTGATGTAATAACTAATCACTACAAATAAATGAATGAAGACAAGTTACATAACCTAGAAGATGAATGAACAAGATCCATAGTTTCCTAGAAAATGTCATAAAACGCGTCCCTCTCCACTCTTCTTTAGCATAATAAAATCTTATGAAATCTTCAAATAATCCTTAAATAATTAGCAACACTCATCATCCTTAGAAGATAAGATAAATTAAATAAATAACAATGGATTAGTTGTAATTTAAAAATAAAAAATTTCAAACAAAATATTCGCAAAGACCTAACAGCTGTAAGGAACATGTTCTCTGGACGTCCCGATTATCTAGAGACAATGGAAGAACTTCCAATGGACGCGGCGACTTCCTGACAATGGACCCGGATGGATGTTCCATCAACAGCTGACAGTCTGTGGGAACCTCCGCCACTTCTTGGCTTAAGAACCAATCACCGCGAAGAACGATGCGAATATCGGAGGATTGTCCAAGAATGCGGTTTTCGAATTGTGGGTTTGCGTGCAACGTCTGGGATTCCTCATACCAGAAATCGACACTATATTTTAGACACATTGCTCACGAAACAATTTTTAAAAAAATTAATAGATATCTCGAAAAGAGAGGAGAGACGGATGCCTCTTAAATACTACCTGCCAAAGAGATATTCCTTAATAACTTAATTTACATAAGAAGATAAGCTTTCAATTAATAGAGAGACAAAACATAGAAAATATTGAAAATCTAAAAAAAAAGACCACCTGTATAATAATTTTCTGATGTTGAGATAATATTAGACAAGCAAATCGTCAACATCCGTCCTCAGGCTTTAATAGGGAAACTAATGGACCACCTTTAATCTTATTTACTAAAAACAGTCTTTAGCAAAGTTGGATTCAAATTAAAGTTTTAATTTGATTCGGATAAGCGGGAACCTAATATTTTTTGGATAATAAGATGAATCTAATAGTAGTTTGGATAAAAGATGACAAACTTTTTAAAATATATACGATATTAGGCGATTAAAAAGTAAGCATTCATAATTATGAGAAGATTAATAATCATAAATAAAATCTTTTAAAAACTACTATATTAAAAACATAAAAAAAACTCATTTTAAATTAACTTAAACAGTTCTAATAAAAATAATGAAATTCTAAAAATAAACTGCTGAAATTTCCTACAAGAAGTTTTGGAAAATAAAATTATTTTTGAACTCACAAAAAAACTATACAAAGAATAAGAAAAAAATAAATTCGGAATTTATGAGATTATTATTAAGTTAGACAATTTTTTCTGGATTTTTTTTGTTAATAATATTTAGTATAGAATATTATCTTAAATAATTTTAACTGCGAACAGAACATATTACGTATAGAAGAGAAGGAAAAAAATAATTGAAATGTTTAAATAATTTTAACCAATGAACGAAAATTATAGAATCACCTAAAAAATTCAAACCGTGACTTGAAAATATTATTATCATTATATTTAGAAGGGGAAAAATAAATATTTAGAATCGAATAATTTTATAAGTACAAAATATTTAAGTAAAAGTATATTTTGCAAAAATTAAACAGCTGTTTAAAAATATTTAAATCGACAACTGATTAAAACAATTTAAATTAAAACAGCTGATTGAATATTCATTTCGATTCTCGTTCGGAAAATATAGAGGAAAATCATAGAATCACCTAAAATATTCAAAAAAATTCAAACCATGACTTGTACATATTATTATTATAATATTTAGAAGGGAAAAATAGATTTTTAGAATCGAATAGTTTTTTAAGGACAAAATTTTTAAGTAAAAGTATATTTTGCAAAAATAAAACAGCTGTTTAAAAATATTTAAATCGACAGCTGATTAAAAGAATTTAAATTAAAACAGCTGATTGAATATCCGTTTCGATCCTCGTTCCAAGAAGCCTCGGTCAATGAAACCCCCGTCGGATAGACAAGAGAAGAATCCGACGACACAGGATATGGTTAAGTACCTTCGCTCCGGACCTCATACATAATTCAACGTACCCTCTTGAGGGAACAATAGTACGCCATGTATCAAATGTGAAATAAGTAACGTGTAGGTGTAATATGGGTGAAATCATGCTCATCACAGAGATTGTCTTATTCTTCTACTTATATCAGTGTTAATGGAGTATAATGGTGGCGTAGTTTACCATTCTGGAGCCGGCTTGTTGAAAAGTGTTGGAATGTCGAGCGATACTCAGGGAATCGGCACTCTTTTATGAATGAAAAAACATGAAATAATCGAATTCCTCAACGATTACCCAGCGATATTTTTTGAATGTGATAAAAAAAAGAAAAAAATATTAATGAATAGTCTTTTCATTCATGTTTCTCACGCAAACAGCAAGTCTATTTATACGAATAAAATTTTTTTTCCCCGACAATAGTACATTATTCCACGTATCAGCAAATTATTGAATCAAACATTTACTTTTCATTCATTATGAATTTGAGGTATAAACATGAATGGAAAATATGCGATGTTTATTTTTATTAAGAGCTATTATTTGTTAATTTAATAAACAGACTATTAATATACAATTAATATAATAAAGAAAAAAAAAAATACCTAGACATGAAAGGCTAGAAGGGACCAGACGGCATTCCTCAATGAAAAGGAGAGTGGAATGAAAGGGGAATTCCAGTCGATTCGTTTTTCGAGATTCTTTCGTCAAATAAAATACATCTTAAAAATATATATATATATATATATATATATATATATATATATATATATATATATATATATATATATATATTTATGTGCCTAATAAAAATACGAGTGCAATAGTTAAAACTAAATTCAAACACAGGAAATTCTCACGCATGCAAATTCATCTCTAGGAATCTCTAGGCGCCAGCAAAGAAAATTAAGAATGAATGAGATAAGAAAGACAAACATAAGGATACCACAAGTATTCCAGGTGTTATAAGAAAATGACGTGTAGAAGATACCGGGAACTTATCAATAAACCTTTAACAGCTGTTACAGTCAGAAGAAGAAAAAAAAAACAGTTTTATATCTTTTTAAAATAATATACTACAAAATCTAACTATAGAAGGTACAGAGTTATATATAAATAATAATTTTTACTGATTATCAAAAACAAAAACAAAAAATTGCAACAAAATTTCTAGATTAAACTTGATGTATATTAGTGCAAATGCGTGAGAAAAGAAAAATATAGGAATAAAATAAAAATCAAGAATTAATTATTTTATCCATAGAAAATTTAAAAATTGGGCAAAAAACGTGAAACACCTAGAAAATGCAAATTTCAGTCAGCAAGAAAAAATGTTTTATATCTTATACCGAACCTAACTATAGAAGGTACAGAGTTATAAATAAATTAATAATAATTTTTACTGATTAACCAAAAAATTTCTAGATTAAACTTGCTGAAGAATAGCATGAGAAAAGAAAATATAGGAACAAAATACTAATCAAAAATTATTTCTTTTTTCGATAGAAAATTCAAAAATCGAGCAAAAAACGCGAGAAACACCCATAAAATGCAAAGCACCATTCATAGATAAAAGGAAATTATTTATGACCAATTTCAGGTTAAAGAAAATTTTAAAAAATAACTAAAAAAAAAATCTCTCGTAATATTCTACTGAAAATCTATCACACGACCAATACACGTAAGACTCATAAAAATCCTAATTTTCTTATATAAATCAAATTTTCTAATGCAAAGAAAACTTGCATACACACACAAAATAATTATGAAATATAAACTTATTTATCTTTCAGAAGTAAATTCCTTGAAATTTATAACTAATTTCAGGTTAAAGAAAATTTCAAAAAATTAACTAAAACAAAAATCGTTTTTATTCCAATGAAAATCCATCACCCGACCAAAACACGTAAGCCACATTTAAATCCAAATTTTCTAATAAAAATAAAATTTCCAATATAAAGAAAACTTAAACACACACAAAAAAATTATTCCATAGAAAAATAATTTTATTCATTTTTGCGCAGGTGAAGGGCACCCTTGAAATTCTAGAGTAAAATTAGATTCATTTTTCGCAACGGAAGTCTAAGAGATACCTTATCGAATATCCGGAGGGTCGGGGATAGGGTACTGATTTTTTTAGGCAAGAATTTTCGGAAATGGAAGTCTTGAGTACGGTTGAAATAATCAAATAAACCCCATAAAAAGAATTACATAAAAACAATAAAATTAATTTTATTATACTGAAAATATGATACATTGAATTAGTACCGGTGTTAACAAAAAAATCGTACAAATATCAATGATTTGGACATTTTCTTCAAGCTAACAATACTGGAAATATCCTAATTGGTAAAATGTATTAAAATGTTAAATAAGGTTTTCTATAATTGTATAGTTGAAGTACGTCATTGAGAAGAAGGCAACGTAAGTTCTGCGTTAATAAACTGTTTAAAAATGTATAATACAGATTAAAAGAATAGGATTCCGAAAAACGATTAGTCTCGAACAAGTCCATAATTTCTAAGAACTTCTTAAAGGAATGTATGAAAAAAACAAAACAAAAAAATAACAGTAATGACATTCCAAAAGACACTAAACAGTTAAACATTGTTATGGACAACAATAGACTTTTAGATATGTCCCGACTTTGAAAATAATAACATAAAAAAACACTTGGAATTTCACTTTCAGTATTATAAAAAAAATCATAGATAATTATGGGAGCATTGATGAGGCGAGGGATTATTCAGGATATTTAGCAAATTGAATTTTAGTGAAGAAAATACAGGGAGAAAGAGATGAAAATGGTAAAGATGAGAAATGATGAAATAAATTTTTTAAAGAATTTTTAAGAAAGAAAAAAATGAAGTGAGAACTAACCTCAAGCATCCATTCGACGACGATTTTCCTCATGTCTGGAGTAAGTTCAGACTGGACACATTGGAAGTAGGAACTATTTGTGGTGTATAATTCTTCAGTCTTGAGTAAGTTTTCCAGGACTCTGCTATCTCGCAAGAGCCTAGGATCGAAATATGCTCTGCACTCGCAGGACCTCTCGCAACACAGAAGTTCTGCCGCCATACTTTTAATAATAATAATAATAAAAAATCCTGAACCGAAAATATATATATAGATATCTTATAAAGGAACTACTAGAACACGTAAGTCTTACGGGGTTTACAATGAGTGACTGAATATATATATGAATAATGGTTAGGTGAGGCCTCTACTCGACTGCTGGGCCGTCTGTATGCCGGCATCAGCTGAGAGCGCCTTTTATACCCTATCCCCACCACCTCTGTTCCCGGAGGGGTGGGGGGCCGATCAGCTGTTCCCATTGGGCCCTTTGTTTACGTTTTTATTTCCCGGGCAGGGCGGGAGATCCGCAGAGGAGGGGGGTCTCTCGAAGCTTATGCCTTTAGCTTCAAATTGACGCCATATTACAGTCCCTCTTAGAAAATGCCTCAGGTTAGGTTTTTTGCCTCTTCCTTCTATCTTAAGTAGTATAGGAGATGGAATGTCTTTATGATAGGGCGTTCTTTGAGGCCTTTCATTAGTCGAATAACACTATCTGAGAGGAAACATCAAGAAAATCACCGGTTACGCCTTTGAAAAATCGATAAAATAAATCTAACTATGTAAAATATTGAACAAACACAATATAAAAGGCTGGGAACTCTTCTAATCATTGCCTTAAATGTTAACCTCACATATTACTCAAAAACATTATTTAAACCAATCTTATCATTTACACACTTAAAAATATTACATACACCTACTGAACCTTTTCCCACAATACTAAAACTATAAAAATTACTATTCTTTTATTTTGTTTCACTTACATCAAATTAATAAATAATATACAGTACCAGTCAAAAGCTTAGACTCACTTGTATTTAATTAAAAATCTTCAAGTTATAATAAAATAATTCTAACTCAAGAGATAGAATATGGTGGATATCTTCCACCATCATTAACTCAAGAGGTAACATTTCAAACATTATATGATTAAGTTTAGAATAAAATTATAAATGAGTGGTTAGCATGGCACCCTAATATACTAAAGGTCGCGGGTTCACGTCCCGGAGTGGCCCTAGAATTTTTTAATGGGAGTAAAAAATCCTTGGCTATGCCTTCTCTCGGATAGGACGTAAAATGGAGGTCCCGAGCCTATACGATGTCACGTTCCAATTAAATATCCCTATCCTAATTATACCTGGATTGGCAAACTCCCACTGTAGCATCGTCTGATTAGCCTTAGTAGCATGAAGGTACGTTAAACGAACAAATCTATATAAATAAAGATGAAATTCTGTTTGTTTGTTGTTTATAGAAATCCATACCGTTTGTCCTAAATTCTCCAAATTTCGCTCAGTGGTTCTTTCAGACCAGGTGTGAACACCTGTCCATATTAAAATTGCATAACTTCAGCCGATCTACAGCTGATATTCTTTATTGTTATAAAAATCATAATGATCTCACTTTATAATGTTTTTTTTTTACGAAATCGGCCGTTTCTTGAGAAAAATGAAATACCCCGTGTGAAACCGGGATATACAGCTATTATCTATGTAAATAAAGATGAAATTCTGTTTGTTCTTTATAGAAATCCAGACCGTTTGTCGTAAATTCTCCAAATTTCGCTCAGTGGTTCTTTGATACCAGGTGGGAACACCTGTCCATATTGAAATTGCATAACTTCAGCCGATCTCTGAGTATATTCTTTATTGTTATAATAATCGTTTTGATCTCGCTTTATATTGGTTTTTACAAAATCGACCGTTTGAGTCGATAAAAGTCTCAGTTTATAGATTTTATTGATTTAAAAAATGAAATTCTCCGGGTGAAACCGGTATATACAGCTAGTTATAAATAAATTCAAAATAAAATTATAGTTTTAATGTTGTTAAATAAACAAAATGTTATTTTTTAGTTATTTTACAAAACTAAGGTTGAGTTTAAACTTTTGACTGGTACTGTAAATCATAAAACAAAGCCTTTCTTACTTAGAAACAATAATAATGTCTCTTTTATATAACTTAAACTCAAAATTTATTCAAAATTATCCTGATTAATCAATCATAAAAACGTTTTGAACATCCTACTGAAGTTTTACAATGAACTACAAGTACACAATTATAGTTAAACTTAACATTCAGCTTAGAAAATTAGCTTGAAATGAACCTTAAATGTGAACTTTCATTTTTCACTTTCATTTGGGGAATCCATTCGAAAGTTCATTTCTTTCTATACAATCATACATTCACCAACTTTGCTTATACATTACATAATTGCATTAAACAAGTGTTGAGACTTTTTTGTACCAATGTTTATTAAAATTGTTAAAAATTAAATTTCATGCTAACTTTTTCTTTGCGCTGCATTGATGAGAATAGGTTTTTCTTTAAGAAAGCCTAATATTTTTCATTTAAGAATTGATTTTGCTTTAATGAGATGTTAATACCTCAAGTTAGATCATGCTTATATGATTTTATAGTCCTAATAATGATTTTATTCATAGCAATTTTTCCACCTGGGATTGCTAAATAAGGAATATGTCGGCTAAAACGCGAACAATTTTAATCAAGATTCTTATTCATTATTTATTTTTTAGTCTTGTTGAACTTTCAAGAATAATTCTTGAACTTTGTAACTTCAATAATTATCCGTGTTTAACCCTTTATTTTTTTTTTTTTTTTGCTACAGAATTTATTTTTTATCCATATTCTCTGCATGAAAAGTTTCCGATTTACGATTCCAATAGGTAGTTGATTTTATTTTCAAAGTGTCTTGGATGGTGTGGAATCGAAATCAGGTTTGGATCACGTGATACCTTACCTCTTTGGAGGTTTTTGTTTTAAATCTCGTAAAATAATTTGGTGACCATTCTTTTTAACAATCACTGCATATTTTTCAATTTATTCTCATTTCTTACTCATGTCTGGGTTTATAACACATATTTCATTAGCGTCATTGTGAAATGCTACATGGATTTCAGTAATGAGAAAAGTTATGTAAACCGTTTGAATTTTGTTTTTAAATATTATACAGAAGTTTAATAATTATCAATATTTGGATCAATATATCAATGCATCAAACATTTGGAAATCAGGATTGTCTGCAAGTATGTAATGTTATTTTCTATACAATGTATATATATAAATTTTGTTTTGGGATTGTCTCATAGGAAAATAATTAAAAATTGAACTGAATTATGGACTTCGAATCTCGAAATCTCTTATCATTGCAACTTCGTGGGAAAATAAAAAGAACACATTCTGTTTACCAAATTATCTACAACGGGTATAATAACCATTGTTTGTTTTTACATACAGATCAAACTGATGGTAGTTTTAGGATTTCTAAAAATTTTCTCACGGCTATTAGTGAAGCGGATAGCGAACGCATGATTTTTCAAGTCACAAAATTATTTTATCCCATTGAATTTTCAATTTAATTTTTTAAAACATTGATCTTTAAATTTTCATATTACGAATCCCATACGTGGTATCTGTTTGGAGCACAGATTCACAACATAGCTATTGTTCATGCTACATTCATCACTTGGTATACTTTGATATTTTCTCGGAAAAATTGAGAACAAAGCTTCACAGTTGCCGCGATTTAAAAACATTTCATCGGAGATCCTCTTCGTAATCCTGTTTGGATTTTGGAGTTATTCCTCCACCCTTTGAATTAGGAGACGTCCGAAAGAGGGCCGGAAATCCCATCAATTATGGGAAGTATTTTAGTTAAGGATTATAGGATTCTTTTGCTATATCATATTTAGGCCATTAGTGACATTAGAGTGGACTTATGTATCTTTGAATCATTTTAAAATAACATTAAAATTAAAAAAAAAAATAAACACAATATAGGTGGCTTATAGTGACTTTTTCGTTTGATTTAAAGTACATAATTGTAATCAACTTTTTTTTTTTTTTAAATAAAGCCTACCTTAATAATGCGACTTCGTTGGAATGTATCAGGAGGTGTGTATCCCTTCTATATGTCTTATTCATGGGCGTCCCTAGAAAATATCAGAAACGAAAACTAGGAATTAAATAATTTTTTATTATTATTATTATGTAAAAAAAAGAAGAAAAAAAAAAAACCTATACCGCTACAACTCATGTAGGGTCTTGGGTTCAGTACTGAGAAAGGAAGCACTGGTTCTAGGTCAGCGGTCGAGCAAGGAGGTGATTTGACCGTAATCACGCTCAAACATCAGGTTTCCCCCCTTAATTTTTCAATCAAGGGTTTATACTTTGTAGAGGCTAGGTTTGCCCCAGGAGGGTCTCTAGGCCACCAAATCTATCCGTAGCAGAATATTTACCCTTTGCACTCGAAGTCTCCGGAGCGGAGCCATTTAAAATCTGTCTTCAAACTCGAGGGCTCCGCTACGGAGACAATGCAAATAATTTTCAGTTTTTAACATATAAGGACATAAGCAAATCGTAAAAACTATTCATAGGATTTTGGTGATAAATGACGGTCGCGGCTCGCGGTGTTTTTCTTTATTTTTATAGTAAGTTAATCTTTTAACATCGACTATATTTTGTGGTTGGTTTTAATTCATCTTTTATTTCCTCAGTTGTACAATAATTTAGTTCCGGGCAATAAATAATCCCTTTACTTTGATTTAGTTTCATGTGCTTCAACTTTAACCGGAAAGTTATTAAGTAGATTTTCACATGTTAGGAGCTTTTCATGTGTAAATAAATAAAAATAAAAAGTAACTATGTGTTCTCGAAGCTTCACAAATACATAGGTATAACCTAAATTTCATTACAATTCCTTACTTGGTTCTAAAATTTTACAGTATATTACTACGTTTTCAGGATTAACTTTTTCGCGAGTAAGTTGCGTCGAGTTGCCGGTAGGTAATGTCCGAAACGGTGCCGAGTGCAAAGGGTTAAAAATATCTTGCCAAGCCAGACTCGAACTCTGTACCTTGAGCGCAGCAGCTCGATGCCTTACCAATGAGCCACCCCCTCCCCAATACATTTTTTCATTCTTATATAAATAAATATTTTAATTTTTAAATATCAATAACCTTTATTTGAAGCCATTCTTTAGTCTTTCATAGTCAGAAAACCTAAACCCTTAAGCGGTCTTTGTAAGCAAGTGCTATAAAACCCACATCATTCAACTTAATTATTACGGAAATGACCACAAAGGTTAGATTAAAGAAGCTATCTTAAAATAATTGTAGAATTTCAATTCATAAGATGCATAATTTCACTGATTGAACGCAATTCTTGATTTTTTTTTTTTAGGTCTTGATACTCTTGTTTTGATACGCCGTCCCTGGTAGAAAAACCTTATCAGCCCAGTGAAACAAAATCCTCCCACTTACGTGTCGGCCCATCCCTAGGAAGAGAGCATCGATTACCGCCGTCAAGCGGCGCTTACCTTTTTATTATATTTTGTTTTTTAGCTTAGATACAATATTTCAGTTTTTCATTTCACGAGCACCCCCCCCCCTCCTTAGAACGCAGAAGAAAACTAAAAAATTATAATTTCATAAAATTTTTTGTCATTTAGTAATAGTTTATTTCGTTACATAGAACAGGTTTTATTTAAACATTTAATTGTGATTAATAAAATTATTTTACTCATACTTTAAATTGGGTCCTTTATGGACCCAATTTAAAATATGGATTGGGTCCTTAACCTCAGTTTTATTTTCACTGACCTACTTATAAAATATAAAGTTAGTGAAATAATCGCGATCGTGAAAAATGTCGACTTCAACATTTTTAGTAACATATCCTTTTATGTTTATATCATTCCACAGAATAAACACTTTTCTAAGAAGTAATCGTTTAGTAGGGGCTTCAAGCTTCTAAAAGAAAAAATTCATCCGATGAAATAAAAAAAAAAATAATTTTGCCTATCCAGGTACCTACAATTAAGATGGGGGATCTTTTATGAGTACCTGAGATCGCACAAGCTCGAGACCTCTATTTTACGTCCTCCCCGAAGGACTACTTAGCCAAGGATATTTACTCCCATTGAAAAAATCTGAAGGAATGCTTAGCGAAGGATTTTTTTTTACTCCCATTGAAAATCTTAGGACTATCTACTGGGCTATGGACACGCATTATTGGGTAAATTAGTTGGCTATGCTAACCACTACGCCACGCGTGACCCTCCTCCTTCAAGAGTGTTCACGCTAAAAAAGTTCTTTTTTACTTTCACTTACCTATATATGAAATATATAGTAAGTGGAAGTATTGCGATCGTGAAAAAATTCGAATTCCGGTTTTCAACGGAAATACACGTTTTGGGGTCCCCTGAGTCGAAATGACCAAGTCCCGCGAAATGGTCTGTGTGTGTGTGTGTGTGTCTGTGTGTCTGTGTGTGTGTGTGTGTGTGAACAGACTATATTTAGTGTAGGTATATGCCCGCGATGTGACAGCGTAAATTTCATCAAAATTACTTAAAGGGAGGGGGTACTTTACTTAATAACTTTTTAGGATTTTTTCGATTTTCTCAAAAACGGCTCTAACGATTTTGATTAAACTGAGTATTTGATCTATTTATTTGCCCGAGATATGACTGTAAAAATTTCATCACAATTGATCAACCGGAGGGGGGACTTTACTTAATAAATTTTGTATCATTTTCAAGTGTTTTTTTTTTATTTACTCAAAAACGGCTTTCACGATTTTGATCAAACTGGGTATTTGATGTATGTATATGCCAAAGATTTGATAGCCAACATTTCATCAAAATTGATCAACCGGAGGGGGGACTTTACTTAATAAATTTTGTATTATTTTCACCAGTTTTTTTGTTATTTACTCAAAAACGGTTTTCACGATTTTGATCAAACTGGGTATTTGATGTATGTATATGCCAAAGATTTGATAGCCAACATTTCATCAAAATTGATCAACCGGAAGGGGGACTTTACTTAATAAATTTTGTATCATTTTCACGTGTTTTTTTATTTACTCAACAACGGTTTTCATGATTTTGATCAAACTGGGTATTTGATGTATGTATATGCCAAAGATTTGATAGCCAACATTTCATCAAAATTGATCAACCGGAGGGGGGACTTTACTTAATAAATTTTGTATCATTTTCACGTGTTTTTTTATTTACTCAACAACGGTTTTCATGATTTTGATCAAACTGGGTATTTGATGTATGTATATGCCAAAGATGTGATAGCCAACATTTCATCAAAATTGATCAACCGGAGGGGGGACTTTACTTAATAAATTTTTTGTCAATTTCACGTGTTTTTTTAATTTATTCAAAAACGGCTTTCACGATTTTGATCAAACTGGGTATTTATGTATGTGTATGCCAAAGATGTGATAGCCAACATTTCATCAAGATTGATCATCCGAAGGGGGCACTTTATTTCATAACATTTTTTCTAATTTTTAGATTATCTCAAAAACGGCTTTAACGATTTTCTTCATATTCGTCATGTTTAATGAAAATTGAGTGTTATTTAATATCAGGTAAGCGTTATCATTATTAAAATGTTCTGAGGGATTTATAGAGCAAATAAAAACAAAAATAAGAAATGAATGTGGAAAATGTGTAACTTTGAGAAGTGGCATTAACAAAACGCATTAATTTCTTATCTAAGTAAGTTGGTAAGTGAAAGTTGTGTGTTGCGCGCACGCACCAGATTTTTTGTGATTATTTTTAAGGTTATACTTAAGCTCCCTCCGCTGATAACATTCATTTTAGCCCGATCTTAACTGAAAAAGAACGCGTTGGGGTTTTTGTCCCTTTTTAAGCGAGCGTAGCGAACAGAATGCGATAGGTTTGATCTAATAAAGGTAAATAAATCACCAACACAACTTTGCAGATACAATGTAGATGTGATGATGACAGGCATAATGTGTTGTAAAACAGTATGGTGTGGTTACGCGTGGTACAGCTAAGGAGAAAGTAGAAAAAAAGTAGACAATATTCTTTAAATAAAGATCCACCTCCGTTTGACCAACTGTGAAGCAATGTTTGCTGTCACATCGCGGGCAAATTCATACAATAAATACCTAATTTCAGGTTCGTACGGTTTCATAGTTCACACACACACAGACCATTTTGCAGGACTTGGTTATTTGGACTCAGGGACCCCAAAACGTATTTTTTATTATGATGTCGAAATTTTTCACGATCGCAATACTTTTCCTTACTATATATTTCATATATAGGTAAGTGAAAGTAAAAATAAAGAATATTTTTTAAAAAATGTTGGCCGCCACTGCTCTATAATGACTAACGATAAGATTTACCTTCGCAGAACTAAAGCAATGATATATCAAATCGAAATTTTTATTTTGTTTAATTACTTACAATAATGATCCATTGTAAAGTACCGAGAAAAAACCGAATTCCATGCCCTACAATTATCGCATATTTAGTGCTATTTTCATATTATGTTACCATTTTGTCTCTGAATAAATAAAATAAGCCAATTATTCGCATTTGATAACGATTTATTAAGTATTTCCCTAAATTTATGTTTATTCATTTAACGTCACTTTGTGTTACTATAGCCAGTTACAATTAAGATCTTTAACGAGTACCTGAGATCGCACAAGCTCGAGACCTCTATTATACGTCCTCTCCGAAGGACTACTTAGCCAAGGATGTTTTACTACCATTAAACATCCAAGGGCCTTCAACCTTAGGTATATTATTTGGCTATGCTAACTGAAAGTTCCCTATCATTGAGTGCCTTTGTGTTTTTAAGACACAAAACTAACCATGATTATCTGGGTGCTACTTCTGAACAGTTATCGAACTCCCATTGCCTTTATTTCAGTTAAAAAGGGTATTTATTAGCTCACTACGCTCGCTCTTTAGAGATAAATAAACCACTAATAGGGTTCTCTTCAGTGGAGATCGGGCCTTACTTAGAAGGGCGCCATGATCAACAGCAAGTGAGCCACTTTTCAGAAGTTGACCATATCTGATGGGTCATTTGAGCCTCCGTGACACAAACTTATGACACACAGGCTAAAATGCCTATTGACTTGCTTGTCCTTTAACAGGAGAGACAATTTACAAACTTTTCGACCTTCACAGAAATGCGAAATTATAATCTTGAATCTAGAAAATAACATTTGAGATGTAAGATGACGATGACAGTGCTAGTTGACTCCTTAAAATAAATATAAAATAGGGCGTTCCCTGATAAAATGGTGATGATGAGAGAGTAACCATCTGTTATATTAAGTAGCAACCCTCTCCCAGACTTGTTCCAAACATTCAGTAACAGTTCCAGGAACTTGTATGGCCTTTCTGTCCCCCCTCCCCTCGCACATCAGGGACTCCGTTGATTGTTTTTAGAATGTTCCAGACAGTTCTGGAGACAGAGGACACCCGGGCCCCTGCTCCCTTGGGGCCTAGGATTTGTAGGATTGTCCTTTATCAAGTTTTTAACAGCCTTTTTCCTGTCCTAGCTCGCTATAAACCGCGGTGGCTCTAAGATAGCGCCGTTCTTTTTTAGAGCAGGTTTTCGGAGTCGTTCTTTTTTGGAAATAGTTATTTTCATCACTACCAGTTCCAAAAGTGGTCGTTTTCGGTCCGTCGTAAAAATCAAGCACTTGAAACCCACTTTTGGTATGTGTTAGGAACAATACTTTTCATCATACTGCTCGTACTTAAGTATATGAGCCCCTTAAAGCACAAGTGGTGTAACTACAATTTTTGTTGTTTCGAGATATTAAAGGGTTTGCTACATGTTGTATATAAAAATCAGTATTGTACTTTTGGACTATTTTTTTCAATAAAACTCCATGAAAAGGTCATCTTTAACTTATATTGTCGTTTTAAAACATTTTATTTATTAATTTATAATAAGACAAATAATTTTTTTTATATTAATTCAATCATTATTGTGGGTAACCACCTTGTTTTTAAATTATTTTAAATAATTTTTTTTTGAAGAGAAAAGATTTGGCTCCACCGGGAATCGAACCCGGGTCTTCCGCGTGACATGCGCGGTATGCTAACCATTGCTCCACTGAGCTCGCTTCCAAACGGTGCCAAATCCTTTCAAAAATAAATTATTTAAAATAATTTAAAAACAAGGTGGTTACCCACAATAATGATTAAATTAATATAAAATAATTTAAAAATTGACGAACGTCAAGAGATGCCCAAAATTGGACAAAAATTGTCCATCTCCCGTAAATACTGGCTAATAGTAATAATAAAAAATAATACTGTAATAGATTTCCTTTACGAAAGTTACTGCACAAATGGCGTATCTTCCAACTGCACCGGTTGTGCTGTTAGCTAATTTAGGGCAGCGTTGACTGCACAAGAAAGTTCTGCTGTTTATGCCGTTGCTATGGGAACTAGGAGCTACACATTTAGTGTATTATAAAGAACACATTTTGCCCTACACATTACCATGCCTAACTAAAAAAAACGAAAATTGGAGTTACACCACTTGTGCTTTAAGGGGCTCATATTAAAACATTTTTTTACATTTCATTAATAACTTACAGATATAATATAATAAGAAATTAAAATGGCAGTTTAAATAAAAAAATAAAATCTGTTTATTAACCTTTCATATAAAGCTCGGTATTTAGTTGAAAGTAGTTAGTTGTTATTTTTGTTTGTTTAACGTCACTTTATGCCACTAGGGCTAATCGGACGATGCTACAGTGGGAGTCCATAATTTTGCCAATCCAGTTATAATTAGGATAGGCATCTTTAACGAGTACCTGACATCGTACAGATTTTTCAGACCTACGACCGAAAAGTACTACTTTACGGACTCAAAGCATGTATTGAAAGCACATGTTTATGATGAAAATACTGAAAAATAATAATAATAATGAAAAATAATGAAATGGGTGACAGGAATGAAACAAGAAGAAATGCCTGAATTCTTTGTAGCCTGTGTTAGGATGTTTGTATGCTTTCCTAACCATATTTTTGAGGACGAAATGGCCAAGTTCATTAGTGCGGGAGTCGATTATTATATATTGAATTTTTAAAACATTTTTTTACACTCCTCTAGTTAATGCGACGTCTACCTATAGGTACTAGTTTGCCACTCTCAACCCTTTAGTACTAGAACCAGTACTAGTGCACCAGTAGCGGATCCATGTTCAAAGGGGGCGCGACTTTTTTAAATGTTTTATAAACTTGATTTGCCCCTTTTGGAACCTTCTAACACCATTGAACGATTATAATTGAGAAATGCCTTTATTCCGTGGTCAAGATTTCAAAGCAGTCCCAGAAAAAAATCTGGGTTGGGTGGTTTTCGAATAAAAAACCGACTATACCCGGCAACACTGATAAACAACTAAATATTTTCGGTGGATATCTTGGTATCCAACCCTTTTTTGAGACATGCTGATTAAAAATATGCAAACCGTTTGTCTCTATCACCCAACATTTTTGAGATATCTGACATTAACAATTTATATATGTTTAACATTGTATCAAGGCAAACAACTCGCAGATTAGGTGCAGCAGAGCACATATTGCTGAATAAAGGACTAATTAACATACACTGTATAGCATAATCTAATTTAAGATTTAATTCTCATATAAAGCACGTAGGTATAACATAAAATTCCTTAATTTCTAGTTAGTTTGTTTTGAATTTCTTAGCTGTTGACTGACTGAGGATTGACTGGTGTTTGAGCTGAGAATTTGGTATTTTGCGCTAAAACATCCATCAGTAGGCAGCCAACATTGACGTCTTCTATTGACGTAAGAAACAAAAGCAAAAAAATAAACAAACAGCGAGAAAAAAATTCAACGAAAGGGGATTAATAAATATATGTTTTTGATGTCTTGAAAACCTGACGTGATAGAGCAAAATGGTTTTCAGGTTTATAATCAGCGTGAAAAACTGCATTAGAAAAAGTTAACGTCATGCCAGATATCTATGGCTTGTTTATTAGTGTAATTACATTACCTTAAAACAGAATAAACATTTATTTACAAAAATAATAGGATCTGATAAATGCTACTATGTTTTTTTTTCATGTCGGGGATTGGGGCGGTCTGCCAAATTCCCTCCACGTGGTGCCCTTGAAGATTTAGGTTATAGCCTGGTGATTGACAGTGTAGTGTATACAAGGGTGATGACTGTTATTCTGTCCACTAGTTATACATGGTGGGCCAGACACCCTACCGTGCAACTGGTTGGAATGTTGTTCGGCGCAGTGTAAACACACACACCATATTTAAGCACTCGATCCATAAAGGTGGCTCTACACTGTGTCGAACCTCATCCTCGTAGAGCCCAGGAACTGTTCGGGAAATCTAAACACGACTCGAAGAGGTATGCACGATCACTTGTTCGTGGACAGCTTTTAGTTAAGATAAGCGCCTAAACGTTCTTTTAGCGCTTTTCTGACTTTCCTTATGTATATCAATTAGAGCAAAAATCAAAACAGCCGCTAGTTTCAAGTCAGCCATCTTTGTAATAAAAATTGTTGTATTAAGACCCATAGGAACGGTCAGACATTGTTCGCTTGACTTCACTTTTCAGTGTATACGGTCATAGTACGTTGATAAGTTCAGGGGATTATATGTTCGACGCAGTGTAAAACCACCTTAATGCTTTGAATTTTTCTTTCTTTTACCCTTCTTCGCAGAAACTAAGTTTGACGTAGATACCAGCTCCTAATCCCCAAAAACTACCTGCTGAAACACTATTGGCCTATTACTAACTGGATCTTTAATCTTCTCAGATTCTTTTTAACGATAGGCTAACAACTTTAGATTATTGTAACAGTTACAACAAGAATCTGTATATGTAATAATCTATCTGTATATACAATAAGTTCTGCCTATTATTCATCTAGCAAAGTTTAGTTATTATCTTATCCCAAAATGTGTCATTTGCAACCTGCAAATTGGCTTATTTAGCAATAAGCAAATTGGTTGAGCTCTTATTTATTGGACGAATTGCTAACTTCATACTAAGCTAGCATATCTCTCGGCCACCGCCTCTAAAGTCGCCGGGGTGGAATGTAAGGGTTTATGTTTGATGTTAGTGTCTTTGCTAAGGGGTTCGTGTTAAAAGCTAGTCTTTGGTGGAAGTTTTTGTAGTATTGTGTGGCTGTATCGATAACTGTTGGGATATTCAGGTCCTTGTGCAGTAAGTCATTTGTCACATAGTATGGTGCGTCTGTTATTATCGTCAATACCTTGGACTGGAATGACTCAATTCTTTGGATGTTTGAGGATTTTGCGGAACTCTATAGTTCTATGCCGTATTTAACTAGAAAAGTTAAAACTATACAATCTCGGAAGAAAAAATGACAGCGATTGAAATATAGAATATAATAATTATATTTCGAATATAAACATAAAAAAGTATAAAATCATGCCTTTTCTTATATAAAAGATATTCTACGTAAGTCGTGGAATACATTTTATAGCTATTATATCAACGGGTTCTTGAACACCTCAATTATACTTATAAATTTATATGTTCCTTTGAATAATGCCTCTAATTTGTTCTTTTAACACGTTAGATGCGGCGGCGTATTTAAGGTGTATTCTGAATTGATACCGGTCTCAGGGGTCCGACTGCTGGGATGAGCCACAGAAGATATCGGGCGTCGGGGTCCGATGGGAATGCTCTGACGAAAGCGTTATCTTTTGACTGAAAAGTCAATTAAATAAGGGATTATCTCTCGGTAAGGATTGTAACTAGACATAATAGGCGCAGGACAGGCCGATACAGAATTTACGCCATATTTTATCGAAAATCGGACCTCAGAGACCGATTCTAAAAAACAGGATTTCAGCTGTTAGCAACATTTTCTCCACTAAAATGCAATAATCCCATTAAAATCGACTAAATTGAGTGTTTGAAGTGTTCGGACATTTTCATGTCCGAATGTAAGACATCGGACCCCGGGGACCGATGCCGCACCTAACGTGTTAATAAAACATTAAACAAAAAGCCAAAAAATAAACAAAAGAAAAAAAGAAAAAGAAATAGAGTTAATAAACAAATTTTTCAGCCAACCGTCTTAGAATTTAGAGCTCGTAAACCATCTGTTTATACGATCCTATAAAAGGGTCATTGCAGACGAGAAATGAGGCAATAAAGTGTAGATAAAGTCCATTGAATAAAATCTATTAATAAATAGATTGTAAACAATGAAACAATAAAAAACCAATAAATAACTGATATAGTGAGATATTAATGATTTCCATGAGCAAGGGACTTTTTTTCATTCATAAAAGTATTGAACTCTGAATGGAGTGTAATAATCCTTGATCTAAAAAAACGATTCAATCATTGCAGTAAAATCCTGCTCTCATTCGTATAATCATTTCGAAAATTACAGGTTATTTACAAAAACAGGGAAATCGTCAATATGGTATTGTAAGGTTTTAAAAGACACTTTTAGCGAAAAATTGGTTATTGATGCCTCTGACTCTACATTAGAATTTAATGTAGATTATTGTGACTTTTTTTTAAGCTTTGAACACTTATTTATTTTGCTGTGACAAGGTGTTTACTGAATTTAGCCTTAATTTACGGTACCAGTCAAAAGTTTAGACTCACTTGTATTTAATTCACAACCTTCAAGTTTAATAAAATAATTCTAACTCCAGATGTAACATTTCAAACATTATATGATTAATTTTCGAATAAAATTATAAATAAATTTAAAAAAAAATTATAGTTGTTATGTTGT
Organism: Aelia acuminata; assembly: GCA_911387785.2. NCBI lineage: Eukaryota > Metazoa > Arthropoda > Insecta > Hemiptera > Pentatomidae > Aelia > Aelia acuminata. The sequence continues at coordinate 151,650,333 of OU426981.1, read as the reverse complement.
TAAATAAATGAATGTTGTTATTTATTTATTTTACAATATCTATGGGTGAATCTAAACTTTTGACTGGTACTGTATATATAATCAAAAGTAATATTTTTTTATTAGACAATTTTCAAATACTTAATTGAGATAATTTATAAATTCGATTTATAACGAAATAGGTACGAGTGTACACCTGCGGTGTAGTGGTTAGCATTGCAACCTACAATATAAAAGGTTGCGGGTTCGCCCAAGGATATTTTAAAGGGAGTAAAAAATCCTTAGCTATGCCGTCCCTCGGATATGACATAAAGTGGAGGTCCCGAGCCTATACGATATCAGGTGCTCGTTAAAGATCCCTATCCTAGTTATACCTGGATAGGCAAACAAATGGCAACTGCAGGATCGTCCGATTAGCCTTAGTGGCATTAAGTGACGTTAAAGAAAAAAAATGAAAGAAGTGGTAGAACTCGTATTTCATAAAATTAATATAATAGCAGCAAGCAACTTGTAAAACCAACAGAAATAGACTCAACACTAAAGAAATTTAGAATGCCATTATGTTAAATAACACAATTTTAAAAAGTTAATTCAAGGTGCAAATGTGCTTAGCACGCATAGGCGTACACCCTGAGGGCAAGAGGAGCCACCGAAATGATTTGATAAAAGCATAAATTTAATTTGTAAATATAAGGTTATATAATTTTTTTAAATTTTTTCTCTAGGTATAAAGTGTTTTTCATAAAAAAATATTAATTTATTTTTAATAAATTGGGAGAAGCTGGGAACGCATTACAAGCTGTATGCGGCTATTAAATAAATTTTGTGACATTATTTGATGGGTTTTAGATAAACAAGCTACATTCTGGTCATTTTAGAAATATGATGATGATCATAAAATAGAAAGCATTCTTGTAAATAATAACCATTTTATAATTTAATTAATATATATTTTTTCTTTATTTAACATATACGTATATTGGCGATTTAAAAGAAATATTTATAAAATACAGAAATACAAATTTAAACGTTGAAGATTATCGTTTCCTGCAATTTAAAAATTCATTGCCAAATTATTATTTCATAATAGAAGGGCGTCTGTTCGATGTGAATTACTATCCCTATGTTGCGTATAAGGACTTTTGACATTAAGAAGAAAATTGGTCCTCCGGGCCGGATAGGGGACCATTCTGTTAATCGATAGAGGCCGTTAGGGCTTATTGGCGTGAAGTCAATGCGAGCCTCCATAACTACCAGTCAATTGATTTCTGAATGGAGGCCCGATATTGTTTTCAATAAGTTACTGCACCCTGTGTCATTGACTGCAGGATATTGGCAACCGCTACTGGAGCTCGCCCGTGCCCAATGGTTCAATCCCGTCCACAGGCACGGACTCCCCGCGAGCCGACTGACACGCGATTCCATCAATGGCATTCCTTTTAATTACGTTGTTTAGTCTGTGCGCGTGGACAATGCGGAGCGATATGGAGGCGCACGAACATTACCCCCTCCAACGTGTTTAGGCTGAGTCCCCCTCTCCCCCCCCCCCCCCCAGTCTATAAACTGAGGAATGTCCCAGGTGCCTCTTCTTCCCCGGCCACTTGTCCCGGCTTTCAATGGCATTCTTGTCACTGCAGTCATTGTTGCAGAAATCACTTCTCTCATTGAGGGCGTGGAATGGATATGGAACATCAATGGCATGGATCACTCGGCAGCATCCATTTATATATATATATTTATATTTAATATTTAAAAGGTTGGCAAGTAATAATAAACAAAGGATAGGTCTGTTTAATTGTAATGAATAAATTTACTTTTATACAATAAGGTAGTAAGAAGTAGGGTAAACCATACAGTTATTGGCACTCCAAATTTAAATTTAAAAAATAGGTAAACCAGTCCTAATTTTATTACAAGATATACTTGAGTCTAATATTTGAAGGGTCCTCTAAGTCATAGGGAAGATTTCACAATTAAATCCACAGGGAGTCCATAGTCCATATCTTTTTACACTTTAAACAATACATGTAAAACTATTGAACTTTTGACCCAAAAAAACTTTCTATTTGATTCCTTTATAAAGGTATTTTTTTAACTTAACCACAGAAATGTAGTCTTAAGGATACCAATAACTGTACGGTTTACCCTACTCAGAATTTATTTTATAGAAAAAATTTGTCACAACCCTCTTCTAAATAATAATGTTGTTATTAATGATATTTGCATAATTAAAATTATATTATTCACGATATCGTAAATGTTTATAATTCAAAGATTTGTTATTATACTATTTCTATTTTTGAATGCTATTGCAGTGATGTACTTTAATCATAATCAATTTTTAACCTCTTAGCAGATCTTATGCATTAAAATGCAAGGGTTATCGCAAAACCTGAAAAATGGTAGATGGATAAATCTGAAACTTTTACATAAAGTCACTGTTTAGCTAAAGATCATATCTACTTTTAATGTTATTATACCTTGTATTAAAAATGTTATAAAGAATTTTTTTTCTCGGTTTTTGACTTTTATTTTCGGGCACAATCATAGTTCTCGGTTTTCGCTACAAAATAAAAAAGATATCAAGGGCTATTTTGTTTTGTTTACAATTTTTTTCTACCATTACATCCGTAACATCCCCAACGGAAAAAAAAAAATACTGTTAGAAGGAATACGCAACGTTCAGTAATGGAGTTCAAGTAACCTAATATGTATCTTATATATAAATATTTGAAAATGTCAGTGAAAATTTATAATCCTTTCCTATTTTTCCGTAATCTAAAGTAGGCTATTATTTGTAATGATGCTTTTGGGTAAATTTCACCGGAATACATTCACTTATTGGGGTCACCTGTGGTGTAGTGGTTAGCATGGCAACCTAAAATACTAAAGGCCGCGGGTTCGCGTCCCGCGGTGGCCCTAGTATTTTTTAAAAGGAGTAAAAAATCCTTGGCTATTCCGCCCTCGGATAGGACGTAAAATGGAAGTCCTGAGCCTGTGCGATGTCAGATCCTCATTAAAGATCTCTATCCTAATTATACCTGGATAGGAAAAATTTAGAACACCCACTGTAGGTAGCATCGTCCGATTAGCCTTGGTGGCATAAAGTGATGTTAAACAAAAAAATCTCCCATGTAACTACATTTAACAAACGTTAAGGTTCATTATTTTTATTATAGCTAATTACGTCTTGATCGAATCTGTGCCAAGCTACCAATCTTTCGGAGCGGTACATCTGTATCTTCCTACGATCTTTAAAAAATAACCTCAAATGGTTTTCAATGTTAAATCATTAGTCATTGTTTTCCTTAAAATAATGTAGGTGCTAAGTGATATTAGCTTTTACAAACCTGAAAAGGTGAGAAAAGCTCTTTAATCATAGGATTATTTTTTTTTTATTTTTTTTTTTTTTTTTTTTTTTTTTTTTTTTTTTTTTTTTTTCGGTTGGCGCATTAGGCCTAATGAGACCTTTGGCCGCGCAGTGTGGTCTTCTTACAGACATTCGTGTTGCTTGCGGGAGCACAGACAGCCCGGAGGGGGTAGCCCAAACCTCACGTTGCTGCAAGCCATGGTCACCATGGTGCAGCGGCAGACTGCCCGTAGTTCCATAACCAATCCCATTGGGGCCAATTTGGCAGTGTCCTTCCCACCGATGGTGTCAGCTCTCTCGGGTTCAAGGACAGTGACAAACTGGTCTAGGTACAAGGATTATGGCAGCCTGGAGTCAGCAGGCCCCGAGGACCTATATTTCTTTCCCCGAAGCATACCTTCCCTGCGCCAAACCTCCGGGCGGTTACTGACATCCTGGAAAACCACACCACGATTCTCGATGAGATACACGGGGACGGTTCATCACTCCTACGCCCGGTCGGTGTGAGTCGCCTCCAGTAGGCTGACGGGTCTCACATACCCGGGGGTGAGGGTAGGCTTGGATTGCATGGCGTTCATTGGCGGGTGGTCACCCGAATGGAGCGGTCACACATCCAAGTACTAAACACGCTCGACGTTGCTTAACTTTGATTACCTATTGCAAGCGTCTTTGTCCACTCGGCCATCCCGGCCCCCTAGGATTAACGTGTTCTTAATCCCGGCCGTCACCGCCGGGGGGGGCCACGGGGGAAGTCCCCCCCAATGTTTTGGCTAGAGTGGACTGTCCCCCCCCCCCCAATATTTTTGCAGGAGAGGACCCAATGTAAGAAATTATATAAAAATGCGATTTTACCAATTTAACCAAACAAATTTAATAAAATATAAACATAAAATATTAGTTAATTAAAGCACATCGTATTGATTGATTTTACCCAATTTCTCCATCTAATACTTTGTTTTCACAGAGGGGCGCCGTGTCGCATTTCTATAAGTATCGTCAGGCGTATTGCATATTTGATGAATTATATATTTTTTATTTCATCTTGAACTGTTTTGTTTTATGAATTCTGTACAACAAACTTAGACCCCTGGAATTGGTCTCCATTCCTTTTTTAAACCAAGCAGCTTGGTCCTACTTTCCATTAATTCGATGAAGCTTATAGAAGTCGATGGGAAGGAATGAAATTGTTGGGATCAGGATAAGAAGTAGAAGTTGGATAAAATTTAAATTATGAACTTTTGACCCAAATCCTTCAACATAAAGCCTGAACGACTCCCTATTTTGTAACTGAGGCATAAATTGACAAATTTTAAGAAACTATAAATATCTTTAAAATACATCGTTGGAGGATAATTTAAATGCCCCAAAAGTTGTTTTTAGGGCTTATTATTTCAAATTTTAGCCCCTCGGATTTCTATCTAACCTGTCTAGGAAAATATTGAGCCTTCCCTCCCAATAATTTGGTGCTGGTGACGCCCATGAAGCTGCGTAGGTACAGTCAGAAATTATTGTTCGCTTAATTTCACGTTTAAGTGTTAATAGTACAAAATGGTTGTTCGTAGTACGCCTGTTGTACGATAAGGTTCGGGAGATAATCTATTCGGCACGTGGCTCGACGAAGTGTAAAGAAGGAGAAAATAAATTTATTTTTCAGTGTTATTAGATAATTATTCATCATATCCATTTTGCCCTGATGAAGACCTGTATTGAGAGTGGAAACGTTGGCTATAAAAATATAATTATACAATTATATTATAAAAATATAATTTTGTTGTAGATTGTATATTAGTTAGGCCTTGTGCATTTAAATTTATTCTTAGTTAAGAGCCCCTTGTTCATAATTATGGTGTACATATGAGATAAACGTTACTTCTCTAATTATCATAGCAGATGTATCCATTAAAAATCACGAAAAATATAACGATTCGAAGTATATCAAACTTTAATCAATATATATTATAAAGCAAAGTGTACAATGTGCGTGCCGAAAAGGCTCAAAAACTACTCCACGTAGGATGAAGGAAGTTATGTCTGCGTTTAGCCATATTGCCCCTTACGGAGAAGAAGGTTTCCGTTTTTCTCTTAAGAGTGTAGAATTGAAGAGAAAAGGACTGGAATTTTATGCCTCTCACACCATTTAATCAGCCTCTCTGAGATTGAGATACGAGTTTATGAATGAAAAATTTAGTTCAAGCTCCAGGCTACCAGGAAGCGCTAGGGTGCGTTTCACTCAATGTTTATGTCTATTTATTCAGTATGTAGGTAATCGCTCTATATTTTTTCAGCTGTTCTTTTTAAATTACTAAAAAATTAAGAGAAAATAATTAGTTTGCGTTTAAAAATAAACTAAGTACTTTATATCTCACTAATCAATTAGAAAAACAACTGGATTCCTTAAAAAATTAGTTTTCTCATGAGAAGACTAATATATGATCAGCACGTTACATTTAATCTATATATAATATATACTTAAGTAAATTTAATGCAATATGAGTAAACATTTCTTAGTAGTACAGTGAGCGAATAAAATTAGACATAAAAAAAGAGATGAATTGACTAAATATACATCGAAAATAAAAAGTTTGAAGTATTCTTATTGTATTTATGAAAAAGAAGTTGCTTTGGTTACAACGCATGATGAGCATTCCAGTTGACAAAACGACTAACTCTAATAACAGCATTCAAGATTTTATCATCCCTCATAGTTCAAGATAAAAAGAAATATGATGAGAAAATTGTTCCTTCAAGAAATTTTGGTTTTCACGTTGTAATAGTAGTAAGATTCGAGATATGCAGAAACCGTTCAAATTACGGGGGATATCTTAAGGGAGGTTGAAATGTAAGAGAGGTCTTAAAAAAAAGTTTCTATGAATCTTCGGAAGTTTCTATACTTCTGGATCAAATAGAACCATCATAGTAGTCAATGATTAAGTTTTACTCGAAATATAATTTTTTTAACTGAGATACCAGATTTTTCAACAATAATCTAATAACTTATTATCTGCTGACTGCTTGGAATGGGCTTATAGGATTCAGAATCACAGAAACCATCAAAACGATGCATAACTCGACTAAGTTGCAGCAAAATTAATTGTTCATTTACCATTTTCAACAAAAATATACAGGGTTCCTTATTTGGACGGACTCTGCAGATCTCAAGTCTGCAGAATATTGATACCAAGTTAAAACCGAATTTTCAAGACGGTGCTAATTTTGTTCTATATTTCCTTTAATTTTAAAGTTTTTCTGGTATTAAAACTACCGGAGCGAAGCCGGGTACCCTAGCTAGTCCTATATATAAATGTAACTACAAAGTTTAATAAATATTATTTATTTGATCAGGTGGAAATAGTTTAAGAAGACGAAGAAGTCGAACTCGATTCCTTCTAATTGGAAGACTAGTTTAAAAAAGCTGGAGAACCCGAAGACCTTGGTACTGTGGCGTTTGTGCTGAATAGTAGCCGATGGTGGAATGTGGAAGAGTTCACTGCTGACTCCTGCTTCGGAACAGAACTCCATTCTCCAGTGAAAATGGACACCGTCGAGGAAGGACGAGTGTTTCAGTACCGAGCCATTTTGTGCCTCTTACTTTTTTATCCCTTTATTAATGTTAACAACAGATTAGAAAGTCGGTCACTCCAACCAACAACGTTTTTAAAAAATCTGGTGCGTGCTCGCAACACACAACTTTCACTTACCAACTTACTTAGATTAGAAATTAATGCGTTTTGTTAATTGCCACTTTCCAAATGAACGTACTCCGCATGCGTGGGCTCAACGAGTTTTATGAGTGGACTGAATATTTTTCTTTTTTTCTCCTCTTTATGTTTTCTTTATTTTTATCGTATCTCATATTTAGCCATTTCTTATTTTTAGGCGAAACGAGAGACAGTTAATTTCTCCAGGTAAACAAAAACAAAGGTACTTTATAAGAAAGAAAGAAACAAACAAAAAAGCCCCCCCCCCCCCCAAAAAAAAAAAAAGAAGCCCACTCAGAACATTTTAATAATGATAAAGCTTACCTGATATTAAAGAAAACCTAATTTTCATTAAACATGACGAATTTGATAAAAATCGTTAAAGCCGTTTTTGAGATAATCGAAAAAAAGGTAAAAATTGGAAAAAAAGTCATGAAATAAAGTGCCCCCCAGTTGGACCAATTTTGATGAAATGTTGGCTTTTACATATTTGGTATATATATACATCAAATACCCAGTTTCTTCGAAATCGTTAAAGCCGTTTTTGAGTAAATAAAAAATATGTACACGTGAAATTGGTACAAAATTTATTAAGTAAAGTCCCCCCTCCGGTCGATCAATTTTGATGAAATTTTTGCAGTCATATCTCGGGCAAATACATACATCATATACCCAGTTTGATCAAAATCGTTAAAGCCGTTTTTGAGTAAATAAAAAAAAACACGGGAAAATGATAAAAAATGTATTAAGTAAATTCCCCCATCCGATTAATCAATTTTGATGAAATTTTCACAGTCATATCTCGGGCATCTAAATAGATCAAATACTGAGTTTAATCAAAATCGTTAGAGCCGTTTTTGAGAAAATCGAAAAAAACCTAAAAAGTTATTAAATAAAGTACCCCCTCCCTTTGAGCAATTTTGATGAAATTTTCGCTGTCACATCGCGGGCATATACCTACACTAAATACCCAATTTCAGGTTCCCACGGTTTATAGTTTTTGAGCTAGTATGTTCACACACACACAGACACACAGACACACACACACAGACTATTTCGCGGGACTTGGTTATTTCGACTCAGGGGGTCCCAAAACGTGTATTTCCGTTGAAAACCGGAAGTCGAAATTTTTCACGATCGCAATACTTCCACTTACTATATATTTCATATATAGGTAAGTGAAAGTAAAAAATCTGGTGCGTGCGCGCAACACACAACTTTCACTTACCAACTTACTTAGATTAGAACTTAATGCGTTTTGTTAATTGCCACTTCTCAAATGAACAGAACATCTATAGGTAATAATAACGCATTGGTTTGTCATTAAAGGCGTACGGCGCATGCGTGAGCTCAAGGTGTTTTATGAGTTGACGGATTATTTTTCTTTTTTTCTCCTGTATATGTTTACTTGATTTTCTTCATATATCATATTTAGCCATTTCTTATTTTTAGGTGTGATGACAGACAGTTAATTTCTCAATATAAACTAAAACAAAGGTACTTTATAGGAAAACAAAAAAGGCCCCTTCCCCATTTAAGCCCTCTCAGAACATTTTAATAATGATAAAGCTTACCTGGTAATAAATAACAACTAATTTTCATTAAACATAACGAATTTGATAAAAATCGTTAAAGCCGTTTTTGAGATCATCGATCAAAAAGGTAAAAATTGAAAAAAATGTATTAAGTAAAGTCCCCCCTCCGGTTGATCAATTTTGATGAAATTTTTACAGTCATATCTCTTGCATATAAATACAACAAATACCAAGTTTGATCAAAATCGTTAAAACCGTTTTTGAGTTAATAAAAAAAACACGTGAAAATGATACAAAATTTAATAAGTGAAGTCCCCCCTCCGGTTGATCAATTTTGATGAAATTTTTACAGTCATATCTGGGGCATATAAATAGATCAAATACTAAGTTTAATCAAAATCGTTAGAGCCGTTTTTGAGAAAATCGAAAAAAACTTAAAAAGTTATTAAATAAAGTACCCCCTCTCTTTGAGAAAATTTGATGAAATTTTTGCTGTCACATCGCGGGCATATACATACTCCAAATACCCAATTTCAGGTTCGCACGGTTTATAGTTTTTGAGCTAGTCTGTTCACACACACACACACACACACACACACAGACCATATCGCGGGACTTGGTTATTTCGACTCAGGGGGTCCCAAAACGTGTATTTCCGTTGAAAACCGGAAGTCGAAATTTTTCACGATCGCAATACTTCCACTTACTATATATTTCATATATAGGTAAGTGAAAGTAAAAATATGATTCCTCTGATTAGTGAATTTAGAGTTTAAAGGTAGAATAAAATCTGATGAGGATGGATATTTAGCCTTTGACTTAACCTTACTACGTCTCATACCCTCATACCGTTTTTACCCTGGCTGCTCCCTATATATGTATTAACAATCTTATTTCTCAATTCATCGTACTTTTTTTTTTTTTTTTTTTTTTTTTTTGCTCTACTTGTAGAAAACAAAATATCGTGGGGTCACCTGTGGTGTTGTGGTTAGCATGGCAACCTAAAATACTAAAGATCGCGGGTTCGATTCCAGCGGTGGCCCTAGGATTTTTGAATGGGAGTGAAAAATCCTTAGCTATGCCGTACCTCGGATAGGACGTAAAATGGAGGTCCCGAGCCTGTACGATGTCAGGTATTCGTTAAAGATCCCTATCCTAATTATACCTGGATAGGCAAAATTTAGGACTCCCCCTGTAGCATCGTCCGATTAGCCTTAGTAGCATACAAATGGACGTTAAACAAACAAACAAACAAAATATCGATGGCTTACTTTACAAATTTGCAAAATACATGGAAACTAACTTGAGGAAAAATAAATTGAAGTAATTTTTAATTCTGACGGGCAAGACAGCCGTGGCGACGTATTTAATTAATCTGTTCTTATGTCCATGCAATTTAACATGCTCGGGAGCGTCCGTAATTAATCTTAAAATTTTAATTGAAAAGTTTTTAATTTTTGTGAGTGCGACTTTCAGTAAGTAGGTGTATGTATTCATTTTTTGTCTAATTTTCAAAGTAGAAGGTTTTGAAAAAATGGAGTAAAGTATATTTGAACGTATCTTGGTTTTTTTTTTTTTTTTAATTTTATTATTATTAACTTATGGGCCCAAAGTCATCCTTATGTCGAACAGAAGTCCAAGGTACAATTCAGTTCCTGTCTGAGGAATTCGGTTGTCGCAGACATTAACTTGGGGAAACGTAAATAATGCGATGTATACCAGAGGATGTATTTAAAGTTTGAAATTGGTTATTAATTTCAATGAGCTCCCATCTGCAGCTTTTCCTTTACAACCTTTTTGATTTCTTACTTCGCATTTACTTGAGCAATTGTATGAAGTCTAAACAGTAGCGTAACCCTGGGCGGTTGGCCCCTAACCCCACTTACTGGCAGTGCCCCTCAGGCATACACTTCTGAAGTGTTTCAGGAGCTCGGAACAGCACTTGTTTGCATCTACTAATCTTCTATTCAATTCCCCCCTAGCTGCATATTATTACATCATCAGAGTTCAGAGAGCACAGATTTAATAAATTTATTCACAAGCTTGAAGTCTTCTATTTACTTTCATTCACAGTGAGACTTGCTCTTTAAAAGTGTCTTTACACTCTACGAACTTTACTTTCGAACACCATCCTCGCGGACAGCATTCGCGTCGACTGTTCTGGCTTTCTAGGTACTTCATTTGTTCGCCTGTGTTCGGGGGAAGCGCTAGTGTCACTTTTGATTTGGGTTTTTTCTAGGGTTGCCAGATTTTTTTTTCAGCCTATAAGGGGCAAATGCTTATATAGGCAAAAGAATACGGGAATTTAGTTTTTTACCTGGGACAAATAAAAAACAAAATTAAATACATACTGACATTCTTTATATTTTTTTATATTTCTCAGTTTTAACATACAGTCAGTTTTAACATATTTTTATTGGCTTTAACATATTTATAAAAATCAATACAATTATAATCGTAATTAAAAACTGTCATCAACTCGCTTTTTTTAAAATTAGTGGTACATTTATTTCTAACATCAGTCCACTTTAGTGCCATTTGTGAAAAAACCCTTTCCAAGAAACAGTTTGAGCTAGGTATACTAAAAACGAAGAATAAAACTCGGAAAATGTTAGGGATTTCGGTACTGGAAAACCCTTTGATGATTTTCTACCAAGTTTCAATCGCTCCTATACTCTTGCAATCAGAAGTCGTGTTAACAATATTCAGGCTTTTTCTGATTATTTGGAACATAGTGCCTATGTTATCGAACTTTTTTTTTAAATTATTAACAATTAAAGTAAATAATTAAACCATAAATTCTCTCGATCTTCCTTAATCCGAGTTGATGTATATTCGAACGTTGCGTGCGTGAGTATTTTTGTCTAGCGTAGATCGATCGATTTAATAATAAAAAACAAAGCACGGTTCGAATACGGGACAGAGTCGGTCCCGCCGGGACATTTTAAAGTAAGCCTAAAATACGGGACGTTCCGGGAAATACGGGACATTTGGCAACCCTAGTTTTTTCCCAAGTGACAGGAGTTATTTGCGATACTAGTGCGCCTTTTTAATTCGTCTCCTATTTTTTCATTTTTCAGGCAATATAAAATATATTGATAATGGAGATTTTTATCTTCATCATAAGCTAGCGTTGGGTGCGTCAGCCATATTGGTTCGCCTAACGTCACGTTAAGTATAAATGGCTGTTCGTTTAACGCCGGTACGGCAAGGTTCGAGGGAGAACATGTTCGGAGGTGACGTTCGTAGAGTGTAAAGGCGCCTTTAGATTTTACTGTCGGTATGTTTATGTCGAGGTCCTCTCACTCTGAGCTGCCATCATTCTTGGACCTAGACGAGTTTGTCATTGTCCTTGAACCCGAGAGAGCTGACGCCATCGGTGGGAAGGACACTGCCAAATTGGCTCCAATGGGATTGGTTATGGAGCTATGGGCAGTCTGCCGCCGCACCATGGTGACAATGGCTTGCAGCAACGTGAGGTTACAAGCAACACAAATGTCTGTAAGAAGACCACACTCATTTGCCTGATGCGCCAACTGAAAAAAAAAAGAAAAAAAAAAAAGAGTGTAAAATCATTTCTCGATGCTCCCTAAAACTCTTTCCCATAAACATAAATGATTATCGCTTATGAGCTGACATATTTACTGTTTTTATTTTTAGAACTCCTGAACCTTAACTAAATTCTTTCGCATAGAAAATAGTATTCTCACTAGTAATCATTTAAAAGGGGTTCAAAGAGTGGAATTGGAATGATGGAATTTGGAATAGATAAAAAAAAAAATCCTCATCCCTCAGAAAACGTCAGGATTCTCTATTTGTTAATCATTATTTCTATCGGTCCAATTATTATCTTTAAATTTGCGTTTATAACAGTTTACTTAGTTGTGGTATATATATATAACTATAAATAGTTCTTCAAAAATGTTAATGAATTCCATAATTCTAAATAGAGAAAAGCACTAATCAATCAACTTATTTTTTGAAAAATACAATGATTGATTTCTCCATTTGAGTATGAATTCTCTGAATGTTTATGATCAACTGGGAAAGCATTGTCATATCTTAATTGAGGCGCATGTTTATGATGAAAAAGCTTCTGGAATTCACATTGTTAGATACCTATGATGGTCCAATTTCATTTGGAATGTCTTACTTATTTACAGCTAGCAGTTTTCCTAATTTGCTGACCTAGTCTGATAAGGGACGTCGATTTTACTTCAGATAATTTATAAAGATATTAAAAAATATCTGTACTTAATACTGTAATTTAATAGATTTTTTAAGAATAGCATTGAGGGAAACTTTATGAAATTTTTTTTTGCTTTTAGTGATTGTTGTTCATAGTTACAAAATTTATAAAACAAAGTATATCAAAGGGGACACCTGTAGTGTTGTGGTTAGCATAGTAACCTACAGTACTAAAGGTCGCGGGTTCGCGTCCTGCGGTGATCCGAGGATTTTTTAAAGGAAGTAAAAAATCCTAGGCTATGCCGTCCCTCGGATAGAACGTAAAATAGAGCTCCCGAGTCAGTAAGTATGTCAGGTACTCGTTAAAGATCCCTAGCCTAGAGTTATTCAAAGGCTTCTTTATGCAGCATTAGCTATCCAAAATAATAAAATAAACGATACAATCCTACCTCGTTATACATCGCCGTGGAACCTTTTGTTATTGACTATGCGGAAGTGCCCGATGCGGCAGTCTAGTGCGGTATACCACCGGTGGTACACCCCGGCGTGAACGTGTTAAGTAATTTAAATCAAATGATATAGTGGCACAAGTTCGTCATGCGCTGTGCTTATGCCTTCCAAACACAAGCCAAACACAAGTGAGTACTGCACTTGTTTTCTTTGTTTACCACGCTTTGTTTTTGTTTACTATTTGCAGCGTTTAGCGTTCGAACGCATCATAAACTCTGCACAAGCCTCTCGAATGTTTGGAAGTAGCATGCCCGTAACTTTCTTTCATGCCGAGAACAAAGAACAAATGTGCCCCTAATGGTATTTAGGGGGAGAACTGTAATTGTTCTAGGGTCACTCGTGGCCTGTCAGACCCTACTTTTGTCCCTTGAAACAGTTAACGGTGCTTTGTTAAGGACCTTTTCCGACCTGAACAAATGTCTTCGGAAAGAAGAGATATTATTAAGCAATTTACATAACCTAGCAATTAATAATACTACAAAACATTTAATATAGTAAAAACTCCTATCATTCCGCACGAAATTCATTACTTCCGATTTTATTTCCGTTTACTAAGGTTTATTTCAACTTACCTTATACGTTAAAAAAAAAAAAAAAAAAAAAAAAAAAAAAAAAAAAAAAAAAAAAAAAAAAAAAAAAAAAGACCGTCCCCGCAGAAAAAAAAGGGGCAGGCATAAAAATAATTGATATCAAAGCTTGAGCTTCACAACAAGACTAACTCTCCTTATATATTTTCGTAAGGAGAACAATCGAGAACCTTCTGGGCCGGCGTCGATGGTACTCGAATATGTGCAAGTCACAAACATGTGCTATGACAGTTTGATCTTACTGTTAGTTCGTTCCAAAGATTCCAACCAAATGTTTTATTTTTATCTAATGTTACACTATACTTGCGGAACGGCATTAAACATATTTATATATTTTCTATTTCTTACTTTTAACTTTTAAATCACCTATTTGGACTCATTGCATCGAGCTTTGGGGCTCCATCAAACTCCTCTCGAATCCAAACCTTTGCAATCCAAAATCCATAGAAAAATGCTTAACGCTTCTTATTTCGTCACAAAGAAACTCATCCATAAAGACCTTGATGTCCCACTTATTGCCGATTTGGCCCTGCATTTCTTATAAAACTTATACTTATGATTCTTGTATAAAATTCCTGTCATTTTGTTTCGGAGGTAGTGTAAATTTGGAGGGCAAATTACATACTGAAAGCAAAAAGAAGATTTTTTATTTTTTTTACTTTCACTTACGTATGTATGAAATATATAGTAAGGAAAGTATTGCGATCGTGAAAAATTTCGACTTCCGGTTTTCAACAGAAATACACGTTTTGGGGTCCCCGATAACCAAGTCCCGCGAAATGGTCTGTGTGTCTGTGTGTATGTGTGTGTGAACAGACTAGCTCAAAAATATAGGCCGTACAAAACTGAAATTGGGTATTTGGTGTATGTATATGCCCGCGAAGTGACAGCAAAAATTTCATCATAATTGCTCAAAGGGAGGGAGTACTTTATTTAATAACTTTTTAAGTTTTTTTTTTATTTTCTCAATAACGGCTCTAACGATTTTGATTAAACTGAGTATTTGATCTATTTATATGCCCGTGATATGACTGTAAAAATTTCTTAAAATTAGATCAACCGGAGGGGGGACTTTACTTAATAAATTTTGTATCATTTTCAAGTGTTTTTTTTTTTTTTTTTATTTACTCAAAAAACGGTTTTAACGATTTTGATCAAACTGGTTCATTGATATATGTATATGCCAAAGATGCGATAGCCAACATTACATCAAAAATTTATCAACCGGAGGGAGGACTTTACTTCTAAATTTTGTATCATTTTCACGTGTTTTTTTTTTATTTACTCAAAAAAGGCTTTAACGATTTTGATCAAACTGGGTATTTGATGTATGTATATGCCAAAGATGTGATAGCCAACATTTCATCAAAATTGGTCATACGGAGCGGGCACTTTATTTTATATTTTTTTTTCCAATTTTTACCTTTTTTCGATCATCACAAAAACGGCTTTAACGATTTTTATCAAATTCGTCATGTTAAATGAAAATTAGGTGTTCTTTAATATCAGGTAAGCTTTATCATTATTAAAATGTTCTGAGGGGGCTTTTTTGTTTGTTTGTTCCCCATAAAGTACCTTTGGTTTTGTTTATCTGGAGAAATTAACTGTCTTTCGTTACTCCTAAAAATAAGAAATAGCTAAATATGAGATATGATAAAAAAAAAGAAAACATAAATAGGAGAAAAAAATAAAAATATTCAGTCATCCCATAAAACTCGTTGAGCTCATGCGGAGTACGCCTTTAATGACAGACCATTGTTCATAATTAAATCCGTTCTGTTCATTTGAGAAATGGCAATTAATAAAACGCATTAATTTCTAATCTAAGTAAGTTGGTAAGTGAAAGTTGTGTGTTGCGCGCACGCACCAGATTTTTTTATTCTGTTGCAATCTACTGTTTGTTTGTAATCTAAATAGTTGTAGTCCATTTTTGCGTATTAGTCAGAGAGAGTCAGAATGGATCATGTTATTTATATAAGGGCCGAACGAACGTTCGTGATGAGTAACAATTGTATTCTTATTGGTACATAGCGTAACACAGAAATTTCCAGAAAAGTTTAAAATTAAAAATAAGTTTTGTTATCAAGTATGAAGTTAATAAAATGATTTGTAATTGTTATAAATTTATAATTAGGCAATGATTTTGATTGATTGTATCAATGAGAAAGTTAATCCTATCAGCGTGCCTTATCAGACCTAAGACTGTTACGTCACTTGAAAAGATTGTTGAGGATTTGTGTACTAAGGCGAGTCGTTCCCTAATCGTGTTGATTTATCCTCCAACATGTTCCGAGAAAAATATTATTTTGATTTTTATCTTCGCTTGGCAACAATTTGCACTGACATGGGGGTCAATCCATTTGAAGTGGTCCAATCGAGTTGCTTCAACATTTTTATTTTTTTTTATATTTTTACCATTGAAAGAACAATGCATCAGGAGTACAAAAGTGCAATTGGTTTATTTTTTGAATTTTTATTTTTCCAATGGAGGCCATATTATTTTCGAAAAACCGCGTATTTTTAGCTATTTCAGTGCTCTGCTTCAAATCAAATATCTCCTTCTTTACTCATCCTAGAATATTCAAATAAAGACCAATCTCTTAAGAAAGGTCTGACCTTTAATAAATGTCATTACAACTATGTACTTAAAACTAAGAATTACGGTCCATGTACCCCTTCAAAGTTTCAAGCGGTAATTTAAAAAAACCGGATTTTCAAAAATTATTTTTTACAAGAAGGCAAATGATTAAGTGTTTGTTATTTTTTTATTTGACAGATAAAGGTAGGCACTATAAATTCACAAAGTTTCAAGCTGTGGACTTGCACAGTTTTTTTAATACAAATTTTTGAAATCTTGAAATTTCCAAAATTTTAAAAGTTTAAAGCTTTATATCTCTGTTGGGCAAGAAAATAAAATTTTGAAATTTAGGCCAGATTTAGTTCCTGAATAGAGGATTAAACTGTCAAAATTTCATTTTGTGGACTCAACTAATTGCAAGGATATAAGACATTGAAAAGTACTAAAATAAGTATTAAATTCAAAGCACTAAACAGCCTGTATTATTTTCTGTCCGTGTCCAGGAAATGAAATTTTGACAGTTTAATCCACTATCCCAGACCTAAATCTGGGCCAAATTTCAAAGTTTTATTTTTACGCCTAACAGAGAAATGAATTCTTTAAACTTTTGACATTTTGGAAATTTCAAGAATTTAAAAATAAAAAACCGTGCAAGTCCACACTCGAAACCTTGTGAATTCGGAGAACCCACCTTTATCTATAAAATAAAAAAATTGCAAACCCTTAGTCATCTGCCTTCTGGTAAATAGATTTTTTGAAAACTCGTTTTTTTTTTAATTACCGCTTGGAAATTTGTAGGGGTACATGAATGGTTATACTTATTTTTAAGCTCATACTTGTTATGACATTTATTAAACTACAGATCTTACTAAAGAGATTGTTCTTTATAAAAATGTTCTAGGATGAGTTAAAGAGGGGATATTCGATTTGAAGCAGAGCGCTGAAATAGCTAAAAATACGCGTTTGGTCGACAAGAAAACTGACGAAAAAATTCATATCAATAGAGCGGAAATGATGAAGCCTTGGTTCCATTGAGTAATGCACTGAAGACCAGTACCTCACCATCGGAAATAGTGGTTGAACAGGGGCGAACTAAAACAATAGGCAAGCATTGTGTGATAAGATTTCACAGATTCTTTATGCTAACAAGACAAAAATTAAGGTAAATTTATGTAAAGTGGCTTTAATAATCTGTACTAGATTAATTTTAATATAATAAAGGTGAAGAAAACGGAAAGGAAATAATATGTGCTGTTTTAGCACTTTGGATATTATACTTATTTTAGTACCTTTCAATGAATTTTTCGGTCAGTTTTCTTGTCGACCAAACTCGTATTTTTAGCTTTTTAAGTGCTCTGCTTCAAATCGAATATCCCCTCTTTAACTCATCCTAGAACATTTTTATAAAGAACAATCTCTTTAGTAAGATGTGTTGTTTAATAAAGGTCATGACAAGTATGAGCTTAAAAATAAGTATAACCGTCCATATAACCCTACAAATTTCTAAGCGGTAATTTAAAAAAAAACGAGTTTTCAAAAAATCTATTTACCAGAAGGCAGATGACTAAAGGTTTGCATTTTTTTTATTTTATAGATAAAGGTGGGTTCTCCGAATTCACAAGGTTTCGAGATGTGGACTTGCACGGTTTTTTATTTTTAAATTCTTGAAATTTCCAAAATGTCAAAAGTTTAAAGAATTCATTTCTCTGTTAGGCGTAAAAATAAAACTTTGAAATTTGGCCCAGATTTAGGTCTGGGATAGTGGATTAAACTGTCAAAATTTCCTTTCCTGGACACGGACAGAAAATAATACAGGCTGTTTAGTGCTTTGAATTTAATACTTATTTTAGTACTTTTCAATGTCTTATATCCTTGCAATTAGTTGAGTCCACAAAATGAAATTTTGACAGTTTAATCCTCTATTCAGGAACTAAATCTGGCCTAAATTTCAAAATTTTATTTTCTTGCCCAACAGAGATATAAAGCTTTAAACTTTTAAAATTTTGGAAATTTCAAGATTTCAAAAATTTGTATTAAAAAAACTGTGCAAGTCCACAGCTTGAAACTTTGTGAATTTATAGTGCCTACCTTTATCTGTCAAATAAAAAAATAACAAACACTTAATCATTTGCCTTCTTGTAAAAAATAATTTTTGAAAATCCGGTTTTTTTAAATTACCGCTTGAAACTTTGAAGGGGTACATGGACCGTAATTCTTAGTTTTAAGTACATAGTTGTAATGACATTTATTAAAGGTCAGACCTTTCTTAAGAGATTGGTCTTTATTTGAATATTCTAGGATGAGTAAAGAAGGAGATATTTGATTTGAAGCAGAGCACTGAAATAGCTAAAAATACGCGGTTTTTCGAAAATAATATGGCCTCCATTGGAAAAATAAAAATTCAAAAAATAAACCAATTGCACTTTTGTACTCCTGATGCATTGTTCTTTCAATGGTAAAAATATAAAAAAAAATAAAAATGTTGAAGCAACTCGATTGGACCACTTCAAATGGATTGACCCATGGAACAGGAAATCATAAATTTCATAATTCAATTATTTGATTGATTGATTTATATTATTTTTAATATTAAATGAATTCAATTGATTTTTTTAAAAATTGAGCATAGTATATTGTATATTCAACTGGGAAAACATTGTCATATCTTAATTGAGGCGTATGTTTTATGATGAAAAAGCTTCTGGGATTCACATTGTTAGATAACTATGAAGGTCCAATTTCATTTGGAATGTCTTACTTATTTACAGCTAGCAGGTTTCCTAATTTGCTGACCTAGTCTGATAAGGGACGTCGATTTCACTTCAGATAATCTATAAAGATATTAAAAAATATCTGTACTTGTAATTTAATAGATTTTTTAAGAATAGTATTGAGGGAAACTTTATGAGATTTTTTTTGCTTTTAGTGATTGTTCTTCATAGTTACAAAATATACAAAGCAAAGTTGTATATCATTGGGGTCAACTGTGGTGTTGTGGTTAGCATAGTAACCTACAGTACTTAAGGTCGCGGGTTCGCGTCCTGCGGTGACCCTTGAATTTTTTTAAGGAAGTGAAAAATCCTAGGCTATGCTGTCCCTCGGATAGGACGTAAAATAGAGGTACCGAGCCTGTACGATGTCATGTCAATGTACCCGTTAAAGATCCCTATCCTAATTATACCTGGATAGGCAACATTTAGGACTCCCATGTATAGCATCGTCCGATTAGCCTTAGTAGCAAAAAGGGACGTTAAAGAAACAAACAAACAAATTATAAATAAATTAAAAAATAAAATTATAGTATTGACTATCCAACAATAATAAAATAAACGATACAATCCTACCTCGTTATACATCGTCGTGGAACGTTTTGTTATTGCCTATTGCCGCGGGTTGGCGTCCTGCGGTGACCCTATGATTTTTTTAAGAAAGTGAAAAATCCTAGGCTCTGCCGTCGTCCTGGGATAGGACGTAAAATAATGGTTCCGAGCCTGTACAATGTCAGGTACTCGTTAAAGATCCCTTAAATCCCTCTTTTTAAAAAAACGCGTCTAACACATTATTTCCAACATTAAAAACTTTAAAAAAAAAGATGTTTTTGGAAAAAATGGATTTAACCGGTTTTTAAAAACCTTACGCCTCATATATAGTATATGTATTTAAGGGTATCTTTTTTTGTTTAAACAGGTTTTCGAATTATCTCTATCCATTAAAAATCATCTGCGGTGTATTGGCTCGCACAGCGGCCTACAATACTAAAGTTCGCGAAGGAGTAAAAAATCCTTGGATATGCCGTCCATCGGATAGGACGTGAAGGTCCCGAGCCTGTACGATGTCAGGTACTCGTTAAAGATCCCTATCCTAATTATACCTGGATAGGCAAAATTTAGGACTCCCACTGTAGCATCGTCGATTAGCCCTAGTGACATAAAGTTAAACAAACCAAAATTCAGCATAATTCTTGTATGCTTATAATTAGACAAAGTTCCCTAGTAAATAGAGTAGAATTTCGAGCAAAATTAAATTTTTTAGGTTACGTGAACATTAATTGTTTGCACCAGAATAAATTTATGGTAATTCACCTTCCTTAACACGTTCACGCCGGAGTGTACCACCCTTGGTTCACACTAGAATGTCGCCTCTGCCAAATGATTAGATTTTTAACACTTTGACAGCCAAAAAAGAATACCTGAGAGTCATGCTCTCGTTTGTACACAATTTCATTATTTAATTCTCTTACAAGAGAACAGTTACTCGATTTCTGGTGACATGGCAGCCAAAGTGTTTAGAAAGTAGAAATAATTTCTATATAGCTGAAAATTAAAATAATGAGAATTTAACATAAATTCGTTTATTTTTATGTTTATTTGTATTTATATTCATATACTTATAAATGTACTTGCATTCCCCGTCGCGGTTTTGCCCGCGAGCCTTTAAAATCAATTCTGTGATCATGATCTTGGTATTGATTTAATATAATATGTTAACTGATGTTAAGGAGATTTAGTAGAATCGGAGCTTCCGGTTGGTGGAATGTTGGAGGGGGAAGCTGCCGGCTCGGTAGAAGAGAGGGAGACGCGCAATGGAGAGAGTTCACTAAAACCGCCGAAACAAAAAATTGCTTACTCGTCGTGATGAACGCTTCATTTTTCGGCTTTAAAACATGATAGGGCTTTCGAGTTGAGCTCGTCGTATAAAGATCTTTAAAATGAATCCAAATTAGACATTTTTTCTCGAAGTGCAAAAATAGGTGTCCGTTGAAGTTAAACGATAATTTCGCCATTTAAACCTCTTAGGTGTTACTTTTTTTGAAATTCCTTTCTTAGTGGTTACCTACATCGCGTTTAAAATCTAAATTCCGAACTTCAAGTTTCTATCATTAGTAGTTTTTGCTTTGCGTTGATTCTGTCAGTCAGGACAAAGCCTCTTATATATATATAGAGGTAAGCATTTATTTTTTAATAACAATCATAATTAATACCGTATTATAAACATAAATAGTAGGATAGTATTTTTTATTGTTTGTTTTATAATTGTTTGATTGCCAATACTGCATAATGCCCTGGAATACCTCCTGCCCGATAGAGCGAAAAGCATTAAACAGTCCAGGCGTGAACGTGTTAAGTCCGTAAAATGAGTGCGCCAGATTTCGAATATGATTGCCTTTGCTAGATATTAAGACTTGCATACCAAAGACTTCATTATTAAACTTTGTTGTAATGTAGAACTTCATTTGTTTGTTTTTAGATCGCGATTCGATACTTTTAAAATCTCAAATAAATCAGGCCTTAAATTGTTTAAGCTCGATTATATCACGGCTTTGGATGTTCGATTGCTATGCTCTATCTCATAGGAACATAAAAGAATCCCAACAGGTGCTTTTCGGTTGAATTCGGTGAATCACTAAACGGTTCGTTCACCTTGTTCGCTCGAAAACACTCGACAATTTCCGGGGTTCCACCTACAGCGTGTTCGTAAAATCTTGTGCCAATCCATCAAATTAGAGCAATGCTTAAGAAATAGTGTTCTACATACTATACAGGTCGTCGGAACCGAGATATCAGCGTTTAAGCCAGAGAGCCGGTTAATATGGAGGCCATAATATTTTTAAAAAATCCCATAATATTTTAACTTCTTTATTGCAATAAAAATCAAAATAGAACAGACAAATTTATCTATAAAAGCTCTAAATATATTAATTTAAGAAGATATCATTTTTTCACATAATCATTCTTTCTTAATTTTTTTTTTTTTTTTAAATGGAGGTAATTAATTAGTTGACCGTAGAGGTATATGTGATGAAAAAGGTTGGGGAAGCGGTCAAATGAAACACTGTATGTATGTGCAATAACATATATTTTGTGCCGACGTTTCGACTCGACATTCAGGTCATCATCAGGGCTAAATATGAAATATGAAACAAGATAGCAACCAATAAAGTATATGAAGAAAAGAAAAAAAAAATTAAATGAATAGTATACATGAAATTGAGTTAATAATTACAGAATGATAAAATGATATGAATTAAATTTTTTTTTGGAATTAGATATTAAACAAAAGAATATTAATAAAACTTTGGATCTAGATAATAAAATAATTGTTTTGTTTTCGAATAAAGATATGGATGACAAGAACATGTTACAGTAAAAGAAAGAGATACAAAAGTGATAATGAGATCATGAGGATATGAAAATTAACAAAGCTATACAAAAAAAAAAAAAAAAACTATGCCTATAATATACTAAAGAATTAACGATATTTTTAGTTATTTATATTTAATTTTTTTATGCAATTTGATATATATAAGATAAGGATCTTGTTTCAACAATCAATTTTAATTTGAATTAAATTTGTTGTCTTGACGTTGCTCAATCGCAAAAAATAAGAAACTTAAACCTTCCTTTCGTCTGATTGAATCATTAGTCTCTACTTATCCTTTGGCTTACTGCTTTAAATAATAAATTATTCTAAATATAGTAGGGTAAACCGTACAGTTATTGGAACCCTTAAGACTACATTTCTGTGGTTAAATTCAAAAAATACTTTTTATGAAGGGATCAAATAGAAGCTCCTCATTATATATCCTTATAAAGACTCAAGAGGTTTTTTTTTTGGATATTTATTGTTAAAAGTGCCAAATCTTGTTATTGGCACCCTGTGGATTTTATTTTGAAATCTTTCTTATGGTTAGTTTGTTAAAGTCTTACTTCATAGATGACTTAGACGACCCTTCAAACATTAGACTCATGTATATCTTGTAATAAAATCAGGACTAGTTTACCTATTTCTTTAATATAAAGTTGAGGTGCCAATAACTGTATGGCTTACCCTATATGTTTAAAAAATGTCCTTTTATTTTTTTTTTTATTCCACGTTGGGAAAACTTTCTCCTCAAGCACGCTATTATCTATCATAATCAGTTACTGATAGGGAGAGTAGTCTTTCCTGAGACCAAAGAACACAAGCGCTGGATAAGGAAGGACTATTAAAAATATTTATAATTATTATTATTACTTTTATGGATTTTGTTTGGTTTATTAGCCTCACTATGCCACTAAAGATAATCGGTCGATGTGGGAGTCCTAAATTTTACCTATTCAGGTTTAATTAGGATAGATAGGGATCGTACTGGCTCGTGAACTCCATTGTGCGTCCTATCTGAAGGACGGCATATCCTAGGATTTTTTAATCCTTCGCCAACTTAAGCATTGTAGGCTGCTGTGCTAGCCAATACACCGCAGATGGCCTCATTTTAATGGATTTGATGTGGATTATAGATTTAGTAATTTTAATAGAAGTTTCTTAGTCAATGGATGTTAAAAAAAAATGTCTGTCAAGCGATAACATTCTCATTATTGAATGATAATAATTTAGTTTAATGACGTTATACATACTTTATACACCCCATGAATCTCTCTCTGGAAACCATTGTTAATCTATGGTACTTTTAGAGAATGAAAAAAATTACTGCTAATGTTAGACTCGAACCCGGGATCGGTAGCAGAGGAAAGTTACTACAGTTCCTCCGTTCAACTTACAGCGACTGTAAAGACAATGATAGAGATAATTCGAAAACCTGTTTAAACATAAAAATATACATATACATATATATCCATGTATGTATATGTAAGTATGTGCATAGGGCTTTCGCATCGTCCGTCTCAACGGGCAAGAACTATCGTGTAGGTCAAAAGGCTTTTTTTTAACGTGTTTTTTCTTATGATCTTGGACCTAAAAAACGACTCTAGATGCCGATGCTATCGGAAAATACCTTCTAGGAATCTCAAAGGTGCCTAGATAATAAAGCTTAATAATCTCTTGGAAGTTAATGCATGACAATTTTCAAAATGCGTTTTTTTTTAATAAAGCTAAAATAAGATATGCTTCAATGGAAATTATTTTATGAATGAAATGACTGAATCACGAAAACTGTATTTATTGAAAAAAATAATGGGAAAAATTTACTTTTGTACTGCAAAGTCATAATTAATGTGTAATAACGACATTATTTGCAGTCTAATTTAATTAAGAAATAGAAACAGTTGAGGTTGATAGCAAAGACGCTGGGGTTGTGGAAGCAAGATGTTTTAAACCTTCGTTAAGAAGTGAATGAAATAACAGAAGTAAAGTGTTTTAGTGGTTAGCATGGCAACCTACAATACTAAAGGTTGCGGGTTCGCGCCCAGCGGTGGCCCTAGGATTTTTTAATGGGAGTAAAAAATCCTTAACCATGCCGTCCGCAGATAGGACATAAAATGTAGGTCCCGAGCCTGTACGATGTCAGGTACTCGTTAAAGATCCCTATCCTAATTATACCTGGATAGGCTAAATTTAGGACTCCCACTGTAGCAACGTCCGATTAACCCTAGTGGCATAAAGTGACGTTAAACAAACAAACAGAAGTGATTACATTTAGTTTTAAGAAAATTTCTTTAGTACCAATCTATACATTGTTGTATATCACATGAAACGGCATTGAATGCGCTGTTAAACGACACCAATCCTAGTCGAATTTGGAAAACATCTACATCTATTTTCAATCATGATTTTTTCTGTTTCTGGACCTATTTTTGAGAGGTTTAGAGACGAATAATTCAAAAACGGGTAGACATATCGCAGAATTAATTCACAATTGTTCTAGTAGAGTCAAGTAGTACACATATACTAAGTGAGGTTTAAAATGATATATTTTTGTGTTGATTTGACGTGTAATGGCCCTTTATGAAATAAATTTTCATTTTTAAGAAATTTAATTGATTTGTCTATATTTATAATATTATCACCCAGAATCGTTTGGAGCTTAAGTTCTGTTCCCAAACATTGTAAATATGTTGCATGAAGGGGACAGTTTTCTATGATACGGCTGATAGTCAACTGTAATCCGCACCTATTAGTTAGGCTTATTGAGAAGTGGTAAGTTAAACTATGAGTAGGGAAACATATTTAAAAATCTGGTGCGTGCGCGAAGCACACAACTTTTACTTACCAACTTACTTAGATTACAAATTGATGTGTTTTGTTGATTGCCACTTCTCAATATCACACTTTTTTCCTTATTAAAGCGTTTTTCACACATTTTATCATTGAAGCCGTTTTTGAGCTAATAAAAAAAATGGTAAAAATTGGAAAAAAACTTTTGAAATAAAGTGCCACCTCCGTTTGACCAATTTTGATGAAATGTCGGCTGTCACATCTTTGGCATATACATACATTAGATAACCATTTTGATCAAAATGCTTAAAGCTGTTTATGTGTAAATAAAAAACACACGTGAAAATGAGACAAAGTTTATTAAGTAAAGTGCCCCCTCTACTAGATAAATTTTGAATGTCACACCGCGGGCATATAAATACATCAAATACTCGGTTTAATCAAAATCTTTAGAGCCGTTTTTTAGAAAATCGAAAAAAACGTAAAAAGTTATGAAATAAAGTACCCCCTCCGTTTGACCATTTTTGATGAAATTTTCGCTGTCAAATCGCGGGCATATACAAATACTACATGCCAAATTTCAGATTCTCACGGTTTATAGTCTTTTAGCTAGTCTGTTCACACACACACACACACACACAGACAATTTCGCGGTACTTGGTTATTTGGACTCAAGGGACCCCAAAATGTGCATTTCCATTGAAAACCGGAAGTCGAAATTTTTCTCGATCGCAATATTTCACTTACTATTTAATTCATATACCTATATGGTATGTGAAAGTACCAATTCGGTACGCAGGTGCTTTTTTTTCGCTCGACTTTTGTTTTTCTTCAGATTTTCGTCCTATTCTTGTATCACATTTTTTTTTTTTTTTTTTAATGTTTGGCGAGAATCGTTAATGTCAAAGAGAATTCCCTGATCTCTCTAAGAGATAACCTCCAACTAGCTAATCAGAGAAACGAAACATATGCTGCCTATTTCACAACACTACACAATAATAACATATCTATATCAACCGATCAATTGATTGCCTCAGCAAAGTTGTGGCCTAACAGTACACACCGCGAGGAAATGGAATGCATCCTGATAATACGAGATAGCGAGTGATAGTCTGAGAGGCGCGGGAATCCCTTATCGTCCTTTCTTAGGTAACAACTTATCTACAACGTGTTAGTTCCTTCTTCAAATTAATAAAACAAACCCAAATATGTATCTAAATATACCTCTTAGAGAAATTCGCCAATATTATTTATTTTTTTATTTATTTATTATTTACATGTTTTAAGGGCATGGCCCTATGCAAGGGAGACTCCCTTGTGATGATTATCTCAAAGTAGAACAGACTGTTCTACTTTGAGATAATCATTACAATATACAAAAGAAAAAAAAGAAAAGAAATAGGATATCCTATCAATAAATTTTACAATGAAATAAAGGTTATTAATATAACTTCACTGATATACAATTTAACAGTTCCATTTATTCTTCTAAGTAGAATGTCCTTATTTTAAGTATAGTAGATGCGAAATTAGACAGTTTTGTAGCTTCATCCTTCGATTCTGGGTCGAGTATATTAATGAAGTTTGTCGTGGTGATATTTGGGAAAAAGTACTTTGTTGCGCTATTATATTGAGGACAAATGCAGAGTATGTGGATGAGGTTTTCTTCTGTTTTCATATTGCAGATAGGGCAGATTGAAGATGGCGTAATTTCTATGAAGTTATTCTTGTGGCTGAATCTAATGTGGTGGTTATTTGCAGTTCTGAGCTGTGCTATTAAACGGATGATATTAATATTGGAATTGGATCTAATATAGGCTGCTGTTAATTGCGATTTAGGGGCGATATTTTTATAAAATGGGTTGAATAGTGATTTATTTAAAACTTCTAGATCGGCATTACAGAGATATAACTGGAATTTTGATAGAATTGCACCTGTTTTTTGTTTTATTGAATACGGTTCTTTGGTAAAAACTAGTTCTTCTTCGCCGATTTTCTTCAGACATGTTTGCAACTGCAAGCACTAATTATATTTTATAGAGGAATTTAGTCCTGCTTGGGTATTCAGTAATAGCTCGTTGTAACAGGTTTTGCGGAAGTATTTACAAAACTTAATCATCCTGATAACAGTCGTTGCAACCCTCACGAGTACCTCAAATTCAGGTCGAAACGTCGGACACAATTATTATCAATTTGGGAGGGAGCCCAAGTAGTGATGACCCGGGGATGGGGGTAGGAAGACTTATGATACTTACGACTATCCAATGAGATGTTTGAGTTCTGGTTTTGTTTGGTTTATTTAACCCTGGGTAGGGCGCGGCTGATCTGAGAGGCACAGGCTTTGGTTTTCCCGGTGTTGCTCTCTTCAACGGGTCGAGGAGAACACGCCACGGCCAGTAGTCAGGTATCTTTTTGGATTGAATCTAATACCCTAAGTCAGTTTGTCACAAGTCATCAGAGAGTTATGCAATAGCCATCTTGATCTGACAAGCTCACCGCGCCCAATTACGTTATCAACCAAGGTAAGTGTTTTCGTCTTTTAAATTATAAAAACTATTTCACTTAAGCTTCCTTAACCCTTTTATGGGGTCTCTTCCTCTAAGTTAGCATTACCATGCTATGCTACCATGCCTTATATGAGCATGCGCGTATTAGGCTAACCTATACCATGTTGAACCTGGGGGGGGGGGGGGGGGGTGATCAATTCCATGGTTATTCATCTCGGGAATCAACTAGACCCAATGGCCAGAAGAAGTTTCCTCAGAGGGTTAGCACATGAACTCGGGGGATAGCACAAACAATCAAAATAAAAAAGATAAATAAAAAGTTCTGTTTGTTCGTTGATATGTAGAAATTATTCATAATACAATTTAGGAAGTATATACCTAACACAATTTAATAGCTCACAACTATTAATGAATTAACAGTTACACGATGTGTATATATATATATATATATATATATATATATATATATATATATATATATATATATATACATCGTGTAACTGTTAATTCATTAATAGTTGTGAGCTATTAAATTGTGTTAGGTATATACTTCCTAAATTGTATTATGAATAATTTCTTCTTCTTTCATGATCAATTTAAAATTAAACCACTACTGGAGAGGAAAACCAATTAAAACATGTAAGTATTCATGGATCTAATGGTCTATAATATACGAAGTTGTGGCCTTTTTCGGTTTCTTGCATATAACTACACATCAAAAAGTTTACTTTCTCTTTTTTTCAAAAAAAGGGTATTCTAATTTAAATAAAATGAAATATTTGAAGTTGAAATCGGATTATTTATTTAGCCAAATTCGAACATCAAAGATGGGTAATTTTTACCATTTCGGTGGAAACTCATGTTCCAACGCCTATAACACGACAACATGTACTCTAAATGAAAAATGTTATAGATAAATGTTTTAGGACATTAAATTAAGCATAAAACTAGCCCATTTATTTTTAAATTAACTAATTACTAAGTAGAGATACAAATGAAAACGTGAAAGTATTCGTAGCGCTTACTTCAATCTTTTAACTACATCTCCTTTAACTATTGGTCAACTCCAGCGAAGGAGCCAGCAATCATCGGGCCTTCATACAGACTTGAAAATGCGCCACAAAAGATTCCTTCCGGCTAATGATCGTCCAAAATCACCTCTAATCTGCTCTCGAGGTCCAGATGTTGTGACTGCACGGTGGAAACTGGGATACATCGACTCTCGAACTATTCCTGCATTTTTTGTATTTCCCTGGGTTTGTTTTTGTTTAGAGAAATAAATTCTCATAATATTTTTATATTTTATTTTTTCCCTTTTTGTCTGCATTATAAAGATTATTGGTAAATTTTGGTTTAATTTAATACGGTGTTTTATGGATATTATGTATTTTTTGTAAAATGTGCCTGTCAGGTTTACCGCGACCCGATATTGAGGATCCTTCACCGCGCCTTACCCAGGGTTAACGTCATCTTCTCACGCCATTATTTTAATATTTGAACAAGCTGGTTTTCATTATGGTAGAAGTCACAATCAGATGGGATGGCTTAGGGGCAGATTTTTCAATATAATACGTGTTTGGAGTTCTTTACCTTTGCACTTATCTCAATAAATAATCAAATCAGCGGTTTCCAGGAGAGGTTCATAATTCCCCCATTGAAACCATTTTCTCTTTCATAATTCAAGCATTTTTTTTGGGAAATAGAAAAATCAACTATACTGCTGAAAAAGAATAGTGTTTAATGCTTAAAATGCGTTCAAATCAACAGACATGTATATCTTAGTATGCTACTATGCTGACATCTATACCATAGGTGATAAGATCTACACCATATGGAGTTCTAGTACTGATAGAATGAAAACTGACCACCGTTCTTAGTCATTTTAATCGATTCTGCATGATTCTTTAACATAATTCAGATTACGTTACTTAATTTTACCTTATATTACTAATTTGGGGGTGATCGGTCCTCTGCCCCCCCCCCTTTCCATGCCCCCGATTCCTTATAAATATTATTATAGATTTCGTCTTCACCATTCTAAAGTAACGAATGTGCAACTAAAACATATGCACATTCGTTACTTTAGCATGGTGACAACGATTTATTATATGAAATGTTGTTATAGATATGAAATGGAGGGGGAATTTTCTTTTTCTGAAATTCCTTAATGGGCTTAATGTACAAGTATTGTATACAGGCATGAGATAGCTTTTCATGGAATAAGTATTTTCTCATCACCTTTACTAAGGCTCCATTTTCCTTCTTAAAAGTGCTTTTAAACTTGCTGACACCTTTAAATTCCTTTTTGTACCGTTTCATTCCGGTTGTTTATCCCTCCGGAGCAGGCAAAAAAGTGACCTATCCTGCACTTGACTGAGGAAAGCGAGGTCCTGGGAATGACTAAGAGACATTAGCGACGACAGGATGTAGGACCTTTCCCTCGGGGGCACCTGCTACCGACTAACAGAAGAGGTCTAGGCCAGGGTCATGCTATCCCATGCCCACGATCTAGGAGGATATCCAGGAGTACCGGAGCACAATTGTAGGCTTAGCCCGGGGTAACAGTTTCTCTTTATGGAACGACTCATGTATATGTATCAGCCTAGCAGATGTTAGCGCTTAAGCCTCAGGTGTTGATGCTTGTATTAATGTTTTTCATGCAACAAAAAAAAAAAAAAAAAAAAAAAATTCAACTGTAAAATGGTAGGGTAAACCGTACAGTTATTGGCATCCTTAAGACTACATTTCTGTGGTTAAATTAAAAAAAAAACTTTTTATAAAGGAATCAAATAGAAACTTCCTATAGCTCCTCATTGTCTATCTTCATAAAGACGCAAGAGGTTTTTTTGGGTCAACAGTTCAATAGTTTTACAATATGGCAATGTTTATTGTTAAAAGTGCCAAATCTAGTTATTGACACCCTGTGGATTTAATTGTGAAATCTTCCCTATGGTTAGTTTGTTAAAGTCTTACTTCATAGATGACTTAGAGGACCCTTCAAACATTAGACTCATCTATATCTTGTAATAAAATTAGGACTTGTTTACCTATTTCTTTAAGTGGAAGTTGGGGTGCCAATAACTTCCTGATTTACCCTACAAATTAAACTTAAAATATTTCTCTGAGAGTAAAAAATTAACTCTAATGAATCATAAAATGGACAAGTTTTTAAAAACTGTTACTGAACGAGCATCATCAAACTTGATTTCATTGAGCCATTGATAGCCTGTACGCTTTCAGGCACTCGTTAATAGGCAAAATTCATGGAGTAGCATCGTCAGATTAATCATAGCAGGACAAAAATACGTTAAATAAACAATCAATCTCCAAAACATTTCAAGCACTTGAAATAATTCTTTGAGCAAAGTAGTTATAGTAGAAATAATTTAAAAGTATTGTTAGCCGATCGAAAATTTGAAAAATCCATGAGTGAAATCGTTTTGTTGGTTTGTTTAACATGCCTTTATGCTATTAAGGCTAATCGGACTATGTATGCAACCGTGGGAGTCCTAAATTTTGCCTATCCAGGTAAATTTAGGACAGGGATCTTTAACGAGTACCTGACATCGTACAGGCTCGGGACCTCCACTTTACGTCCTATAAGAGGGACGGCATAGCCAATGATTTTTTACTCGAAATCATTTAAAACTTGTTCTTTTTAACGAGCTCTAATCTGTTTAACGAATGGATCGATTCCTTAGGTTTTTCCAAGTTTTTTATTATTTTAGTAAACTTAGTATATCTCGATCACAGATGCAGCATGAAATGTGCAATTAAAGGTTAAATTCTGTAAAAATGAAAAGCTAAAATAAAAACCAAATAAAACTTTGTCATATAGCTTACATTTTTTCTCGATTATTTTCCTCCTTTTTTTTATTTACTTTAACTTGCAGAACCCCATAGTTCTATCCCGTATGTCCATACTGGTCGTATTAGTACTTTGTAAATAGTAAGTTTGTTTGTTATTGATAATTTCGAACGTCTGTCGAGTAACCTAGATAACATTCCAAATCGTTTGTTAAGTTGTTTCCTTTTCAGTCCGATGTGGGTTCTCCATGTCAGTCTCTTATCTAGGTGGAGCCCCAAATATCTTACAGCTTGGGATTCAGGAATCGGTGTATCATTGAAGTATACTTGTGGGCATGAGCCATGGTTGAGGGTGAAGGTAATAAATTCACTTTTCATCCCATTCATTTTTATCTTCCACCTGGTAGCCCAACTAAATATATCGTCTAAGTGGTTTTGAAGGTTCTGGTTCTGCAAAACCCTCAAACATCCAAAGAATTCAGTCATTCCAGTCCAAGGTATTGAGGAAAATAGCAGACGCACCATACTATGTGACAAATGACTTACTACACAAGGACCTGAATATCCCAACTGTCATCGATACAGCCACACAATACTACAAAAACTTTCACCAAAGACTAACATTTAACATGAACCCCTTAGCACAGACCCTAACATCAAACATAAACCCTTACATTCCACCCCGACGACTTTTGAGGCGGTGGCCGAGAGATATGCTAACTTAGTATATAGTATGTTAGCAATTCATCCAATAGGAATTGAACAAATTTGCTTATTGCTAATTTGCAGATTGCAAATCATACAAAATGACATAATAATAATATTTGTACTAAAAAAAAAAAAAAAAAAAAAACTTTAACTTAGTTTTAAATAAGTTATTCTTGTTAATAATGACAATATTTAATTTAGGAACTTGAATTAATCGCATATCACTTATACTGTCATATTCAAGGCTCATTTACAGTCTGGACGTGTTAAAAAAGGCGCCTATTCCCCTTATCGTTGGGGTCAAGCGGTAAAACCGGCTCGGATATGACAAACAAAAGATTTTTTCATGTTTGAAAAAATATTGAAAAGATTTTGCAACGAAGAAAAAAAAAATGACTCCAGCCCGTTTAAATGCTAATGCTTTTGTAAAGCACTTGTGTCGTAAGTGTTTAATCCCTTTATAATATAATATCCTTTTAGATTTGCTTCTTGAGCTTACTGCCAGCTTATATTTAGTTAAACATTTACAATTATACCTTGCGATTATTGCATCAGTATATATAAGTAAATACTAGATTGCCCGTCTGATTAATTCGCATAACATATTAATCAATGATCCTATAGCCCCAATATATGACGTAGTATAATATAAGTAGTAATAAGCAAAGTATAAATACACCACACAATGTAGAAGAGGCAATTTTTTTTTATGTCAAATATAACATGAGCACGATTCAGAAGGCTATTTCTTCACTAGTAGAATTTCCAGGGGAGGGATCTGATTTATCATACTGATGATCGAGAGATGTTGGCGGAATTCTGATACTGCTTCAAAGAAAACTGAAAAACGTCATTACCCATTTTAATCGATTTTGAATGATTTTTTATTTATTTTTTATTTAATCATAATTTGCTTTCAGGGAAACACCCTATGCAAATAGAGTCTATCGATTATACAAATTAAAGATACATACATTACACATTACATATACAAACATTATAAATACATTATTAATTATTAATATACATGAATATAAAGAAAAATAGAAAAATTCAAATGTATAAAATCTAAAACTTAGTTAAAATTGAACATCTAAAAATTAGTCATAAAATTAAAAAATTTAAACATTGAAATCCTTATTATTTACATAGATTAATCAATAACCAATAAATTAACAATTTCTATTACTGATGACATGTAATATGGCTATTGTTATGAGAAATCATCCTACCAAGTCTCTATAGTTTAAAATATTGGTAAAAAATAAAACAAATTTCGTAAATCATTTACGCTTTGTGGCTTAAAAATTTTAATTCCATTAACATTTTCCATCCCTTGGTAATACCTTTCCCTCAGATTGAAATAAATAGGGCAAACAAACAATATATGATATAGTGTTTCATTATTTTTCATATTGCACATTTTGCACTCTTGCTGAGGATTAATAATTACAATTTTATTGTTAACAGAAATGTTTATACTGTATCTACCTGAAAGTCTGATCTGCATTAACAGCCTAGTAGATTTAAAGTTAGCTGGGAGTAGTAAATAATCAGCCATTTGGAATCTATTCAAGAAAAGGTTTATATGCTCGCTATAGGTAGAATGCTGCAATCGTTCTGTGTCTTTATCTAATAAGTAGCATTTATATTTATTCAAAATTTTATTACTATTTGCTTTTATCTTAGCTGCATTATTTTCAAATATTAATCTACCCTCTTCTATGGTATCAAGCACATTTTTTAGTTGGGAACACCAGTTGTATTTAGTAGTAACAGAAGTAGATGAATCCAATCTGTTTCTTAACGCTAGGAAACATATTTTAGGATATGTTCCTCCTATCATCCATTTCTATAAGTTTAACCAACCAGTTTAGGGTGTATCTCTATATCTATAAGAGGCTTTGTCC
Source organism: Aelia acuminata (assembly GCA_911387785.2). NCBI lineage: Eukaryota > Metazoa > Arthropoda > Insecta > Hemiptera > Pentatomidae > Aelia > Aelia acuminata. The sequence goes on along the minus strand of OU426981.1, from coordinate 151,616,025 downwards.
TGACTGACAGAAGCAACGCACAGCAAAAACTACTTATGATAGAAACTTGAAGTTCGGAATTTAGATTTTAAACGCGATGTAGGTAACCACTAAGAAAGGAATTTCAAAAATGTAACCCCTAAGGGGCTTAAACGGCGAAATTGTCGTTCAACTCTAACGGATATCTATTGTTGAGATTTTAAACCATATGTTTTTTATTTGAATATCGATTGAACGTTACAATAGTATTAAAATAGACATTCACATAAAATATGGCTACTGATTATTTATATATTAGTGGTAATCAAATTATGCACACTGTGATTCCCATTATTGGGGATGGTGCGTGTTTATTTCGATCTCTTCTCCATATATATAAGAGGCTTTGTCCTGACTAACAGAATCAACGCAGAGCAAAAACTACTTATGATAGAAACTTGAAGTTCGGAATTCGGTTTTTAAAAGCGATGTAGGTAACCACTAAGAAAGGAATATCAAAAATGCAACCCCTAAGGGGTTTAAATGGCGAAATTGTCGTTTAACTCTAACGGAAATCTATTTTCGAACTTGGAGAAAATATATCTAATTAGTACTCATTATAAAGAATTTGATACGACGAGTTTAACTCGAAAGATCCTATTGGGCGTCGAAAACCATGTTTTACAGGCGAAAAATGAAGCGTTCCCGACGAGTAAGTCATTTTTTGTTTCCGCGGTTTTAGTGAACTCTCTCCATTGCGCCTCTCCCTCTTCTCTACCGAGCCGGCAGTTTCCCCCTCCAACATTCCACCTACCGGAAGCTCAGATTCTACTAAATCTCCTTAACATCAGTTAACATATTATATTAGATCAATACCAAGATAATGGTCACAGAATTGAGTTTAAAGGCTCGCGGGCTAAGCCGCGAAGGGAAATGCTAGTTTTAATATATTGTAGTATTGTAGCCAATGTGCACAGAACCTGTTTCTAATCTTATTAAAAAGTTTGGTGTAGTTTTGCTAAGCGAGAAAGCGATTTTGAATGATTTATTGACATAAACCCGATTTCGATGCTTAATTTAATTTTTTCTTCGTCCTGAACCTACTTCCTCCAGCCCTACTGTATTCTTCAATAATTCTCTACTTGTCTTTGTCGAACACATCCGCTCCTTATGACTTCAACTGGACAAACGTGTTACTTGGAATTCTTATAGCCGACTGAAACGACAAGAAAGCGCTCGACGCTACCGTCCACTACAACACTTACTGGACGAACGCTCCAAACTACTGATCTTTTACAAAAGTCTCCTTAACATGACAGTAATAAGACCTATTTGGCGAGCTTTGGTGCCGCACCAAACCTTCGAATTCCTCTCGCAACCAATCCTTACTATCAACAAATCCTTCGCAAAATCCTTAATTTTTCTTATTTCGATGCAAATATAATACACATCCACAAGGAACTTAAAATTCAATATATCGCCAGTCCTTTCATAATGAACTCCTGCCCCATCCGAATCCACTTGTATCCACCCTCGATTCCAGACAATCCTCCGAGGCCACTGGAAAGAAGATGTCATCGAGATCTTTTAAGTTAGATTATTATCTTCATAATAATAATATTTTATTTGAGTGTTATCAATGGATAGTTTCTCTTCATGCTTATTCAAGACATTATTTTTCTCTTATAACACTTACTTAATGTATTATTTGTAATCTTTTTTTATTTTTTTGTGTCATTTTGTGTGATTAGCAATCTGCAAATTACCAATAAGCAAATCGGTTGGATTCCTATTAGATGAATTGATTACTTTATACTAAGTTAGCATATCTCTCGGCCACCGCCTCAAAAGTTGTCGGGGTGGAATGTAAGGGTTTATGTTTGATGTTAGTGTCTGTGCTAAGGGGTTCGTGTTAAAAGTTAGTCTTTGGTGGAAGTTTTTGTAGTATTGTGTGGCTGTATCGATGACTGTTGGGATATTCAGGACCTTGTGCAGTAAGTCATTTGTCACATAGTACGGTGCGTCTACTATTTTCCTCAATACCTTGGACTGGAATGACTGAATTCTTTGGATGTTTGAGGGTTTTGCAGAAGCCCATAGTTCTATCCCGTATGTCTATAATGATAATGTTCGTATTAGTACTGTGTAAGTACATAGTAAGTTGGTTTGTTATTGGTAATTTCGAACGCCTGTGAAGTAACCTAGATAATATTCCTAATCGTTTGTTAAGTTGTTTCTTTTTCAGTCAGATGTGGGTTCTCCATGTCAGTCTCTTGTCGAGGTGGAGCCCCAAATATCTTACAGCTTGGGATTCAGGGATCGGTGTATAATTGAAGTATACTTGTGGGCATGAGCCATGGTTGAGGGTGAAGGTAATAAATTCACTTTTCAAACCATTCATTTTTACCTTCCACCTGGTAGCCCAGCTAAATATATCATCCAAGTGGTTTTGAAGGATGGTATATTGGGGTTTAACCGTTGAAAGGAAAAAAAGATATAATAATGCTATTTGAAAAACGAAATCTGTGCTACAAAATCTTTTATCTCTCAAAAATTATAAAAGAAAAAACTTGCCTGACCAAAACTATAGAGGACAGGGGAATGAAGATTATTAAACGTAACCTCTCAAGTTTGAGAACTTATTTGCTTCTGGAGAGCTTGGATTTGTACTGATGTTAAGTTAACAGTTGTGGTTGCTTAGGGAAAGACCCCTTCCTGCTGACTATATATTTTTTACTAATTTCCCGCCTGAATAGTGTGGTGACAATTTAATTTTAGAAATTGACAGGGGAATGAAAGAAAACCTGTGGGACATCATAAAAATTAGTTTTTTTCAATTCTAATCCTTTATCATCACGGATTCGACTGCTTTTATAGAATTTTACTGTATTTTGAACAAATAGAACAGAAAAAAAAGTAAAAATTGACCTAGCATACGGACACAGAACTCTTACTTTGAGCAGAATCAGACCTCGGGACATGACAGGGGTATGAATTTCGACCTTTTTCTGGTGTTTTAAGGTACGTGTGTTATACAATTAAAATTAAGTCGTTTGGGGTCTACCTTTACAACTCGCCTGAATTTACAAAATTGATGTCTTAGAGTCCTAAGTTTTTCTAAATCTCTATAAACGGCCTGGGACACAAAAGTGCCCACTTACGTGAGAATGACCCATTTATGATTCTCTAAATCCCTTTTTGTTATCATAAACTTGCTCTTCTAGTAGGATGATTGAGAATGCTCGGTGGCGCTTACAATGTGAGGTTAGGCGGCACGATTGGGTACCCGAGACCCGCAAGATTTGAAACAAAGAGCCTACTCAGTTGCAGAGGCAGCTAAGATACAAGTAGACATGGGTTGATCGGCGCGGTATCTCTCTGTAAGACAAAACTAGATATATTTATCGCTGGAGGGCTCCCGCCAGCTGACTGGGACGAAATAATCTTCTCCCACGGGCGGGGACTGCTGTGCTCTCAACAATCTCTATCACTCCCCCCTTTGTACAGATATATCAACAGTTATCGAGGAACGGGTTAAAAACTTTAGACAAGATGGCGTGAAATAATAAACAGAAGAAAAAAAAATCTGGTGCGTTCTCGCAACACACAACTTTCACTTACCAACTTACTTAGATTAGACATTAATGCCTTTTGTTAATAGCCACTTCTCAAATGAACAGAACGGCTTTAATTATGAACAATGGTCTGTCATTAAAGGCGTACTCCGCAAGCATGGGCTCAACGATTTTTATGAGTTGACTGAATATTTTTTTTTTTTTCTCCTATTTGTGTTTTCTTTATTTTTATCATATCTCATATTTAGCCATTTCTTATTTTTAGGCGTAATGAGTGACAGTTAATTTTTCTATATAAACAAAAATAAGTGTACTTTACAGGAAAACAAAAAAGACCCCTTCCCCATTTAAGCCCCCTCAGAACATTTTAATTACGATAAAGCTTACCTGATATTAAAAAACACCTTATTTTCATTAAACATGGCGAATTTGATCAAAATCATTAAAGCTGTTTTTGAGATAGTCGACAGAAAGGTATAAATTGGAAAACAAGTTATGAAATAAAGTGCCCCCTCCGGTTGATCAATTTTGATAAAATGTTGGCTATCACATCTTTGGCATATACATACATCAAATACCCAGTTTGATCAAAATCGTTAAAACCGTTTTTGAGTAAATAAAAAAAAACACGTGAAGATTATACAAAAGTTATTAAGTAAAGTTCCCCCTCCGGTTGATCAATTTTGATGAAATTTTAACAGTGATATTTCGGGCATATGAATAGATTAAATACTCAGTTTAATCAAAATCGTTAGAGCCATTTTTGAGAAAATAAAAAAAAACGTAAAAAGTTATTAAGTAAATTACCCCCTCCCTTTAAGTAATTTTGATGAAATTTATGCTGTCACATCGCGGGCATATACTTACACTAAATACCCAATTTCAGGATCGCACGGTTTATAGTTTTTGAGCTAGTCTGTTCACACACACACACACACACACAGACCATTTCGCGGGACTTGGTCATTTCGACTCAGGGGACCCCAAAACGTGTATTTCCGTTGAAAACCGGAAGTCGAAATTTTTCACGATCGCAATACTTCCACTTACTATATATTTCATATATAGGTAAGTGAAAGTAAAAATCTGGTGCGTGCGCGCAACACACAACTTTCACTTACCAACTTACTTAGATTAGAAATTGAAGTGTTTTGCTAAATATCATTTCCCAAAGTCACACATTTTTCTACATTCATATCTTATTTTTGTTAATCGTTAAAGCCGTTTTTTAGTAAATAAAAAAAACCCGTGAAAATGATACAAAATTTATTAAGTAAAGTCCCCCCTCCCGTAGATCAATTTTGATGAAATTTTTACAGTCATATCTCGGGCATATAAATATATCCAAAACCAAGTTTGATCAAAATCATTAAAACCGTTTTTGAGTAAATAAAAAAACACGTGAAAATGATACAAAATTTATTAAGTAAAGTCCCCCCTCCGGTTGATCAATTGTGATGAAATGTTGGTTATCACATCTTTGGCATATAAATACATCAAATACCAAGTTTGGTCAAAATCGTTAAAACCGTTTTTGAGTAAATAAAAAAACCATGTGAAAATAATACAAAATTTATTTAGTAAAGTCCCCCCTCCGGTTGATTAATTTTGATGAAACTTTTACAGTCATATTTCAGGCATATAAATACATCAAATACCAAGTTTGATCAAAATCGTTAAAACCGTTTTTGAGTAAATAAAAAAACCATGTGAAAATAATACAAAATTTATTAAATAAAGTACCCCCTCCCTTTGAGCAAATTTGATAAAATTTTTGCTGTCACATCGCGGGCTTATACATACTCTAAATACCCAATTTCAGGTTCGCACGGTTTATAGTTTTTGAGCTAGTCTGTTCACACACACACAGACACACAGACACACACACACACAGACCATTTCGCGGGACTTGGTTATTTTGACTCAGGGGATTCCAAAAGGTGTATTTCCTTTGAAAACCGGAAGTCGAAAATTTTCACGATCGCAATACTTCCACTTACTATATATTTCATATATAGGTAAGTGAAAGTAAAAATAATAAACAATTGGCGAATTCGATGGCTGCAGCAACGCATTTATAAGTAAGGCATTTAGGGCATGATTGAAGGAAAGTGCCCAGCAGCACCTCTTCCCGGACTTGATAATTCAGGAGAGGAGGTCTCTCGTCCAGATTCTTTTTAGTCTCCTCCTAAAGGCATATCAGCCGTGCCCATGTCTTTAATTAGACTGTTTTGATGTCCATGTAATTCAAGAAAAAAAGCGTGAATAAAGAGTTCGTATGAGTTGTTCGATTGTTGTTTATTGTAAGCCTGTATGTGGAGTTAAGTTACTTACGTACCTGGGAGCGTAAGTAATTACTCATAAAATTTTGTATTGAAAATTTTGTAATTTTTGTAAGTGCCTCTTTTTAGCTATGTATGTCCAAATTGGTTATTGTGAATAAGTGTATGTATTCAGTTACTAGAATACACTGAAAGAGCTGTAAATCCTTACGAAATCACCAAAATTTTATTTTAAAATTTTTAACTCAATCCATCAATAAAATGTTTAACAAGAACATCTAAAATGAAAATGGACTGTTTAAAATAAAAACAATTTATATGTATAATCACAATGCCTCTAAAACTACCTAAACCTGTATCCAATGAATTAATTTTTTTCAAATTACGAATTTAAGAAAAAAAATCTTTTCTTTTACCATTTGAAAGGTAGGCTGTAATAGCATTAGCGAATTTGAGCTTCGCATCAATACCTTTGAACGAAGCTTTCACAATGTTAAGGGAGAGGGCGGATTTCATTTAAAATAGGAAATTAACTGGAAATAAGACTCTAGAATATTTTTACGAAAAAAGTAAAATTGATATTCAAATTTTACGTAAAATAAAATACAGAATCTGTAAAATCGAGAGAAAATTTCGTTCACTATTTTCAACGCCATATTTAAAAAAATCACGAGTTTTCAGGAAAGCGAATGTAAAGTTTAAAATAGGAAACAAAGAAGGAAAAGCCAGTCTGAATAAATTTTAATCTACTTTTAAACTTTAAATTCACTTTACTGAAAACTATAAAAAAGTGTCATGAAATTTTTCCTTCTGAGTACAGATTTTTGGTCATTGATGTCATTATATTCAGTACATCTTTAGCTAAAGTTTCTTACCACTCTAACTCTGATTTTTAATATAAGCAATAGTAAAATTCAGATATTTTAACACTTATGTGGGTTTAAATTATTTTCTTCAAATAACATAATCATTTACAATGCCACATTAACAATATAAACTGAAATAATCAAGAAGGTTACAAAAAGTATCAACTTGTAACAACGCTGTAACACAAAAATCTGGTGTGATGCGCGCAACACACAACTTTCGCTTACAAACTTACTTAGATTAGATATTGACGTATTTCGATAATATTTAAAAGCTATTCCTCAACTTCACACATTTTTCTACATTTAAGTAAATGCTTATACAGTGAAACCTCTAAATAGGGGATAGCCATGGTGACACAATTATTGTCCGTTAATGAGAGGTGTCCTTAAAGTAGAGGTTTATTAAATTTTGTTTATTTAAACTTATACATAAAACAGTAAGTACCTACATATTCGTGTATCTAGATGTAATAGTGGTACATTGGTTCAAATTAAAATACATACAATGCTTTTATTGAAAAATGGTTTTGTAGCAAACAAAAACTGAATTTACATACTGCAAAAACTAACTAAAGAACTTTCACTCACAAAAGTTGATAGATTTGATTTGAAGATTATTACAATTTAGTTTTACCATAACAAAATTGGGTCTCAATAAAACAATTACATAAAAGAGAGCAAACTGAAGAAATGTCTAAGTACCAGCGGGTTTAAAAAACTTTCCAGTTAATAGCCTTACATTGTTTTGCTGATTAGAATCTAATAGGATCTGTGCACTTGGCCGGCCACTTTTTTCGTAGTCATCAATGATTTTCTTTTTTTCTTTTAATGATAACATTTTACGTGTTGGAGACATGTTGGTACTTCAAAGATTTTCAATAAACTGGTTCAAAATGAAAATAAATGTTCACCCTACGCAATGTTCTGTAGAAAAGGAGGAAAGACAGGAAGTGACTCTGTTAGTATTAGATGAATTGGACTAAAGACTAAAGCATTCTCGGAAAATGTTTGGAACAAATTTTACACTGTCCTTTAACTAAAAGTCTTAAAACCGATTTTTTGGCAATTTACCCTGTCCGTGTCCTCTATCTAGAGTGTCCCTTAAAAAGAGGTTTCAAAAACATTGTTTCCGTATATCCTGCACCAGTGCAATTGAAAGTTGTCCCATAAACAGAGGTGTCCTTTAATGGGAGTGGTCCTTAACGAGAGGTTTCACTGTATTTGTATAGCTCCATAAGTTATGGAGTGTTTTTATTGAAAAACTTGAAAGCTTTCAGTACTTTTCGATTCATAACTGCTTATTTCTTTTTACTATCACTTACCTATATATGAAATATATAGTAAGTAGAAGTATTGCGATCGTGAAAAATTTCGACTTCCGGTTTTCAACGGAAATACACGTTTTGGGGTCCCCTGAGTCCAAATAACCAAGTCCCGCAAAATGGTCTGTGTGTGTGTGTGTGTGTGTGTGTGTGTGAACAGGCTAGCTCTAAAACTATAAACCGTGCGAACATGAAATTGGGTATTTAGTGTACATATTTGCCCGCGATGTGACAGCGAAAATTTCATCAAAATTGCTCAAAGGGAGGGGGTACTTTATTTAATAACTTTTTAAGTCTTTTTCGATTTTCTCAAAAACGGCTCTAACGATTTTGATTAAACTGAGTATTTGATCTATTTATATGCCCCAGATATGACTGTAAAAATTTCATAAAAATTTATTAACCGGAGGGGGGACTTTACTTAATAAATTTTGTATCATTTTCAGGTGTTTTTTTTATTTACTCAAAAACGGTTTTAACGATTTTGATCAAACTGGGTATTTAATGTATGTATATGTCAAAGATGTGATGGCCAACATTTCATCAAAATTGATTAACCGGAGGGGGGACTTTACTTAATAAATTTTGAATAATTTTTACGTGTTTTTTTTATTTACTCAAAAACGGTTTTAACGATTTTGATCAAACTGGGCATTTAATCTATTTACATGCCCGAGATATGACTGTAAAAATTTCATCAAAATTGATCAACCGAAGGGGGGACTTTATAATAAATTTTGTATTATTTTCACATGGTTTTTTTATTTACTCAAAAACGGTTTCAACAATTTTGATCAAACTGGGTATTTGATGTATGTATATGCCAAAGATGTGATAGCCAACATTTTAATCCATAAAATCCAGTTTGATCATAATAGTTACGGCCTTTTTTTGAAAAAATAAAATAAAACGTGAAAACGAGACAAAATTTATTAAGTAAAGTGTCACCTCTGTTAGACCAATTTTGATGGCATTTTTGCTATCACCTCGCGGGCATATTCATACATCAAATATCCAGTTTTTTATTATTAAATAAAAATAAAAAAACGTAAAAATTAGACAAAATTCTTCAAATAAAGTACCCCCTCAGGTTGTTCAATTTTAATGAAATTTTTGCTGTCTCCTCGCGGACCCATACATACACCAAATACCCAATTTCAGGTTCGTACGGTATATAGTTTTTGAGCTAGTCTGTTCACACAAACACACAGACCGTTTCGCGGGATTTGATTATTTGGTCACAAAACGTGTATTTACGTTGAAAACCGGGAGACGAAATTTTCCACGATCGCAATACTTTCCGTTACTATATATTTCATATATAGGTAAGTGAAAATAAAAATAACTTTTGTAATTCGAGCTTCAGAACAAGACTAACTCTCTTGTCCAATGCTCCTTATATTTATACTGCATTAAAACATTCCAGATGGTACCCGAATAGCGTAGATTGTTCTAGAACAATCGCGAACATATGCTAGAACAGTTTGTTCCGACAACAAGTCTAGAACTCTTGTAAATCTTATGTAATGTGTTTAATCCTAAACTTAAAAATCCTGACTATGAATCATCCTGTCTAAATGAATAACAGTTGACTATTTCTCACCTCTGAATATATCTTTAAATTAAGACCAACTGGAATTGATGAAGTAAGGTTATGAAGTAAGGATCTGTCGATGTCTTTCAGGTTAAAAAAAAAAAAGTTCTTTTTTTGTTTGATGCAGTAATGGATAAGAGGCAAGGAAGAACAATGGAAAATACACAAGAAGCAAAGTCTAGGAGGGTAATGTCCCTCTTGCAATTTGCCTAGCCTGGAGCCAACTCAGCAATCGCTCCCAACCATCCGCACCTACATACAGTTATCAACATTATCAACATCAAGGCTACACGATACAATAAATAAGCAATATATTATATTATTTTACGAGCTGATCCTGCCATTTATATAGTCAAATCAAAATTCACTGATTAAGATAAAAACGTTTCAGCTAATCTATATACCAACTGGATTAAAAATAGATCTTTACGCAAAACTTAAAATTGTTTGGTATACAAATTTAGAAGGGTTAAAGTTATACTTTTTTACTTTCACTTACCTATATATAAAATATATAGGGTAAACTATACAGTTATTGGCAATCAGTACAGTTATTGGCACCCCAACTTCAACTTAAAGAAATAGCTAAACAAGTCCTAATTTTATTACAATACTAGATATATATGAGTCTAATGTTTGAAGGGTCCTCCAAGTCATCTATGAAGTAAGACTTTAACAAACTAATCATAGGGAAGATTTCACAATTAAATCCACAGGGTGCCAATAACTAGATTTGACACTTTTAACAATAAATATTGCCATATTGTAAAACTATTGAACTTTTGACCCAAAAAAACCTCTTGAGTCTTTATGAGGATAGATAATGCGGAGCTATAGGAAGTTTATATTTGAACCCCTTGTAAAAAGTATTTTTTTTAATTTAACCACACTAATCTAGTCTTAAGGGTGCCAATAACTGTACGGTTTACCCTAGTAAGGAAAGTATTGTGATCGTGAAAAATTTCGACTTCCGGTTTTCAACGGAAATACACGTTTTGGGGTCCCCTGGGTCGAAATAACCAGGTCCCGAGAAATGGTCTGTGTGTGTGAACAGACTAGCTCAATAACTATAAGCCGTACAGAACTGAAATTGGGTATTTGATGTATGTAGAATCACAATTTCATCATAATTGATCAATTGGAGGGGGCACTTCCCTTAATAAATGTTGTCCCATTATAACGTGTTTTTTTTTATTTACTCAAAAACGGCTTTATCGATTTGATCAAACTTGGTATTTTATGAATGTATATGCCCGCAATGCGACAGTCAAAATTTCATCAAAATTGATCAATTGCAGGAGGCACATTATTTAGTAAATGTTCTCCCATTTTCACGTGTTTTTTTTATTTAATCAACAACGGCTATAATTATTTTTATCAAACTATATAAATTTTGCTATACAGATACTCAATAACTTATGGAGATGTACAAAAGTAAGCACATAAATGTGTGAATGGTATTTACAAATTATCGAAACACGTCGCTTTATAATCTAAGTAAGTTCGTAAGTGAAAGTTGTGTGTTGCGCGCATCGCACCAGATTTTTTATATAGTCAAATCAAAATTCACTGATAAAGATGAAAACTTTTCATCTAATCTAAATACCAACTGGATTTAAAATAGATCTTTACGCCAAATTTAAAATTGTTTGGTAAAAAATTTAGAAGGGTTAAAGTTTTTATTTTTTACATCTTGTATTTGACCATAGTGTGCTAATGAATGACACGTAAAAGGAACTAGTACAGAATATAATTGGAACTGGGTTTAGTACAATCACAAACGACAGCAAAAATGCACTGATTTAATCTTTTGCCATATATATAGGGGAGATTGGGGTTTGTTGGCAACAGTTTTCACTTTTTTTATTGTTGAGTCGTCCCTGTTAAAATAATTCCAATAGGGATAATACCACTGCAAACTCCAAGTATTAGAGTACTTCAAGTATTTTTTTAATCACATAATTTTTAATACTAAGATTATAGAAAATTGAAGAATTCGTCAATTCAGAGTATGCCAATTAACCCCCTATGTGGGGCAATTTGGCATAGAAGGCCTGACAGATATTATTGTTATTAAAAGCTGCACTATAATGGTATAATAATTTAAATCGTTTTGCAACAGCTTTTAAGGGAAAATAAAATGACAATAAAAGATGATAGAAGTTTAGACGGTCGTCACTTTCTGCATAAAAAGAATTGCTCTTATCCGCCTAGGATGAATGATTGGAACTAAAGACAATTGGTAGTTTCATCCTTTGTTTATGTTTACCTTGCTTTTATGAATTGCTACTACGCATACCAAACCCAGTTGAAGAGAGCCAACTAACCCCACAGGAGAGATCATATGAAAGATGGCTGCCAGGACAGGGGAGAACAATCAAACTAGAAGCTGGTTAGTCGAAAGGTTAGGTTTTTCAAAGGAGTTTGGGGCTATGTGAACAGAATCGGAGTCAAATGTTTTGCCATTCCTTTAAACCAAATTTAATGAAAATATAAAAATTTACTTACATGTTGTAAAATCAATCAATGAAGCACACTCTTCTCTACACTGTCAGCATCGGCTTGAAAACTCAGGACAAGACTCTCGAGGTCGAGCGGGTCACATGGTACAATAGTGGGGCCTTCACAACAGGTGTGACGGAAATATAAGTCAATGGCCAACCTGCGCCCTATGCCAACCAACCCCGCTCTCCCCAACTGTTTAAATTCAGAATTTAACATATGATGATATGAAATATCATATCAAGAGGTTATACTCATAGGTGCACAAAGATTTTGGTTAACCTGTCTTTTGTCAAAACAAATAGATTCGATGTTTCCCCCCACACGTGAAAAGGCGACACATAATTTGCTATGGGAAAAACACGGATTTTCCTAGCCCAAGCCGGAAAAAATAGATTTATGCTTACCCACCCTAAATATCTAAAGAAAATGAAGTGTTGTGTGAATAAATCAACTTACTCCGCCATCTGTAGAAACTTTATAGAACATACAATTAATCACTCTCAATTGTACTATATTAAGCATTAAATTTGCAATTAAAGAAATATTGAGGCCAATAATCGAGATAAAAACTATCCTATCTCTTAAGTTGGACAAAACTACTCACAATGAGACAAATTGTATAAAGTTCGGTTGAGTAGTTTCTGATTTTACCACCGACAAACATCGGAACACGACATTTTTAAAAATTAGACGTCTTCGATATTCTCCGGTTCCATTTCAGGTTAATACATAAAATTCAAAACGTAACCTAAAATTCCAAACGGTTCTTAAACTCCTCCGACCAATTCATTTCTAATTTAAGTACTTACTGAATGACTCAAAACCTTTTTTTTTTTTCATTCTGTAATACAAATGTTCCAGTCATGTTTTACAATTTGATTCGGGGACATCAAAGACTTTCTGTTGATTCATTTTTTATTTCTGATTCTTTGATCTTTATCGCTTCAATTGCATAGGCACAAAGCGAACTATGGTACATTTTACTAATTATTTATTTTTATTTTTTTAAACACTATGATCGTGAATAAATCCCTTATAATAACATGAGTTAGAGATCAAACTAGGCATACATGTTAAATTTATGAGAAAATAAACAATTTAATAGAAATAAGCTGTTCATAAGCCATCAAGTTTTAAATATTAAGTCCAGAAAATATTTATATTATGTTCTTAATTAAGTCTTGTTTTTTGTAGGTCTGGTGTTTTCATTTCTCAAAAATTCAACGTCTATGAGTCATTGTATCCATTTAAAATTCCGCACGTCTGCCAGAGGAATTTCACAATTCAAAAAACTATGGGCGGTATCGCCCAATATTTTTACAGGAGGGGACTGCCCCCCCAATATTTTGGCAGAAGAGAACCCAATGTCAAAAAATAACTAAAAATGTGATTTTACAAATTTTTCCGAGTTTAACCAATAATATATAAATATAAAGTATTATATTAATCTAATCTTAATCTGTGGGTGACCACCTTTTTTTAATTATTTTTAAATAATTTATTTTTTGAAGAGAAAAGATTTGGCTCCGCCGGGAGTCGAACCCGGGTCTCCGGCGTGACATGCGCGGATGCTAACCACTACAGTAGCGGATCCAGAAATTTTCTGAGGGGGGGCGCACTTTTTATTTTTAAAATTTGTAGGATTCATGAAGGGCCTAATATATTATCTTAGAGTATATTTACGTTGTGAATTTTTATTCAATATTTGAATACAATCTATTTTTCAATTAACGAGTTAACAGCCTAAGGACATCCCTTTTTATACAGAAATAGTAAGAGTATACTGGTTTCCTCACCTCTCATGGGGGGGGGGCGCCCCCCGCGTCCCTCCCCTGGATCCGCCACTGAACCACTACACCTCAGAGCTCGGCTCCAAGTAGAGCCAATCCTTCCTCTTCACTGATACCTACTATCCGATCACGCAAATTTTGCGAGTAACGGGAGGTGGACAAAGTTTGTCCAATTCATGGTATTTATTGACGTACGTCAATTTTAAATTATTTTATATTAATCTAATCTTAATCTGTGGGTGACCACCTTTTTCCCCCCACTTCCGGCGGAGCCAAATCTTTTCTCTTCAAAAAATAAAATATTAGTTAATTTCAGCACACTCTATTGTTAAAAACAGAGTCAGGCGATTGTATATTTGATGATATATATATTTTTTATCTCAGCTTGAAATGTTTTGTTTTATTGCTCTATATTTCTTTCTTAAACCAAGCAGCTTGATCCTACTTTCCATCAATTCGATGAAGCTTATAGAAGTTGAAGGAAAGCAATGAAATTATTGGGATCAGGATCAGAAGAAAAACTTGGATGAAATTCAATTAAGAAATTTTGGCCCACATCCTTCAACATGAAGCCTTAGCAACTACCTGTATTCTACCTGAGACATAAATTGACAAGTTTTAAGAGACTATAAATACCTTTAAAATATAGCGTTGGAGGATGAATTAAATGCCCCAGTTGTTTTTAGGCGTTATTATATAAACTTTTAGCCCTTCGAATTTCTACCTACCCTATCAAAGAGAATATTTAGTCCCCCCCCCCCCAATAATTTGAAGCTGGTAACGCCCATGCAAAAAGCTCTTTTGTTTTTTTTTATAATAACATGTGAAGTTTTAACAACATTCTCAATTTGATCATGTACCGTTAAGCAGCGAATAATTAAAATAGTATTGGATCAAAAATATCTAGCATTGTGGAAGTTAGGACCAGTGGTATTAACTGTAACTAAAAATTAGCTCTCTTGCGTTAACACCATCATCGACTTCATAAAAGAATATGGTATTTTGGAGGTTACGCGAACGGAACTATTAATGATGAAGGATATTTGTTGACCGTAGAAGAATATGAGATGGAAATGGTTGGGGGTGCGGTCAAATGAAAACACTATATGTGAAATAACATATATTTTGTGCCGACGTTTCGACCCGATATTCAGGTCTTCTTCAGGGCTAAATATAAAACAAGATAGCAACCAATAAATATGAAGAAAAGAAAAAATAAATAAAATAATTAAATGAATAATATATGTATATATACATATATATGCATGAAAAATGAAAATGAGTTAATAATTACATAATAAAATAATATAAATTAATTTTTTTTTTTTTGTGGAATTAAATATTAAACAAAAGAATATGAATAAAATTTTTGGATTTTAAGTAATACAATTGTCAAATATGGAAAGCTACACAAATCAAAATATGCCTCTAATATACTAAAGAATAACAATATTAAATGGGATAAGGAATAAATGTAACGAGGAAGCGGAAGGAATATTTGCGAAGTGAAAATAGAAAAAGATGGGTAAAAGTCTAAAGATATATGTAGCATATAATAGAAAAAGAGATAGTAATAAAAATAGAAAAGGAGATGGGTAGAAGTCTAAAAATAATGTAACAAGAAATAAAACGTATCTGTCGAGTGAACTGTTGGAGATCGACTGCAATCGGAAAAAGTGGGGGGTTATGTTTATTTACCAAACCATCCGGTGTAACTGCCGAGTGCTTTAACGTATTTTAAATTATAGCGAAGTTTTTTGTTTTTTTTTAATATTAAGGAACTAATAATGCTATTTTTACAGTATTCTGGCATTGTAATTCTGAACCCATAGGTTCATTCAATTTCGGTTTAACCCAATAGTAGCTTATCAAAGTCACTGATCACTTGTAATCCTTATTAAGTGAAGCCATACTATTTTGAAAGGTCACAGTCCATAGAATATTCCATATATCAACACAATGTCATTCATTTACTCAGTCAAACGTTATTGCGCTTTGAAAATGGAGATTCCCGAAGGTCATATTCTGCTTTTTTACTTCCGGAAAGGGAAAATGCAGCTCAGGCTCCTCGGAAATTTTTTAGTGTTTATGGTGACGTGTGTTTAAGCGAACTTCAGTGTCAAAACTGGTTCGCTCGATTTTGTTCGGGAAATTTTGATGTTAATGATGAACCTCACCCTGGCAGGCCAATTGTTGAAAAAGTCGATGAAATTCTTCTCACATCGCTATGGAGCTAAACATCGAATATAAAACAATTTTGAACCATTTACATAAGAATGGTTCCCAAAAGAAAATCGATATATGGGTTTCACATGAATTAACAGTACAAAATTTAATGGACAGAGTTTCCATTTGTGAATCGCTGGTGAAACGAAACGGAATCGAGCGATTTTTTAAAAGAATGATTACAGGTGATGAAAAGTGGATCACGTACGACAATAATGTGCGAAAAAAATCGTGGTCGAAGCCCGGAGAAACTTCATGAACAGTTGCAAAGCCTGGATTGACGACAAGGAAGGTGATGCTGAGTGTTTGGTGGGATTGGAAAAGCATTGTTCATCATGAGCTGCTTGAACCTGGCTAAACCATTGATTCGTCTCTTTACTGTCAACAACTAATGCGGTTGAAGCAGAATATTCAAGAAAAATCTGGTGCGTGCTCGCAACACACAACTTTCACTTACCAACATACTTAGATTAGAAATTAATGCGTTTTGTAAATTGCCACTTCTCAATTGAACAGAACAACTTTAATTATGAAGAATGGTCAGTCATTAAAGGCGTACCCCGCATGCGTGGGCTCAACGAGTTTTATGAGTTGACTGAATATTTTGCTTTCTTTCTCCTCTATATGTTTTCTTTATTTTTATCATATCTCATATTTAGCCATTTCTTATTTTTTTGGCGTAACGAGAGGCAGTTAATTTCGCCATATAAACAAAAAAAAAGGTACTTTATAGGAAACAAAAAAACAAACAAACAAAAAAGGCCCCTACCCCATTTAAGCCCCCTCAGAACATTTTAATAACGATAAAGCTTACCTGATATTAAAGAACACCTAATTTTCATTTAACATGACGAATTTGATAAAAATCGTTAAAGCCGTTTTTGAGATCATCGAAAAAAAAGTAATAATTGGAAAAAAATTATGAAATAAAGTGCCCTTCCGTTTGACCAATTTTGATGAAATGTTGGCTATCACATCTTTGGCATATACATACATCAAATACCCAGTTTGATCAAAAGCCTTTTTTGCGTAAATAAAAAACACACGTGAAAATCTTTAAAACCGTTTTTGAGTAAATAAAAAAAACACGTCAAAATGATACAAAATTTACTAAGTAAAGTCCCCCTTCCGGTTGATCAATTTTGATGAAATTTTTACGGTCATATCTCGGGCATATTAATACATCAAATACTCAATTTGATTAAAATCGTTAAAACCGTTTTTGAGAAAATCGAAAAAAACGTAAAAAGTTATTAAATAAACTACCCCCTCCCTTTGAGCAATTTTGATGAAATTTTTGCTGTTACATCGCGGGCATATACATACACTAAATACCCAATTACATGTTCTCACGGTTTATAGTTTTTGAGGAAGTCTGTTCACACACACACACACACACACACACACACACACACACACACACACACACACGAAGTAAAAAGTAAAAACGGCCAAAATTGATCAATAGGAAAGTCGTTGTATTCCATCACGACAATGCTAGACCACACACATCTTTGGTGACCAGGCAAAATTTACGAGAGTTCGGCTTGGAAGTTTTGATGCATCCACCATATTGCATCCAACTCTCTTAATCGTGTAAAGCGGAAATCAAAAGAGGCTTGTGCAAATCACTTGGTTCAGTTTTTCGCTCAGAAATCACAGAACTTTTATAGTGACGGTATAATGGTTTTACCGAAAAAATGGCAAAAAGGCCTCGATCAAAACGGCACATACACGTATATCATTGGTTAGTATTTGAAATTTATATGAATAAATTCGCTTTGAAAAACATGAGAAATACCGAAATTACTTTCCCCCCAACCCAACATAAGGAAGAAACAAGGGGACCAAGGTTGAATGTGGACTCTTAAAACAATTTCTGGAATATGAATGGGCTGATACACAAGCCAAAACTATTCAGCGGCTATGTTTATGAATGGAATAGTTTCTTAATTCAAAGCATTTTTATAATTATACATATTTATATACATTTTATTTTTATACATTTAGGAATGTGCAAAAAACAGCTGATTCGACACGCCATTCATAAAATAGAGACATCATTGTTGAAAGTAATAAAGAGGGCTATAAATTCCTTCCTTTGAATAAAGACTCTTTAAGGATAAAACGATAAACTGATTGAATAATAATAGAGAAAAAAAAGTAATGATAAGATCTATAAATAACGAAGGCATTAGGAACGAGAAAAAACAGAGAAAAAAAAAATAAATGAATGAAAAAAATGCGACGCTTTGGTCTCTTGAGATCTTAAGCCTCTTTGTTATTTAATACCTTTTAAAATAAACCAACTACTTTGGAATAGCGATGCTTCATTATTCGCTGTGTAATTGTTAAGATGCTTTCAAATAATCGTGGGAATTCGATTAACAAAATATCATGTGAATGATAGATGTAAACTAGCTTAGTGACTTGGCAGAAACCTCATTAGTTTGATAGTTTGATAATAGTGATAATAGCTTCACGCCTGTAAGCAACTCGCGACAATCAGCGAATGTGATGGCTTTAACGCGTTAGCGAAGGAAGATAGGACCTCTTACCGGACTTAACACTAATTCAGAAGAGGAGATCTCTCATCCAGCTTCTTTTTAACCACCTTGTAACCGACATATCAGATGTGGCCATATCGTTAATTAGTCTGTTATTATGTCCAAGCATTTCAACAAAAAAACCTGAATAAATAGGTCGTATATGTTGTTGAATAGTTGGTTTTTGTAAGTCTGTATGCAGACTTTGTTTACTTACCTACCTGGGAACGTCCGTAATTAGTCTTAGAATTTAGGATTGAAAACTTTGTAATTTTGTTTAAGTAAATATGTATATAGTGTAACGTTAAATCGATAAGCAAATAAAGAAAACATATGGCGTAACCTCCCAAACCGTTTGTTGGAAAAAAACATGGGGTTGGAACGAACTGTTTGGGTCTAGATCTTTCGTGCCTAGTCCACATTGGTCTGGAACATTCCAGACCTGACTATTTACGATTATATATAAGGAGCAGTGACTGAACCAGTTAGTCTAAGTCGAAGTCTGTGTCTTGACAGTGAAGTTCAAGTCATATGATTGTGTGTTATAACGTTATCAATTTTGTAACATTATTATTATTTTCAAATATTTAAGTTGTAACAATTCGTTGGCATTGATAACTGTATATTTCTGTTAAATAAATATTTGTTACACACATAAGTGTTACAATATATTCAGTTTCTGTCTAATTTGTTGTTGAAGATTTGGTAAGGTATTTTTAAACATATGTTCAGGGTCTTTTTTTTATTTTGTCATGTTGACCCAAAGTCATTCTTCTGTCTAACAGAAGTCCAAGGTAACGTACAGTGTCTGTTTGAGAAATTTGGTTCTCGCCGATATAAACTGGGGGACACGTATCTCGCTGACTATGAAAGTTATGTGTTGTCATTGTTCTTTTACCATCAGATTTATATAATATTCGTTCTTTAAGAATATTGTTTACTGTCATTTTAGATTTACATCCAGGACGAACCAAATAAATTTAACCCATTTTTCGATAAGTTGATCCAATAAGGAATTGCATATGTTTGAACGAGTAAGATAATTTTTTTAATATTCTAGATGAGGTAGCATAAAGTTGTCCGGAAAAAAATAAATTGTCACCTAGGTCGACTACATTTCTTTGATAAACGATTATTAAATAACGAATACAAGAGGAATCATTTAAGTTGGATGGGAATTCCCTCGTTCAAACCAACAATCTTTTCAATATGCATTAACTTTCCTGTAATCCAAGTTATCACAATCACAACTGCAAAAGTAGCATTTATAATTTGACAAATTCGATTTTAGGAGAACTAGGTGTCAATTCCACAAAATAGCTGGAAATTAGATAAAAATTTGAATACATGTTAACTTAATGTAAACTAAATTCGTTGATGTTCTTATAACGCTAGAAGAAATTTTTCATCATACTGCATCAAAAACATGTGTTTTCAATAATCGGTTTGAGTCCGTAAAGTAGTACTTTTCGGACCTAGGCCTGAAAAATCTTTTTGGTGCGCTAACCTTACCTGCTACTAATATATATTAATAAACATTTGTTTGAAGGAGGTTACTTGTAGCTATACTGTGCTTCATTCTAATATAAGTAGTATGTTTGAAGTGCAAAATAACATGGATTGAGGAACTTTTTACAGATGAGCCAGAACTTGAAAATAATTCCTTTAATCAAAAGTTGTCCGTATTCAAGAAGGCAATGGCAAACAAAGGGTTTAATATAATAAATAATCAGAATTTTACTATAAATATTAATGTACATATATAAGTACTTTTCTTCTATTATAGGTTAATAAACAGCTGTTTAAAAAAAAAGAAAAAAAAAAAAAAAAGGTGTTAAAATTTTTATTTCTTATACTGTATCTGGAAGTTTGTTTGTTTGTTCGTTTAACGCCACTTTATGCCACTAAGGCTAATCGGACGATGCTACAGTGGGAGTCCTAAATTTTGCCTATCCAGGTATAATTAGGATAGGGATTTTTAACAAGTACCTGACATTGTACAGGCTCGGGACCTCCATTTTACGTCCGATCTGAGGGACGGCATGGCTAAGGAGTTTTTACTCCCATTAAAAAATCCTAGGGCCACCGCTGGGCGCGAACCTTTAGTATTGTAGGTTGTCATGCTAACCACTACACCACAGGTGAACCCGTCTGGAAGTTATTAATGAAATATAAAAGTGTTTTAATGTACTCAAGTACGTGCAGTATGATGAAAAGTATTGTTCATAACACGTACCAAAAGTTTGTTTTCGGTGCTCGGTCTAATTGAAATGTTAAACTCGACCGCGCACCGAAAACAACCACTTTTGGTACTAACTAGCTTTTAAAATAATTGTCTATTACGAGGAAAATTTTTTTTTTCTTCCCACATCTATCATGAGCAAAAATCTCTAATTGTAGTAAGGAAGTAGCCTGACCTGGTCGAACTTCTCCCTAAACGAGATAAAAAATTGGTTTATCTGAAAATTATTAAAAATGTGTTCTCATTAAAAGATGACATTGATAAAGAAAATATTAGTTATTAGCTTAACGAAACATCTGTTCAATGTTCTGATGACAGCTCGGCTCAACATTGTTCCACATTTTGACATTTGTTAACCTTTTACGGAAAGAAATTATAATAAAATTCAATCGTCGGACGGAAGCAATTTATCATAAATATTCAATTATTAAAAGGTAAATCATTAACTCCTAAGGAAATTAATAATATTGGACACCTGCTCACCATATACAAAATGCTAATAAATATCTGAAAGACAAAATTTGCTTATCGAGTTTGGCGAACGAAAAAAAAAATTACTTTTTAATCTATTAGTGGTCCCCACCTGCTCGGAATTTCGGTTCGCACGAACTTGGTAACTGGGGCAATCAAACCATTTGGCTCTGCATCTAACAAAGTTTCGCTTCTCATCTTCCTGCCACTTAGGCGCTGCTAAATAAGGATCAGGGAGATGATATGTCAAAACAGACAAATACTGTTGCACCTTGTCAGCTTGGTCCATGATACCAAAGCAATACTCGAGGTCATGCATTTGTTTATCCGTTTTGTTGGTGATACGGTTAATAAAGGAAGTAGATGTGAGAAATAGACTTTCTTGATTTGTATAAATAAAAATGATTCTCTTTAGAACCATCTAATGTATTTGTTCTCGAAAGGATATGCTAGATATTTTTTTATTTAATAAGGTAAAAGATAAAAAAATCACTAAAAGGTAATGTTTTGAACAAAAATAATAAATCCTTCCCTGGTCCCTCGAAGTATTTTTAAGAGATACTTTATAAAGAAGAGGAACCGCAGGCAGCTCTTATACCTCAACCAAGGAGGTTATATTTTGGAAGAGGAAGTGCGGTTGTGACTCCAATCTATTTAGAAGGCGGTGGCAAGGGTTGGGTGTCTCAGCACTCAATGGTCTCCGCTACCTGCCGCAAACTTGTTGCTAAATATCAAAGGCTCTCCGAGATCCCTCCCACAGCTGTTAACGCTATAGATTCGACTCTCATCCTCCTTCTTTTCGGCACCTGCTAAACGGTTATTGTTATTGTGACCCTTTTATACTGTTATTTAGTTTTATATTTCCACAAGAACCCTCTCTAGAGAGGTTCCTTTCTCATAGATACCTAATGGAGGGTAATGGAGCTGTTTTATCAAGGAGCGTGCTCAGATGCGCCTATTTAAAAAAAAAGTAGGGTAGAAGGATTCTCGACGGTTTCTTATGTTTTTCGGTGTGCTAAATCCGAATCTGAAGTTTGCCACCAAAAAACCACGGCTTCACAGTGAAAATCGCAAAAAAAAATTAATTTTGATGAAATGTTGGTTATCACATCTTTGGCATATAAATACATCAAATACCAAGTTTGATCAAAATCGTTAAAACCGTTTTTGAGTAAATAAAAAAAACATGTGAAAATGATACAAAATTTATTAAGTAAAGTCCCCCCTCCGGTTGATCAATTTTGATGAAATGTTGGTTATCACATCTTTGGCATATACATACATCAAATACCTAGTTTGATCAAAATCGTAAAAGCCGTCTTTGAGTAAATAAAAAAAACACGTGAAAATGATACAAACCCAATTTCAGGCTCGCACGGTTTATAGTTTTTGAGCTAGTCTGTTCACACACACACACACACACACACACACACACACACACACACACACACACACACACACACACACACACACACACACACACACACACACACACACACACACACACACACACACACACACACACACACGCACGCACACACGCACACACGCACACACGCACACACGCACACACGCACACACGCACACACGCACACACGCACACACGCACACACGCACACACGCACGCACGCACAAACGCACGCACGCACACACGCACGCACACACGCACACGCGCACACGCGCACACGCACACACGCACACACACACACACACAGACACACACACAGACCATTTTGCGGGACTTGGTTATTTTGACTCAGGGGACCCCAAAACGTGTATTTCCGTTGAAAACCGGAAGTCGAAAATTTTCACGATCGCAATACTTCCACTTACTATATATTTCATATACAGGTAAGTGACAGTAAAAACTTTTTAATTGTGAAGATGTATTTAAACCGAGCTTAACATGACTTGATTTCCTTCTCATTTCTATTTTATTTTTTTAATTGAAATCTTTTTTATCGATATCAATCCAAGACATGCAAATCAATCTAATTCAAGGAGATCCGGCATTGTAATGCAAAGATAATGCGATAACTAGATCCGCACGGGTGCATTCAGGAATTCAATTTAATTTTTTATTTTCCTTACGATGAAAAAATAATTTGAGAAATTTCATTTTCTTGACGTTAGGCAGGCTATCTCATGCATATTAACCCTTAACCCGGTATCTCGGCTAACTGCAAAACATATGGCGACTTGAAGCCGCTTTTTTTAGATAATGCAACACTAGCTTATCTTTAATAGGGCCTATTGGTATAGATTTAATCTCTTTTTTATGTCTATATGTTTGTACAAAAATAGAAATGACCTGATCATCTGTAGCTGTCTAGTGCGGAGCAGGAAGAGGAATTGGTGAATATTTTATCCACGAGGTTGTTAGTTTATTTTAGTTCAGCAGAAATCCACTAACGTCAACGATAATATCTATTTAATATGAGAATCCTTGATGCTTATAATTTTATTACTATTACAGTAAACCCTGGATATAGCGAACTGGTAGGGGGTTTGATATTCATAGTTCGCTATAACGAGATTTGTTATAACCGAGGATTCTTTTTTTAATATTTTTTTTTTTTAGCCAATGGCCGCACTAATTTGATCATATTAAGAAGGGAATTCGTTCATTAGAACTAGCTAAATTAAAATGCATGTATATAATTTATTTTTAGATAAACTACATATTAATTAAACAATGAGATTCATTAATTTACCTGCCAAGTTCACTTGAGAGTTCTTTAGTCTTAGCTTTAATAAGAGGGTCTGAGATTGGTATTTGAGATCTCATTTGTTTAAAGCAATTTATCAATTTTTTTCCAAATATTCATGAGCTGCAGAGCGCAGTCGTTTATTTGATGCTGAAGTTAATCCTTGGGCTGCGGTTTAATCTATTTTATCTTTTTTTTTTATAATGGTTGACAATGTTGATTTTAGAATTCCATATTTTTCTGCGATGGTTTTCTTACTTAGAATTCCCGATTCAATATCCTGGAGGATTTTCAATTTTTCCTCGATTGATATGGGTGACACACGTTTACCAACGAACTCATTGTGTATTAAAAGCACAGTATAAACGACTACACTGATTCGAATAATACAGAGGTCGAAACAGAACTGAGCTTGTTTTGAGAAAAAAATCAACGGAATCCGAGAGAGAGCAAAAGGAAATCGGATTAGTTAAGAGTAAAAAAACAACTCAATTCTAGAAATTAGAGCTACTTCGTCTTCCCGCGCACATTCTACGTAATATAGATCCAGGGGGGGGGGGGGGGGAGGGGGGGGTGCAGCCCCTCCCTTTGGAAAATTTTTCGTCATTAAAAGATAGAATTTGACTTTCCTTAAAGTAAGGAAGCAAGTTAAAGAACAAATAATGTGAAGAAGAAGTGGAATTTTAGTTATGGGATAAAAAAGCTGATTAGCAGATCCAGATGAAAGGCTATGGGGCTGCAGCCCCCCACCTTTACGACTGCAGCCCCCCTTTACGATCGGCTGGATCCGCCCATGAATATGGTAAAAAACAAAAAATTAATAAACATTCTAGCAGTTCGTTATAACAGAATATAATAATTCTCAGGCATCAAATTTAGTTCGTAGTTCGCACTAGCCGAGGGATTTCGCTATAACGAGGGGTTCAGCAGAAATATAATGGTAATTTTGGGGGGATAGTATTTTGGTTCGCTATATCGAGGTGTTCGTTGTATCCGAGTTCGTAATAATGAGGGTTTACTGTAAAACAATCCACTAAGACCTTAATGTTCCATATGTCAACTAGATATGCGCTCAAGATTACTTCTTGAATGTCATTTCATCTTTTATATGAAATATACCGCCTAATAGTGTACATTTTAAGGCATGTTAAGCTATTTAAAAAACACAGAAGTTAACGATGACTACCCTTCGAAATCTGTAGAGATTGAAGACAGGACCTCCTCAAAGCCAAGACTTCCTATATAGATAAGCAGCTGTTTGCGTACAGGTGCATGTGTGTGCACGACAGGTGATATCTCCGAGATAAGGGCCCTTCCTATATGCCATGAGTAAACTGAGGAGAATTAGGTGGGAATGAGTCTCGAGGTAGGGGCACTGAGAACAAGCTTCCTTTATCAATGATCAAATATAGGCTCATCCGTACCAATCAGCCATCGCCCCAGTTTATGATAGATCGAACACGAGACACCCAATTACTTGGCAGGAGGGAAAAGTGCTGGCTTCGGGATCGGGTTTCAGAAACAATGGATCTGGGTTAGTCAGGCTTAAGGAAACTGGAACAAAGGCGAAGGCGCAATAGCCTATTTATCTGCGTCGCTGCTTCTCGGCTTCACCGAGAGCACAAATACTATAGCAGGGAGCTACTAATCCGAAAAAAATAGGGCCGGATTAACATTTTTCGTCTAACACAAGCAGTGTTTTTGCTTCTAATAAACTTTTTCTACAAAAAAAAAAAAAAAAAATTTACCACTGAAAACAAATAAAGGGTCACGGCAAAAAACGTGAACAGACTAGCTCAAAAACTATTAACCGTGCGAACCTGAAATTTGGTATTTAGTGTATGTATATGCCCGCGATGTGACAGCAAAAATTTCATCAAATTTGCTCAAAGGGAGGGGGTACTTTATTTAATAACTTTTTAAGTTTTTTTCGATTTTCTCAAAAACGGCTCTAACGATTTTGATTAAACTGAATATTTTAACTATTTATATGCCCGAGATATGACTGTAAAAATTTCATCAAAATTGATTAACCGGAGGGGGTACTTTATTTAATAAATTTTGTATCACGTGTATTTTCACGTGTTTTTTTTTTATTTACTCAAAAACGGCTTTAAAGATTTTGATCAAACTGGGTATTTATTGTATGTATATGCCAAATATGTGATATTTGGTGATTATATGTGATATATAATTACCTATATATGAAATATATAGTAAGTGGAAGTATTGCGATCGTGAAAAATTTCGACTTCCGGTTTTCAACGGAAATACACGTTTTGGGACCCCCTGAGTCGAAATAACCAAGTCCCGCGAAATGGTCTGTGTGTGTGTGTGTGTCTGTGTGAACAGACTTGCTCAAAAACTATAAACCGTGCGATCCTGAAATTGGGTATTTAGTGAAGGTATATGCCCGCGATGTGACAGCATAAATTTCATCAAAATTACTTAAAGGGAGGGGGTACTTTACTTAATAACTTTTTAGGTTTTTTTCGATTTTCTCGAAAATGGCTCTAACGATTTTGATTAAACTGAGTATTTGATGTATTGATATGCCCGAGATATGACTGTTAAAATTTCATCAAAATTGATGGAACTAGAAGGGGGACTTTATTTAATAAATTTTGTATCACGTGTATTTTCACGTGTTTTTTTTTATTTACTCAAAAACGGCTTTAAAGATTTTGATCAAACTGGGTATTTGATGTATGTATATGCCAAATATGTGATAGCCAACATTTCATTAAAATTGATCAACCGGAGGGGGACTTTACTTAATAAATTTTATATAATTTTCACGTGTTTTTTTTTTTTTTTTTATTTACTCAAAAACGGCTTTAACGATTTTGATCAAACTGGGTATTTGATGTATGTATATGCCAAAGATGTGATAGCCAAAATTTCATCAAGATTGATCAACCGAAGCGGACACTTTATTTCATAACTTTTTTCTAATTTTTAGATTATCTCAAAAACGGCTTTAACGATTTTCTTCATATTCGTCATGTTTAATGAAAATTGAGTGTTATTTAATATTGGGTAAGCGTTTATTAAAATGGTCTGAGGGGTTTATAGAGCAAATGAAAACAAAAATAAGAAATGAATGTGGAAAATGTGTAACTTTGAGAAGTGGCATTAACAAAACGCATTAATTTCTTATCTAAGTAAGTTGGTAAGTGAAAGTTGTGTGTTGCGCGCACGCACCAGATTTTTTTGTTTTCAAGTCGATAATTAAACTTAAAAATAGGGATTTTAAATTAAAAACACACTTTTTTAGAAAACTACGAATGATTTTCTTTACGCTCAATACAAAAAAAATTATTTAAATTGCGAAATTAATCAATTAATTAACAAGAATAAATATCATTAATGGACTTTGATCTGTCTTCCTCGTTAGGTGCAGCCGTCATCAATGAATTCATTGTCGCTCTCGTCTCCCTTCTCTGAGGGTCCTGGTATGAGTCGGCTGTAGAATGCTCGTGCTTCAGGATTTGTCAAGAACTTGTTTAAGTGTTGCAGGTCTTTTAACTTTGCCGTTTTGATGGGTAAAGGTCGATTGCTGAGTGGCCGTAGTGTACGTAGGCCGAGTTTCTCCTGACTTACGCCTTTTCAAGCGTTTTCTTTCAGTTTCTCTTTTTCAGGCACCACAACAGTTTTGATGTAACTTCCAAAGTAGTTACTCTTATGTACTAGGTTGTTACAAAAGTCCTTGTGCATATCAAGTTGTTCACATTGAGGTCCCTAATTTAACCCTTCTTTAATCTCTGACGAATACAATTCTTATGTGAATGTTTACATTAACTAATCCTGTAATTATCTATGTACGCCAACTGTAACTGCCTTTCATTCAGTTTATTAAATTTCACTAGAAACGTCGGAAGAAAAATTTGTCATCCGCGGCGTTCTTAGGCATTATTGGAAAAAAGGTTTTAGTGCAAAGGCCTCAGCCGAGGAAATTTGTGCAGTGGAAGGGGAAAGTGTGGTGCATCGAAACACGGCCGCATTTTGGTTCAGGCGGTTTAATTCTGGGAATACAAGCCTTGAAGATGAACCTAGATCAGGTCGTCCTAGATCACTTCGCGCTGGTTCCAGAGGGCAGGGCTATCAACGCTGAGCTATACTGTGAACAGCTCGATAGGGTATATGAAGTTTTAAAAGTGAAATACCCCGCTTTGATTAATAGGAAGCAAGCGTTATTTCAGCAAGACAACGCCCCTGCTCATCGCTCACGATTAGTTAAAGAAAAATTTTCAGAAATGAACGGGATTAGCGTCTTGCCCCACCCTCCTTACAGCCCAGACGTCGCACCGTCTGACTATGGACTTTTCAGGTCAATGGCGCATTTTTTGAAAGGTCGGCGCTTCGAAAACTTCGATGATGTCAAATCTGGATGCGAGGAGTTCTTTGCCTCGAAAACTGCAGAGTGGTATCAACATCAAATACAACTTTTGGCTGAAAGATGGGTTAAGGTAGTTGAAAATGATGGCCTGTATTTTGAAGAATAAATTTGATTTGTAAATTTTGTACTCACATTTGAATAAAATTAATTTTGTGAACAAGGACTTTTGTAACAACCTAGTAGAATAAACCATTTTTGGTCCTTATCAATTTTTAACATTTTAATTGGTATAGTAGGAATAGGACATATT
Source organism: Aelia acuminata (assembly GCA_911387785.2). Lineage (NCBI taxonomy): Eukaryota > Metazoa > Arthropoda > Insecta > Hemiptera > Pentatomidae > Aelia > Aelia acuminata. The sequence continues at coordinate 151,587,288 of OU426981.1, read as the reverse complement.
CTGTTGTACAAACCCCTCGAAAAAAAACTCTTTCCACGTTTTAAAATCTACATCTGTAGCACTATTCACTACTTTAAAAGGAGTTGGTTTAACTCAATCCTTGACCAATGTTAGTGTACACATAGGCGATTTTAATGTTAACAATTTTATTTTTAAAAAACCTTTAGAGCCTGTAATAAGTAATAATAATAATAACGTAATTAAACATTAATATAATTAAAATGATAGTACAATGGCTAACATTTTAATCCTTTCTTTTTAAGTTTAATCACTCAACCTAGATGTTTTATTGATAACGAAAGCGAGAAATATTCATCCTTTCTAAATTTACGCCTCGTAAATTAAGAAATTAAGCTTTTAGCCGTCACCACATATCTTTTTCCTTTATTATTTAAGTAACTATGATCTTTCCTTGCCTATCTGAACCATCGTTGTATTCTATGGTTTAGTTATGGTTGGACTCTTTAGCCTTAGTAGCATAAAGGGACATTAAACAAACAAACCTAAGTAAAACAGTATTTTAAATGCATTTATATGCATTTCATATAAAATTTGCAAACCGATTGAAGTTTCAGTTACCTACTTGCTTTATAATAACCCACACTAATAATTATTGCTTGATCCTCGAGAAGGAGAGACAGTAAAAATGCTGAGCAGTTACTGAGTCGGCTTACAGCTGACTGCGAATCCATCAAGTTCGATGTACTTGGGATATCCATGTGTGTTGACAATACATGTTGTGAAGCTTGCTTTCATTCCAGAAAACTTTAGCATAAAAAAAATCTAAATCTGGTGCGGTGCGCGCAACACATAACTTTCACTTACCAAATCTACACATTTTTCCATATTCATTTACTTATTTTTGTTTGTATTTGCTCTTTAAAGTACACTAAATTTTTGTATTATTAAATAAAAGTTTTCACTTGCGATAATTCGGCACTTATGATAATAATTATACTCCAAGTCGTCTGATTTTATAATTCTCATCGTAGTTGTTGAAAACTTCATTTAGTTACTATGAAACAAATAATTTGCATTAATGCCATTGAAGGCGTACTGCGCATGCGTGGGCTAACTGTTTTATGAGTTGACGGAATGTTTTTCTGTTTTTCTCCTGTATATGTTTACTTGATTTTTTTCATATTTCATATTTAGCCATTTCTAATTTTTAAGCGTAACGAGAGACAGTCAATTTCTCCATATAAACAAATACAAAGGCACTTTATAGGAAATCGATAAAGGCCCCTTTCCCATTTAAGCGCCCTCAGAACATTTTAATAATGATATAGCTTACCGAATATTAAAGAAGACTTTATTTATATTAAGCATGACGAATTTGATCAAAACCATTAAAGCCGTTTTTGAAGAAATCGAAAAAACTCAAAAATTGGAAAAAAGTTATATATAATAAAGTGCCCCTTCCAGTTGACCAATTTTTATGAAATCGTTGCTGTCACATCGCGGGCATTGAAATAACTAGAATATCTTAAATAAAATAATTATTAGTTAGTTGGGTGGTATAGTTCTGCTGGACAATATCTAATTGATTAATACATACTTCATTAATCAATATTTGCATATTTATTATTATTATTTTTACCTGAATCCAACAGTTCATTCTTTTACACTGGGTTCATTGATTTGCTTAAAGCAGTATTCTAAATAAGCCCGAACTGTTTACACTTTTATGAAATAAACATGCTTCAAAGACCAGGGACTTGCTTAGAGCTGCAATGTTGTAGAAATTGTATTTTTAAATTGAAGCCAATTATCAAAACATAAAATAGGTCTAAAAAACATTTTAAAATATTATTATATCATATAAATATAATAATTTACATAAATTGTATATTATACAAATGCATATTTGATGATAGTAAATAATGAATTATTAACTATCCACAATATTAATAGTGGGTAGTTAAGTCCCAGCGCATTGACTCAAACAGCTGTTGGAAAAGTCCATTCGCATGAGGAACTTTTAAATAAAACAAAATCTGGTGCGTGCGCGCAACACACAACTTTCACTTACAAACTTACTTAGATTAGAAATTAATGCGTTGTTGTGGTCCCCTCCGTTTGACCAATTTTGATGAAATGTTGGCTATCACATATTTGGCATATACATAGATGAAATACCCAGTTTGATCAAAATCGTTAAAGCCGTTTTTAAGAAAAAAAAAAAAAAAACGTGAAAATGATACAAAATTTAATAAATAAAGACCCCCATCCGGTTGATCAATTTTGATGAAATGTTGGCTATCACATCTTTGGCATATACATACATCAAATACCCAGTTTGATCAAAATCGTGAAAGCCGTTTTTGAGTAAATAAAAACAACACGTGAAAATGATACAAAATTTATTAAGTAAAGTCCCCCTTCCGGTTCATCAATTTTGATAAAATTTTGGCTATCACATCTTTGGCATATAAATACATCAAATACCCAGTTTGATGAAAATCGTGAAAACCGTTTTTGAGTAAATAAAAATAACGCGTGAAAATGATACAAAATTTATTAAGTAAAGTCCCCCCTCCGGTTAATCAATTTTGATGAAATTTTTACAGTCGTATCTAGGGCATATTAATACACGAAATACTCAGTTTAATCAAAATCGTTAGAGCCGTTTTTGAGAAAATCGAAAACAACGTAAAAAGTTATTAATTAAAGTACCCCCTGCCTTTGAGCAATTTTGATGAAATTTTTGCTGTCACATCGCGGGTATAAACCTACACTAAATACCCAATTTCAGGTTCGCACGGTTTATAGTTTTTGAGCTAGTCTGTTCACACACACACACACACACACACACACACACACACACACACACACACACACACACACACACACACACACACACACACACACACACACAGACCATTTCGCGGGACTTGGTTATTTGGACTCAGGGGGCCCCAAAACGTGTATTTCCGTTGAAAACCGGAAGTCAAAATTTTTCACGATCGCAATACTTCCACTTACTATATATTTCATATATAGGTAAGTGAAAGTAAAAAAATAAACAGGTATAAATACATGGAAATCGTATAAAAGGATTATGATTTCGAACTCATCTTTGAAAAATTCATGTGTTTAATATTTTTCCAACTAAGACATCCATTTATAAAAAATAAACCGTGTCACCCCTCATTTTATTTTGGTTTTTTGTGTTTCAACCTTTTTTTTTTTTTTTTTTTCATTTTAAAACTAAATTCTTCTTGGGAGTTAAAATGTTAAAAAAAATAAGCTCCTTCTTTTTGAAATTATTTTTTTCTTTGTTTTAAATTCTATTCCATGAAAAACATATATTTCTTAAAATTAATAAGGCTCCTGTTTTTTCTCCTGACTTATTGATAAATATTCATTTATTCAAATAATGTTGAGTTACTAAAATATATTAAGTAGGCTAAATAATTTGAAAAAGGTGTATACTTTTGCTCAAATTTAAAGAGTACTGTAATAAAAATAAAATGAACCTCGTATACAACAAAACAGTTCAAGCTAAAATAAATCATATATAATTTATCAAATATACAATACACCTAACTATGCTTATAGAATTGAGTGTGTTGAAATTAACTAATATTTTATATTTATATTTGATTGGTTAAAATCGGATAAATTCATAAAATCGCATATTTATTTAAGCTTTTACATTTGGTGCTCTCCTGCCAAAAAATTGGGGGGACGCGTTCCCCTGTCCGGTGACGCCCGTGTATGGGACTGAGCCCCCCTTTACAACCAGCTGGATCCGCCCATGTCACTAAATATTCGTCCACTGACGAACTAAAGTGATCTAAAGGTGCCTTTACACTCTACGAACCTCACCTTCGAACGTTGCCGTACCTGCGTTAAACGAACAACCATTTATACTTCACGTGACGTTAAGCGAACCAATATGGCTGACGCGGCCAACGCTAGTTTATAATAAAGGAAAAATCTCCATTATCAATATATTTTATATTATCTGAAAAATAAAAAAATAGGAGACGAATTACAACGTATCACAAACAACACCTGTCACTTGGGAAAAACCCAAATCAAAAGTGACACTAGCGCTACTCCCGAACGCAGGCGAACAGATGAAGTACCAAGAACACCCGAACAGTCAACGTGAAGGCTTCACGAAGGCTTTTCGAGGGTGGTGTTTGAAGGTAAAGTTTGTAAAGTGTAAAGGCACCTTTAGGTGCGGCATCGGTCCCCGGGGTAGTATGTCTTACATTCTCCTCTTAACAGCTTATTTTCACATGAAAATATTCGAAAGTCCGAACACTTCAAACACTCAATTTAGTCGATTTTTAATGAGATTATTGCATTTTATTACAGAAACTGTTGCTAACAGCTGAAATTCTGTTGTCTTTTAGAATCGGACACCGAGGTCCGATACCGGCCCTGAGTAATAAAACAAGACTACTGGACGGCATCACCCTTCCGCGTCCGATAATATTGCAACAACTGCCTTTATGGTTATCTTTAATTTTATACTACGTAGTTCTATTTAATTTCTTTGACATTCTTTAAGTATTGCATAAATATGAGAGAGAAAAGAATATTTTTTCTTAATATTTCTTACTAAGTCTGTAATTATAAAAATAACTTAATGATATTTGCTTTATTTATTTTATATAAATTCATTTCATTAAAAATAAATTTTTATTTTATCATAGAGTGAGTGGTTGTAAAGCAATAAAAGACTCAAAAAATCGTTTTAACATTGCAAAAATTATCAATATGGATAGTAATTCCAAATTCCAGTAGTTAATGATATTTTCGAGAAAGTATAGCGTTAATCCTGTATCGGACTCCGGGGGCCTGTCCTGCGCCTATTATGTCTAGTTCCAATCCTTACCAAGAGACAATGCCCTTGAGACGCTCATTTATTTTAAATTTCTGTCAAAAGATATCGTCTGTGGCTAATCCCTGCAGTCGGATCCCTAAAATACGCTGCCGCACCTAATGTGTCAAAAAAGAGGAGTGCACACGATAACCCGAACAGTCGGAGTGCCCATATCTTTATATTAGCCGAAGGTTCACGAGACTGTTCGGTTACGTGTTCGTCCCTGTGTAAAACCACCATAAGACCCTTCCCTGGCCTCCCTCTAAGCGGACCCTTAGCACAGAGATAAGCAGTGACCAATGGCCCGAAAGATAAGCCAGCCTCGACACGGGGTTAACTAAAAAACACGGGGTTAAACTGTTCCTGATTCTTTTTGATTTATAGCGTCTCCATTTTAGATAGGAATGTTTCAATTCATATCTACTCTTATTGTGTGTTTCTTTATATTTTGATTATAATAAAACGTACTATAATAAAATTTATGTGCAACTAATATAGACCCTCACAACGAAATAATCAGAAGTTAAAAAAAATTGCGTAGTAACCCCGCACCCAATTTTAATATTGTAAATATTTTCGAAATCTGCTCCCCCAATATCTTAAACACTCATCCCGAAGAAATCCTCCCTCGCTGCATCGAATTTTAAAATTGATACCATTCACCAAATCCATACCCGTATGAGCCCTCATTTAGTGTATATTAACAAAAATATAAATTCTATTCGTATTAATTTTAGAAGTTACAATTTTCTCTTGAAGGTGGACCCCCTCACAATATAGTAATTTTAAAATTATTTCTATTTTCAAAAGTTAAGCCAGCCAAAACATAATTATGCTTCTTTATTGTGAAGAAATAGAAAAAAAAAAATTCCGTTTGGGAATATTATTAATTTTAAATAATTACAATTTTAAAAGCATGATTATTTTTAAAATTTTCGATAGGATCCTTATTTCGAAAACATAAAATGTTGACAGCCTAATAATAATAAAAAAGTTTAATAACAACATTTTAAATATTCCTAACCTCAGAAGTAGAAGTATCCGTAAAACATTAATACTTTTTCAAAATCTACGAACGCGTAAACATAGATATATACAGACAATCATAACAAATTAATCAGAAGTTATAAAAAAAATCGTAGTAACGCCCTCCCCAACCAAATTTTAAAAATGTTACTATTTTCAAAATCTGCCGTTACCATAAAGACTCTTCGCGAAGAAAACGGAAAGTTAATAAAATGTCCCCCCCACCAGCATTGAATTTTAAAATATGTAGTATTTTCCAATTATAAGCCACTATTATCATCACAGTAGTTTACAATTTTAAAAATCCGAAAAGATAAAAAAAGAAAATAATTTTATATTCCTATCTTTTTTTTTTAAATTATTACTTTTTGTCAAAATTAACGCTTTGGATATTGCACACTTATTTCGAAGCGATACAATATTGACGGCTTAATACTAATAATTTCAGCTCTCTCGGGTTCAAGGACAGTGACAAACTGGTCTAGGTCCAAGGATTATGGTAGCTCAGAGTCAGCAGGCCCCGAGGACCTATATTTCTTTCCCTGAAGCATACCGTCCTTGAGCCAAACCTCCGGGCGGTTACTGACTTCCTGGAAAGCCACACCACGATTCTCGATGAGATACACGGGGAAGGTACATCACTCCTATGCCCGGTCGGTGTGAGTCGCCTCCAGTAGGCTGACGGGTCTCATATACCCGGGGGTGTGGCTAGACTTGGACTGCATGGCTTTCATTGGTGGGCGGTCACCCCAATAGAGCGGTCACCCATCCAAGTACTAACCACGATGGACGTTGCTTAACTTTGATTACCTATTGCAAGCGCCCTTGTCCACTCCGCCATCCCGGCCCTCCTTATGTTAGGGATATTACAGTTATATAATTATGCTGAAAGATGGATCTACACAGCGTCTAACAACGTACACAAACATCCAACTTCGGCTAATTCAACAATAAAAAGATCGGTAGAGTTCGTTTGTTCGGGAACGTGGTCATATCGGTCCGACGCGCCTTGCGGTCACCTGTAGAATAACAAAGGTGAGATATGAGGAAAGAAGAGGGAATAGTTGTGTGAAGGCAAACCCGAGTCCTTAACCTTTCCCTACCTGCTCGCCCTCCCGCAACATAAGATCCCCGGCCTCAAGAGTTCCTGCCTTTTCAACACGTCCTATTTATATCTCTCTGGTTGAAAAGCAATTGGGCAGTGATTATCTACCTCGGAAGAAGATGATAAGCTGAAGAGAGACCACCTGAATCTAGCCTACCAGGGAAACAAAGAGGAATGAAAACTATGGATTGAAGAATAACGACAATAAAAAAAAAAAATCTGGTGCGTGCGCGCAACACACAACTTTCACTTACCAACTTACTTAGATTAGAAATTAATGCCTTGTTGTGGTCCCCTTCGTTAGACCAATTTTGATGAAATGTTGGCTATCACATCTTTGGCATATAAATACATCAAATATCCAGTTTGATCAAAATAGTTAAAGCTGTTTTTGAATAAAAAAAAAAACACACATGAAAATGATACAAAATTTATTAAGTAAAGTCCCCCCTCCGGTTGGTCAATTTTGGTGAAATGTTGGCTATCACATCTTTGGCTTATGCTTACATCAAATACCCAGTTTGATCAAAATCGTGAAAGCCTTCTTTGAGTAAATAAAAAAAGCACTTGAAAATGTTACAAAATTTATTAAGTAAAGTCCCCCCTCCGGTTGGTCAATTTTGGTGAAATGTTGGCTATCACATCTTTGGCTTATGCATACATCAAATACCCAGTTTGATCAAAATCGTGAAAGCCTTCTTTGAGTAAATAAAAAAAACACGTGAAAATGATACAAAATTTATTAAGTAAAGTCCCCCCTCCGGTTGGTCAATTTTGGTAAAATGTTAGCTATCACATCTTTGGCTTATGCATACATCAAATACCCAGTTTGATCAAAATCGTTAAAGCCTTTTTTGAGTAAATAAAAAAAACACGTGAAACTGTTACAAAATTTATTAAGTAAAGTCCCCCCTCGGGTTAATCAATTTTGATGAAATTTTTACAGTCATATCTCGGGCATATAAATAGATCAAATACTCATTTTAATCAAAATCGTTAAAGCCGTTTTTGAGAAAATCGAAAAAAACGTAAAAAGTTATTGAATAAAGTACCCCCTCCCTTTGAGCAATTTTGATGAAATTTTTGCTGTCACATCGCGGGCATATATTTACACTAAATACCCAATTTCAGGATCGCACGGTTTATAGTTTTTGAGCTAGTCTGTTCACACACACACACACACACACACACAGACCATTTTGCGGGACTTGGTTATTTGGACTCAGGGGACCCCAAAACGTGTATTTCCGTTGAAAACCGGAAGTCGAAATTTTTCACGATCGCAATACTTCCACTTACTATATATTTCATATATAGGTAAGTGAAAGTAAAAATATATATATATATTGTAAACCTGGATGACTTTGCCAACTTTTCAACACGAAAAATAAATTGCACTAACTTTTCTTACTGAATTTCTTAAAGAGAACTATTCGTGCGACCATTGGTGTATAGCATCAGTGTCTTTTCATTTTTCATATCGGAGTCTTCTTAACACGTTAAGGTGCATTTACACCTTACGAACTTCACCTTCGAACACCACCCTCGAACAACCTTCGTGAAGCCTTCACGTCGACTGTTCAGTTGTTCTAGGTAATTAATCTGTTCGCGGAGTTTGTCACGAGCGTTTGACCAGTGAAGATCGGCTCTATAAAGTATTGGTTTAAAAAGTGGTTAAAAGTTGTGTTTAGTGTTCAAAATTGGTGGACAAGTAGTTTGAACAGCAAAGGTAAAGAATACAAAATTTCAGGAAAATTCATCGAAAGATTGTGTGGTTTTCAATGAATTAATTATTCGTTATTTCTATATCGGAGCTGGATTGTAGGCGTGGCCTAATAGTGGTAGTGAGTCACTGACTGTTTAGCATATGTATATTTACTTCTGTACAGTATTAAGATCGAAGTTTTGTTATCGTGCAGAAGCTAAACTAAAAATTGATCATTTTTTTCTTCAACTAAATTTATGTCAAAAAAGATAGGTGAATATTTTTCCCCAAAAGCTTCCACATCAATTAAAAGATCTAGGAGTTCTCCGGAATTTGATATAGAAAACAAAAGAGGAAAATTGCGATTTAAAACTGATAACGAAGAATATATTAACAAAATGCCGAGGACAGAAGAGAAGGAAGTAGGAAAACTGAGTCCAAGAGAACTTTTGGCTATGTTTAATGATTTACTAGACACTAAACAATACGTAACGAAGGAAGATTTCTCGAAACTAGTTGTTGAACTAGAAAACGTAAAACAAGAAAATATAAAACTCAAGGAAGAAATTTTAAAATTAAAATCCAAGTGCAATAAAAACAGTTTACAAGCAGAAATATTAGAAAATAAAACAAAAGAAAAAAACCTAATTTTCAGAGGTTTAAATCCTGAGAAACCGGAAGATCGTGAAACTACTGTAATATCATTTTGCAAAGAGGTTCTAGGCTTCGAAAAAAATCCGCTAATTACGGAAGTTCGTTCATTAAGATGCAGAGAAGGTGAAACCCCACCCTTATTTGTCACCTTTGGAAAAAGAGAAGATGCGATGCAGATATTGAAAAATACTAGAAAATTAAAAGGTACTAACTTCATAATTCATCAAGACATGTCACAAATTACCAGACTAAAACATCGGAAGCTGCTAGTCATTAGGAAAGAGATTATCTCTCAAAATAAAAACATAAGAATTGGTGTCAGGAATGGGGTTTTGTTTTTGGATGGTGAAAAGTTTGTGTGGGATTTGGAAGAAGGTCTTAAATTAATTGGTGGTGCGGATGGTTCTTTAAAACTAAAACAGCTATTGAAGAGGAATATGGATGAATTTCTGAAAACCCTTATCTCAAATGAAGAAACCGAAAATGCAGCAAGATCTTCGAATTCTTCACAGCATTACAACAAATGAAATAAGTCCGTCTGTCAGGATTTTAAATGTAATATAGGTAAATTAAATCAAGTTAAGTTTAAAAATTACAATATCTTAGCATATAACGTAACAGGTGTTAAGAAAAAATTATCTGATTTAATGTTTTGTAGTTTTGTAAAAAAATATGATATTTTTATTCTTATTGAAACATTCTTGGAGGAAAAAGATTTTGTTATTTTTGAGAAAAAATTTGATGAATTTAATATTGTATTTGAATCAGCTGCTAGATGCTCAATTAAAGGGAGAGCTTCAGGAGGCTTGATTTTGGGCATTAGAAAAAATCTAAGAAATATTAATTTTGAATTTTTCGAAAACCGGAAGTTAATATCAATAAAAGTAAATACCAACGTTCTATATTTGTTACCATTATATCTCAACTATAATAAATGGGAAAATGATTTTGACTCATTGGAAAATTTTCTAAATATTTATAATAGATACAAGCTAATAATAATTGGGGACTGGAATGGGCGGATCGGAAATTACCAAATTTATGATAACGAAAGCTCACTAAGATTTAATAGAAATATTGCAATAGAAAAAAGTTCAAAAGATTCAAAATTAGATAACAGAGGGGAAAAGATTATAGAATTATTAATTGAAAATAATTTGGTCGAACTTAATGGGAGGTCACAGGGGGATGAGTTTGGAGAATTCACTTTTATAGGCAGTCAAGGTAGCTCGGTGATTGATTATTGTTGTGTAAATACAGACTTATTAGATTTTATTAAAAATTTTAGAATAGTTTCACAAACTTATTCGGATCACATGCCGCTTGAGCTATGTCTTCAGTCGGATGAAGTTCAAAAAAATGAACTACTGCCTCTAATTCCGAGATTACCTTGGACAAAAAGTGATAATTTCCATTTTAAAAAAAAGATAGTAGAACTCTGTGAAAATTTGGCTGAGAGTACTCCTCATTCTGAGCTTGATAATATAGTAAAATCCATAAAAAAATGTGCAGAACTCGGTTCAAATTATAGCAAAAAACGTAAATTTGATTTGAAAAATCCATGGTTTGACAGCACATGTCAGAAATTAAGAATAAAATGCTACAAGCTACTTAACTTATTTAGGAAAACAAATAATACTATGGTAAAAAAATCTTACTTACTCACTAATCGAACTTATAAACAGTTTTGTGAAAATAGAAAGAGAAATTATTACAATGATATTGCAAAAGATTTCAAAAATGTAAAAGACTCCAAGGATTTCTGGGGTTTAGTAAAAAAATTTAAAAAAGGTAGTTTTTTTGTCAGTAAAAATATTGATGCTTCTGACTGGATTTATTATTTTAGCCGGTTGTACAATCCTCCACATACCAGTGATAAATTATTATTTGTGGAACCATACCTTGAAAATAATAAACTAGACGCAACATTTCAGCTGGCCGAATTAAAAGAAATGCTTACAAAAGTGAAACGCGATAAAGCACCAGGCTACGACGGCATCCCATATGAATTTTACAAAGAGGCCCCTGATTGTTTCTTAGAAATCGTTTTAAATTTCTATAATTCTTTGTGGAACTCAACGAGCCTACCTGAAAGTTTTAATAGATCATTAATTTTCCCACTTTACAAAAAAGGGGACAAGCATCTTGTGGACAATTATAGAGGTATTGCGTTTATTGATACAATTGTAAAGCTATTCACAGGAATGTTAGCAAACAGACTTTCCAGTTGGTTCGATGAAAATAGGGTTATTTATGAAGGGCAGGCTGGATTTCGTAAGGGTTACAGCACAGTCGATAATATTTTTAATTTAGTAAATATGATAAAATTTTATTTCCACTCACAAAAGAAATTTAAAGTCTATTGTTTTTTTGTTGATTTTAAGGCGGCTTTCGATACAATCGATAGACATGCATTATTCTGTAAGCTCTTTAGCATGGGTGTCTCCTCAAAATTTATAAATATGTTAAAAAAATTGTATGATAATCCACGGGTAGCTATTAAACTAAATGGAGGCATTTCAGAATATTTCATCAACAACATGGGGGTGAAACAGGGATGTCTGCTAAGTCCGGTTTTATTTTCCGCATATATAAATGACCTGGAAGAAGTTTTGGAGGGAGGGTTAAAAATTGGGGATGTTTATATAAAAACTTTATTATTTGCAGATGATATTGTATTAGTTGCGAAAAGTGCCTTCGAACTAAAACAAATGATAAAGAAATTAGAGAAATATACTGAACTCTGGAATCTGACTGTAAATCTCTCAAAATCTAAAATCATTGTTTTCAGAGAAAAGGGCGGTAGACTGCGAAGATCAGAAAGATGGCAATATAATAATCACAGTATTGAGGTAGTGAATAACTACACCTACCTGGGAACTGTGCTGACCCCCTCTCTTCGCTTTACTTTAAATAATAAGGAAAGGTGCAAAAAAGCAAAACAAGCAATCAACAGTATTTGGAGCATGATTTTCAAAAACTCTATGATCCCTATATCCTCCAAGCTAAGGATTTTTAACTCGACGGTAAAGGCGTCGCTCTGTTACGGAAGTGAGGTATGGGGTTATTTAAATTTTGAAGAAATTGAAAGAGTTTTAAAATTCTTTATCAAAAAGTTGTTTTCACTCCCGAAAAATACACCAAATTACCAAATTTATTTAGAAACTCAGTTAGACCCAATCTTTATCTCTACCCTAAAGCAGCACTTTAATTATATATTAAAAATATTCAGTTTACCCGAGTACAGATACCCCAAAATTATTGCTAAACAAATAGTTATTAGTAAATGTTCGTGGTTTGCCGAATGGATAGCTATGGCTGCTAGACTCAATACTGAATTGGATCAGTGTTTCATATCAATAGACAGATGGCGTCGACAAACTGACAAAATTACACACCTCCTAAAACAACAGTTTATAGATAACCAATTAACAGCAGTTCGACAATCCACACACCATACTATGTATAAATCATTAGTTCCCAGTAAAGTTAGCTATATAAATGATTTCAATAGTTTAGACTTTATAAATACAATATTTAGAGTAAGAGGAGAACTTTTAGACTTAAATTATAAACCATGGTCAAAAGATATTAGTTACATTTGCACTATCTGTAACAAAAGTGAAATAGAAGACATATTTCATTTTATCGGAATGTGCCCAATTTTCAATTACATAAGAAAAAAATATTTTGGTCATATATTAATAAATAAAGAGGAATTAATAACAATGCTAAAGGAAAATAAATTAAAGGAAATCTATTTATATGTTAAAGAAGCATTAAGATATAGACGGCTATTGTTGTCAGAATATGAATAAATAACATAAATATTATTTCTTTATACCTTTTATTTATACCTTTTATGTAGATATTATATACGTATATTTCCTTGTACGAAGTTATAGTGAGTTTTCTTTATTTTCATTTTAATTATATAAATTTTATTTTTTCACTTGAAAATTAAAGTGATTTTATTATTATCTTTAAATGCACCTAAAAAGTGGCAAACTCCTGACAGACGGCTAAAGCCATGTCAGCATTTGTCCTGCGTAACTTATTTTTGAAATTTGTTAACACTGATTGTTATATAGATTATAAATATTAAATTTGTAAACACCTATTCTATTTTGTAAATAAAGGATTTTTCTATTCTATTCTATTCTATTCTAATCTGTTCGCCTGGGTTCTGGGGAAGCGCTAGTGTCACTTTTGATTTGGGTTTTTCCTAAGTTACAGGAGTTTTTTGTGATACTAGTGTAATTTGTGAAACGTTGTAAATCGTCTCCTATTTTTTTATTTTTCAGATGATATAAAATATATTGATAATCGAGATTTTTTCTTTATCATAAGGTAACTTTGGGTGCGTCAGCCATATTCGTTCGCTTAACATCACGTGAAGTATAAATGGCTGTTCGCTTCACGCCGGTACGGCAAGGTTCGAAGGAGAACTTGTTCGAAGGTGAAGTTCGTAAGGTGTAAAGGCACCTTTAGGTCTTACATTCCCCTCTTAACAGCCAATTTTCACATATTATGTCCGAAACTCCGAATACTTCAAACACTTAATTTAGTCAATTTGTAATGATATTATTGCATTTTACTGCAGAAAACGTTGCTAACAGCTGAAATTCTATTTTTTTTTTAGAATCGGACTCCGAGGTCCGATAGGGGCCCTGAATAATAAAACAAGACTACTGGACGGCATCACCTTTCCGCGTCCGATAATATTGCAACGACTACCTTTATGGTTATCTTTAATTTTATGGGCTTGATTTTATACTATGAAGTTCTATTTAATTTCTTTTACATTCTTTAATTACTGCATAAATATGAGAAAGAAAATAATATATATTTTTTAATACTTCTTACTAAGTCTCGAGAGAGAAGTGCTTTATTTTTTAAAACAAAACAAAACAATGCTGCCCAATTACATTGGGTTGCTACAACACACAGCATACTTATCAATACAATTTCGTACATTAATTAAACTAAAATTATAATTTTTCATGCATATAAACATACGGTTACAAAATAAAACTTACTGATATTTGCTTTATTTATTTATATAAATTCATTTCTTTAAAAAAAAAAATCATCCAAAAAATCGTTTTAACATTGCAAAAATTATCACTATGGATGGTTATTCAAAATTCCAGCAGTTAAATGCTATTTTCGATAAAGTATGGCGTACATCCTGTATCGGACCCCCGGGGGCCTGTCCTGTGCCTATTATGTCTAGTTCCAATCCTTACCGAGAGATAATGCCCTTGAGACGCTCATTTAATTAACTTTTCAGTAAAAAAATAACGCTTTCGTCAGAGCATTCCCATCGGACCCCGACGCCCGATACTGTCTGTTGCTCACCCCAGCAGTCAGACCCCTGGGACCGATACCGTTCAATTCAGGATACCCCTAAGATACGCCGCCGAACAATCTGGACGGATTATCTGTCCAAGGTTGAGGTTCGCTCAGTGTAAAAGCACCTTTATATGGACGGCATAGCCAAGGATTTTTCACTTCCTGAAAAATTCTTATGTCAACTCGGAGGGATGCGAAGCCGTGACCTTTTGGCATTGTAAGCTGCTAAGCTAGCCTCTACACCACAAATGACCCCTAAGAATCGTTTTTATTTTGCATGTACGTGAAATCATTATACCTCAGGAGCAACTGTACTACAAATAATTATTAGGGATATTTAAAAGTATTACCTGTTAATTCATATAGTGTCATATTTTAAAAATTGATTCATGATACTAAAAATATACTACAGGCAAGCGAATATAGTTTTGCGCATGCGTATTTGTCCAGAACGTTTGATGAAACAAACCTTAAGTAATGAGTGAGTTGAACACTCTCCAGTCGATATCTTGAAGAGGTTTTAAATTATTTGATTATGTTACTAGTGGAAAAAAAGGGTTACTTCCTGCGTTACACACACATTCACGAACATGCTACGACTCATTTAATCTCAGAGGTTTATTCTCACACTTTTGGCTCGAAAGAAATTCTACACTTTTTAACAAAAACCTTTGGCAGAACTGACGACTTGGAACTGATCGCATTTCCCACACATTTCCTTCACGCACGAGTAGTCCACCGCCTGGCGCTTCTGCTTCCGGAACGAGGAACTTCCTCGAAGAAGAGGAAGAGTTCATGGCCGAAGAACTACGCAATAAGAAATCTTACGCAAAGTAAATAATGACTTTGATGCTAAGCCCACTTTATCATGTCGATAAAACTACAGAACAATCTTGATAATCTGGCGGTTGGTTACTCCGGCACGTTCGGTAATCCGGCGCCATGGGGGACTCCCAAAATAAGAGGAACTAGATCGCATGACCATCAAATTCAAGTCCTCTACAGACGCCCAACCACGAAACATTATGCAGCAAATGGTTACGAATGTAATCTTGCAAATAAAAATCAATTCCGAAAAATCTCTATATTCGGACATAATAAAACTGCCGGTTGGGATCTTTCAGTTTTTGAAAAAAAAAAAAAAAAAAAAAAAAAAGCAAACATTAAAGACGTAACTTTTAATTTAGCGCAGAGCTGAAATAAAGTGAAAAGTGACACCAACCAGGGTTCTTGGAAAAAAATCTGGCCAATACACACACCCCTTGTTTGAACTCTAAAAACTTGATTGACGATTCTGACGAAGGTAACTCCACAAGCTCAACTCTATGAAAATTGAGAGTTACCCTATTAAATGATGACATCAAAGAATGGCTTCAGAGCACAAACTAAGAATATTTTCAATCCCTATCTGACGACGAAATCCTCAGCCTAATTCGCCCCACGGATGAATAGGAAGATTGCGATGACCAGGATGTTTCAACACACCGTACTGTAACCAACAACGACGCATTCAATGTCTGCAAAAAATGATTAGTGCTCAAAAGGTTGCAAGAGTGCGTTTTCGACAATATGTATAAGGCAAAAAAGCGAGAAAATAATTAATGATTATTTTTCATAGTACATATGTATATATTTTCCCAGTGAAACTTATTTAATATGAACGTATTCTTCATATAAACATAGTATTTTGTTTTATACGTACAAATGTACCAATATAAATATTATATTATAGTACAATTATTACATTATAGTACAGTTTTTATTTTACTTCCGATAATCCGGAAATTATTGATAATCTGACGGTTTTCTGGTCCCATGTGTGTCGGATTATCAAGATTGTACTGTACTTACTATGGATTCGACATAGTGTAGCTGGTACTTGTGAATCATCATTTACCCTCTGCAAACCAACCTCCTAATTGCGGTTACTTTGCGCAACCTACTCGTACCTTGGCATTTCGTCTTGGGGGGCAAGCTTGTAAGATTTTCGTGAGGAATGCTGGTAAAATTAATACCAACGAGGGGTCGAAGTATTCTGGCTAAGTAAGGTTCAATTTTTTTAATAAAACTGAGCGATTTTTAAAAATTAGTCTATGTAATACTTAGTAAATAAATATTCCGCTCGCTACACTGCTCAAAAGGGACAAACTAAACGGATCATTTCATTGAATAGGCTCGAATCGATAGAAAACTGCTCAAAATTATATTTTCATTAATCAAAATTTGTTAAATAAGTGAAAATCTCTTTTTTTTATATATGTATATATATGTTTATATATGAAAATGTTCTTATTTATTCCAACTTCCTACAATACTGACACCAGGCTTGCGCCTTATCAGTTGTAGCAGGTTAAAAAAAATAATATACCCTGATCCACAAGTACCGGGTAGTTATTTTACCCATTGAGTAGTCGAAGCTATGGTCGACACTAGAGGTATTTTGCTGGCATGCCAGAATACTCAATAAGATTACAAATGATTTCTCTAGTTTAAAATATAGTTATAAATAAATAATCCGTTATTATTAATAAGTTCCATATTTATTAAGAAATACATTTTGGGAACTCCAGCGGTGAGCTCTTCAAAATGAGTGTGATATACTATCCCAAAAATTATCTAAATCAGATTATCAGAGAGGGAACCAAAAATGTCATGTGGGAAACTCTTCGGGCACACCACATATTACTTTTTTTATGTAACCTTATCTTTTGTCTAGTTTCGAGCGCCAGCTGACATAAAAATTGGAACTTATTTAGTCTCTTTTATATACATGTACCATTCCGCTTCTTTAAAATGGCGCCTTCAATTCGAAGTTTTGTAAAAATACGTCCAGTCAATGATGCTTCTATGGTTTTTTCTATTTTTATTTTTTTTTATTAAGGATTTCTTCATGTTTGAAGTTTCCCTCAGCCAAACTCTTCTTCCAGTCTCATCTTCCACACCTTCCTGTCTTTCGTTTCCTCTTCCCTCAATCCATGATCGGCCATAGTTTCCTTTACTTTATTTATCCACTTTATACGTGGTCTTCCTCTTTTTCTTCTTCCTTCTGCCTCCTATTCAAATATTATTCTTGGTATTCTATTTGAACCCATTCTTTTCACGTGGCCATAGCATTTTAGTTTTCTTTTTTCTATCGCTTCAAGTATATTTCCTTTAAGATTCATTTTTTCTGTGATCTAGTTGTTTTTATATGGTTTATCCTTGATATCCTGGGCGACCTCCTCCAAAAATAAATTTCTAGCGCCAAGAGTCTTTTTTCCTGTGCTCTGTTAAGAGTCCATGTCTCGGAGCCAGACAGCATGATACTCTCGACCAGTGCACTAAATATTATTTTTTTTTGGTTTCGCCAAGAATATTGCTACTCCAGAGAAGAGAATTCAGCATACCAATCACTTTTCGGCCAGTGATTATTCTTTTACTCACTTCCGAGTCCGTCGAGCCATTACTCTCTAATATGGATCCAATGTATCTAAAGTGTTCCACTCTTTCTAGATTTGATATAGCAGAGTCGTTAGCTTCACCCACGTCTGTACACATGTATTTTGTCTTCTTTTTATTCACTTTAAATCCCCATTCTTTGTATTGTTCCATTACTTTCCTAAATAATTAGCTTACGTCATCTTCATCCTGCGCAATGATCACCTGGTCATCAGCGAATGGTGTAAGTACGTGTCATTGATTGGAATACCCATCGGGCTACGTTTATCTGTCCATTTTTTTAGGCAAGCGTCAATAAATATTTCGAACAATGTCGGAGACACACAACATCCTTGAAAAAGGCCTTTGCTTCTCTCAAAATCTTCGGGTAGGGAACTTCCTACTTTTATTTGGCATTTATTATTTTCGTAAATTTCCTTTATTAATATACCATACACATATTTACTTATGCCAGCTAATTCCAGATATGGTACAGAAATAAATATAAGAAATTGCTTAATAATTTTTTTTTTAATTAAAAACCTATTTAATATTTCGAAATTTTCTGGTCCTATTGGAATGTAGTTATTATTTTTTTTTTTTGAAAGAATATAAAGACGCATAATATATAACAGAGGGAGCCGAAAATACTCCTGCGATGGTTGGCTAGATAAGTCTCAGAGCAGAAGAATTAATGCATAAGAAAATGAACTCTGAGTCCTGAGTTCACGATTTCCCCCACGGCTCCGGCCGATTCACATAGCAACAGCTTACATAACTCAACGTCTTCATCATATCGTTTTATTACTAATAATATAAAATATGTAGCATATTTATTATGATCAGTTTTCGTGTTATATGGCTAAACAATAACAAGGTTCTAATGAAAAAACATTAAGGATTACAGTTATAAAATCCTTAGGGAATTTCGTTATTAATAAGTCGAAATTAATGAATTGTTTCCTTATTTTTTTAAACAATAATATTGTATAAATAAACTCAATTTTATAAATTATTAGATAGCGCATTTATAAATTAATGATAGCTAGATAACTAATATCTATTATATGAACGCCACTAGTACAGTAAGGTCAATAACTTGCCCAAATTTTTTCCTCGTGTTGATTTATGGAAATTATCAAGAAATGTGAAGAGGGGAAAAAATTGTTTATTTTGTGACACCGCTAAATAGGCCACAAATGTCAGAATTGACACTGTTTTTGTTTAATATTTCAGATCGAAATTCGGCGAATAGCCATTTAGTTTGATATTTTTTATTCTTTTACATTTTCCCCCCTAACATTCATAATCTAATATTCATTCATAATAACAAAACACAAAAAAAATTAATCCAGCAAGTGTAATTGAAATAATTAATCAATTTTTATTTTTTCATAAAAAATAAACTATGACCATAAATGGTCGGTATAAAGCTAAAGTGAACTAAGCACCAAAATTTTGATAAAACGTTTTGAAAAATGTTAATAAATTCCTACAAAGTAATATAGAATAGAATAAATTTTTATTGTATTAAGCAATACACGCTTTTTACATTTTCTTGGAGTTGGCCTATAAGGCATTACAATAAATAATATTTCTCCTACAAAGTAATATTGTAACGTTAAATCATCAAATAAAACATATGGGTTGAAATCCCAGACCGTTTGTTGGAACAAACCTAGCGGTTGGAGCGAACTGTTTGGGTCTAGATTTTTCGAGCCCCATATACGGCGTTCCACGAGATTCGACAACGTTCTAGACCCTCCTTACAATTATATATAAGGAGAGATTGACTGAAAAGTTATAGTCTGTGAAGCTCAAGTCATATGATTTGTGTGCTATAAGGTTATAATTTTTGTACCTTGCTCGAATATTTATGTTGTGATAATTCGTTTGGCATTGATATTGGTATATCTTCGTTAAATACATATTTGTTAATTTTATAAAAATTTATTACAATGGTTTGGCGAATGGTTCACTTAGGCATTACACCGACTAAATTATAAAAAAATTATATGTATTTATTACGAAGTTTTAATTGATACTTACACGTAGGATAAGTGAGTCCTCTTGATTGAAAAAAAAGGTATGTTTTACGACATCAATGTTACGAAACTAAAAGGAATCCACGGATGAATCTTTGAATACAAGGTAAAAATAATATTTTCAACAACTATATCGATCATTTGATGACTTAAAAACCATATTAATCAACAAAAATAAAACAATGTAGAAAGATTATAGGCTTTTTATTTGCATTCTTTGAGTCATAATAAGTTCTTCGACGTTTTAATAATAATAATATAATTATTATTAAGTATGGTGGAAATTATTTTTCTACTCATATTTATTACTAGCTGTTTACACCGGTTTCACCCGGAGAATTTCATTTTTTAAATATATAAAGTGAGACTTTTATCGACTCCAACGTTCGATTTCGTAAAAACCAATCTATAAAGTGAGCTTTTTATCGACTCAAATGATTGATTTCGTAAAAACCAATGTAAAGCGAGATCAAAACGATTTTTATAACAATAAAAAATATCAGCTGAAGATCGGCTGAAGTTATGCAATTTTAATGTGGACAGGTGTTCGCAACTGGCATGAAAGAACCACTGAGCGAAATTTGGAGAATTTAGGAGAAACGATATGAATTTCTATAAAGAACAAACAGAATTTCATCTTTATTCACTTAGATTATAGCTGTATATCCCGGTTTCATCCTGGGAATTTCAATTTTCTAATGAAACGGTCGATTTCGTAAAAAAACATTGTAAAGCGAGATCATTACGATTTTTATAACAGTAAAGAATAACAGCTGAAGTTATGCAATTTTAATATGTACAGGTGTTTGCACCTGGTATGAATGAACCACTGAGCAAAATTTGGAGAATTTAGGACTAACGGTATGAATTTCTATAAAGAACAAACAAACAAACAGAATTTTGTCTTTATTTATATGGATTACTAGCATTCCCCTTCGCGGCTTTGCCCGCGAGCCTTTAAAATCAATTCTGTGATCATTATCTTGGTATTGATTTAATATAATATGTTAACTGATGTTAATCAGATTTAGTAGAATCGGAGCTTCCGCTAGGTCGAAGGTTGGAGGGGGAAGCTGCCGGGTCGGTAGAAGAGAGGTAGACTCGCAATGGAGGGAGTTCACTAAAACCGCCGAAACTAAAAATTGCTTATTTGTCGTGAACGCTTCATTTATCGGCTTTAAAACATGGTTTTCGAGGGCCCCGTAGTTTCGAGTAAGCTCGTCGTATCAAGATCTTTAAAATGAGTCCAAACTAGATATTTTTTCTGGAAGTGCAAAAATAGGTGGCGGTTAGAGGTAAACGACAATTTCGCCGTTTAAACCCCTTAGGGGTTACATTTATGAAATTTCTTTCTTAGTGGTTATCTACATCGCGTTTAAAATCTTAATTCCGAACTTCGAGTTTCTATCATTAGTAGTTTTTGCTCTGCGTTGATTCTGTCAGTTAGGACAAAGCCTCTTATATATATAGAGATTTTCCGATTTTTTTTTTAATTATAATAAATACAATTATTTAATTATTATAACAAATACAATTATATAGTATTACACAGTTTGAGAGAATATAAATATTTTAAATAAAAATATTTAAAAAAAAAAAAAGCCAAAAGTAAAAACAGATTAGAGGGCGAGAGAAAGAGTAATAAGGAAGATAAAGGAATGGTGAATGGGGCGACGTGGTGGGGATCAGCTGACTGCCTTCCCGCCGCAATCAGCTGATCGTTCCCGCCGGCGCCTTATCTAATCCCGCCAAGCTTCAGTTCCCGCCCTTTCCTATTGTTATGTACATATTTGAAAAGCGGTAATATTTTAACGCGGTCGCCAGCCTTTTTTGTTCCCTTGTGTAACAGAGCCGTGTAGCATTCCCTACTGTTTCAACACGTACTAACATGTTAAAATATTTGTCGGAATTCTTCGGACAAATGTAAATTAGTAGCTTGTTTAATCGTGAAAGTGTGATAAGTTCTGTACATTCGACCTCTTTAACTTATCTCATACTCATTAGGGCAGTGTTTTGTTGATAAGTAAAAATAAATATATACTAATTATGTTATTATATAAATATTTATAGAGAAAAAGTCACACCAAGCTGTGAATCAAATAAGTGTATAACGAATAATATTAATGTAAAGGTTTTTCATTAAATATTGACTTTTTCATCATACTGCATCAAAAAAATATGTTTTCAATACTCGGTTCGAGTCCGTAAAGTAGTACTTTTCGGACCTAGGCCTGAAAAATCATACCTGCTACTAATATATATTAAATAAACATGTGTTTTATGGAGGTTATTTGTAGCTATACTGTGCATGAAGCATAGCTAATATAAAACTTCTTCTAAAACATTTTCTGATATATCCATGTTATTTTGCACTTCAAACATACTACTTATATTGGAATGAATCCAATATAAGTAGTATGTTTGAAGTGCAAAATAACATGGATATATCAGAAAATGTTTTAGAAGAAGTTTTATATTATATTATATAATTATAATATAATATACTGTATAATTATTTAATAATCCTTGCAATGTAATTATAACAAAATATATATATACCATTTCGTTTGTTAGGTTGCATACAACAGCTTAATAATCCTATTTTAATCTATGAAATATGTTGCGAAAAAGATATTAATATATGAATAAAGAATTGTTATTAAAATGTTTGGAGGAGATATAATTTTTACTTTCTCTTACCTATGTATGAAATATATATAATAGTAAAAGAAATTATTGCCATCGCAAAAAATGTCGACTTCCGGTTTTTCATTGTCACTCAAATAACTTAATACGTTACCTATTTGAAAGAATAAAAATATTAATATATTGAACTATTGAAGAAGATTAATATAAAAAAATATAGTTTGAAAAATTAATGAAAATATTGGCAGAGTGGTTATTTTTTTTTGTCATATAATTGACAGCTAATAAAAACCGCATTTCTGGTTAGCTAATTTCATTTTATGTTACTGGAATCCATGAATATAACATGTATGTAAATCTCAAAATAATCATTTTTAGATCCATTCATAAGAAATACCATAAAGATGTCTTGTAATAAATTATCTAACATTAAAAACACGTAACTACACCACAATTATATTTTCATGGTCATCGAGTCCAGGAATGTTGGAAGTGAAGATCTATTAATAGAAAATTACTAGTACGTGGAGGAAAGATGAAAATAACTTCTTTAAGTTCAGCTAACAATAATGACCCGCCATCACCGACCAAATTATTTCGATCAATAAAAGATTAATTTCTTAATTTACTACTTCTTAATAGTGATTTTTACCTAACCAACTTCTTTTTAGGTTAGGTCAAGGAAATGTTTCTGTTTGTTTTATTTTTTGGCGGTATAACGACCGGAAAAAAAAATGATTCAGGATTTTCTCAATTTCCAAAGAAATTAATTAATGGAATTAATTAATTGCAGCATCGGTGTTATAAATTTTCATGTTCGAAGTACTTATCGATTGTAGGCAACAAGATAGAGTTACTCGTTACACTGTGATGTGTCAAATCACTGATATTTGATGTGTTTAACAATTAGTGATAACTGCTTGTATCGTTATGCAAATTTTACTGCTATTTAATATGTACTACAATACATCGCACGTCAGCAAGAATATTTTTTTTCTTTTTTTTTCATAGCCCCTTATGATTTCATAATTTCTTGATTGAATCGATTTCTTTCTTGATGAATTTAAAAAATATCGTTAAAAGTCAAAATATATCGATTTTGAGTTATGCATAGCGTTGGAATGAGAATGGCATAACCTACAATGTCAGAGGTGGGGTCACCTGTGGTGTAGTGGTTAGCCTGCCAACCTACAATACTAAAGGTCGCAGGTTCGCGCCCAGCGGTGGCCCTAGGATTTTTAATGGGAGTAAAAAATCCTTAGCCATGCCGTCCCGAGCGTTTACGATGTCAGGTACTCGTCAAAGATCACTTTCCTAATTATAGGCAAAATTTAGGACTCCCACTGTAGCATCGTCCGATTAGCCTTAGTAGCATAAAGTGACGTTAATCAAACAAACAAACAACCAACTATGATTTAAAATAGAATATTTATATAATGATACAGAAAAAGCAAGAAATGATTGAATTCAAAATATGTAATTAGATTTTTATTAGATTTAATTATAGTTATAATTCATTTAATAATTTTAGAAACTAATATTGAAAATTAAGGAGCATATAGATGTAGTTTATTCGATGTAAACAAATAATTTGACGTTAAACAAAGAAACAAACAAACAAACAATGTCAGAATATACCTAGTCACAATAGAATGAGTCGCGTATGGCGCAATTTACCATTTACCATTCTTTTTGGAGGGGATGATACCTTGGTGTGATGTTGGAAGAGGATTATTTTTGAGTTACATTTAGTATTAGTGGTTCTAACTGTCCTAATGTAATCAATGACTCTTCTCCTTGGTTGCTGTTTGCAGGTAGATAGTAAAATTGAGTTGAAACTTCACATGCGATTATCCAAAAGAACAATTTTTACTTTCAATTACCTATATATGAAATATATAGTAAGAGGAAGTATTGCGATCGTGAAAAATTTCGACTTCCGGTTTACACAATACACGTTTTGGGGTCCGCTGAGTCTAAATAACCGTGTCCCGCGAAATGGTCTCTGTGTGTGTGTGTGTGTGTGTGTCTGTGTGTGTGTGTCTGTGTGTGTGTCTGTGTGTGTGAAGAGACTAGCTCAAAAACTATAAACCGTGCGAACCTGAAATTGGGTATTTCGTGTAGGTATATGCCCGCGATGGGACAGCGTGGTCAAATTGGTCAAAGGGTGGGGGTAGTTTATTTAATAACTTTTTACGTTTTTTTCGATTTTCTCAAAAACGGCTCTAACGATTTTGATTAAACTAAGTATTTGATGTATTAATATGCCTGAGATATGTCTGTAAAAATTTCATCAAAATTGATCAACCGGAGGGGGGCTTTACTCAATAAATTTTGTATCATTTTCATGTGTTTTTTTTATTTACTCAAAAACGGCTTTAAATATTTTGATCAAACTGGGTATTTGACGTATTTATATGCCAAAGATATGACATCAAACATTTCATCAAAATTGGTCAAACGGAGGGGGCACTTTATTTCATAACTTTTTTCCAATTTTTACCTTTTTTTCGATTATCTCAAAAACGGCTTTTATGATTTTGATCAAATTCGTCATGTTTAATGAAAATTAGGTGTTCAATAATATCAGGTAAGTTTTATCAGTATTTAAATTTTCTGAGGGGGCTTAAATGGGGAAGGGGCCTTTTTTGCTTTCCTATAAAGTACCTTTGTTTTAGTTTATATTGAGAAATTAACTGTCTCTCATCACGCCTAAAAATACGAAATGGCTAAATATGATATATGAAGAAAATGAAGTAAACATATAGAGGAGAAAAAAAGAAAACTATTCCGTCAACTCATAAAACACCTTGAGCTCACGCATGCGCCGTACTCCTTTAATGACAAACCAATGCGTTATAATTAAAGATGTTCTGTTCATTTAATGAAAATTATTTGTTACCAGTACATAGAGAATTATAAAATCAGACGACTTGGAGTATTATGCTTGGATTGCCGAATTATCACGTATCAAGTAAAAACTTTTATTTAATTATAAAAGAAATTAGTTTTTTTTTTTGAGCAAATGAAAACAAAAATAAGAAATGAATGTGGAAAAATGTATAACTTTGAGAAGTGGCAATTAACAAAACACATTTATTTCTAATCTAAGTAAGTTGGTAAGTGAAAGTTGTGTATTGCGCGCACGCACCAGATTTTTTGAGTTGTAACAAACATCAAGCAAATGCTTCCACTTAAAAATTAAACTTAAAGGAGACTTTATACGATATAATTTTTCATAATGTTATTTTAATAATTAATTATTTTAAAAATTGTTGGAATATAACCCCCCCCCTTTACTATCACGACCCGACTTCTTCCCAGCGAGCTCTAATTAGCATGTAAATTTTCAAACCTTAATTATTATGGGGTTTTTTCTCTATCTAGTTACCTCTCGCATAGGTAATTAGTCCAAAATCTTTATTGAAAACGTCCAAAAATATTCTGAATGAAGCCAGACAAGAGGTACTGTTGGGTGCCATCCTTCCCCATGCCTCACATGTCATCATATGCAATTGTTTACGGCCATCACATCTGCTTATTGTCAATATATTGTTGACAGGCGCGGTAATACGAATTGAAAAAAAATAAAAATATTTACTGAGCTAAAGTGATCAATGTAAAGCTCTTAGAACCAAATAACGCTTTTACTTTTATCGACCTATAATGTTTCGTAGATCATTTCATTGACTAAAAATCTAAAGTATAACTCAGTAGATTTTCAGTTTTGGTTTAAAAATAAAATAGAAGACACTTCCTAGGGATGATTTGGAAATTTCTAACGAGCTGGTTTGGAAGAATGTTTGGATGCGATCGGTTTGGAGGCTGGTGAAGGGCGCGGAGCCTGGCAGCCTTTTTGCACCCTAGAGCACATTCCAAAATACCGGTTGCCTCCGCCACCTTCCACCAATTCTTAGTCAATAATATAGAAAATATACTTCCTATACAATTAGAAAATTATCAATTAAAGTAGGGGAGAGTTGCCTATATTGTACCACTTTTTACATTTTAATTTTTATCTTCAATATGACTTCAATTATTCTTAAACAAAATATTGCTAAAGATACTCTAATTTATGCAGAATCATGCCATATATTAATCATACTAAAATTATGATTAATGTAATTACTATGAATTTTTTTCCACCTTTGCAAGTGGTACGATTAAGGAAACCAGTTTCCTAAACGGTGAGATTTAAAAAAAATTAGTGCAGGGATACCAAAAGGTATAATAAAAAGTAAAATAAGATTTTAGTTTTAAAATTTAACTTTATTTTATGAATCTCAGACTTAAAAATAACATTATTACAACAATCAACAAGTAATTGAGTGTCTAGATAAACTTACAAAATAAAA
Organism: Aelia acuminata; assembly: GCA_911387785.2. Classification (NCBI taxonomy): domain Eukaryota; kingdom Metazoa; phylum Arthropoda; class Insecta; order Hemiptera; family Pentatomidae; genus Aelia; species Aelia acuminata. Next base: position 151,560,140 of record OU426981.1, on the reverse strand, counting down.
ATCTGGTGCGTGCGCGCAACACACAACTTTGACTTACCACCTTACTTAGATTAGAAATTAATGCGTTTTGTTTATAAATTAAAACACGTGAAAATGATACAAAATTTATTAAGTAAAGTCCCCCCTCCGGTTGATCAATTTTGATGTAATATTGGCTATCCCATCTTTGGAATATACATACATCAAATACCCAGTTTGATAAAAATCGTTAAATCCGTTTGTGAGTAAGTAAAAAAAAACACGTGAAAATGATACACAATTTATTAAGTAAAGTCCCCCCTCCGGTTGATCAATTTTCATGAATTTTTCACAGTCATATCTTGGGCATATAAATAGATCAAATACTCAGTTTAATCAAAATCGTTAGAGCCGTTTTTGAGAAAATCGAAAAAAACTTAAAAAGTTATTAAATAAAGTACCCCCTCCCTTTGAGCAATTTTGATGAAATTTTTGCTATCACATCGCGGGCATATACATACACTAAATACCCAATTTCAGGTTCGCACGGTTTATAGTTTTTGAGCTAGTCTGTTCACACACACACACAAACAAACACACACAGACCATTTCGCGGGACTTGGTTAATTTGACTCAGGGGACCCCAAAACGTGTATTTCCGTTGAAAACCGGAAGTCAAAATTTTGCACGATCGCAATACTTCCACTTACTATATATTTCATATATAGGTAAGTGAAAGTAAAAAGCAGTAATACAAATAATAATTAATGGTGTTCTTGGTCTAAAGTATAAAACAATGTAAACCTGCTGAAATTAATTTATAATACTTTCTAGAAATCTATTCCAAATTATAAATCGAGAGAGCACGGTTCAAGAGCTTTATGTAGGTTAATCTATCTTTTAGGCCTACTCTCATAAATATTTTTCTATGAGGATCCTATTAGGCTTCACAGTTAACACAAACGTATTTTTTTATCTTTGACTTAACCCCAGCACATTTTTCATGGACTCACTTCTCACATAATAAACATTATACCATGTCCTCAATTACTGCAACTTCATATTTGGCACAAAACCATTGTTCAACATCCACTTCTATAATAATTGGCCTACCTGATGTTCCAGGGACTTAAGTTGAAGTAGTGGGGTTCTTTTGACTAACTTTCTTCCGGTACGATTTAGGCAACCATTGGAGGTACGATATAGGCAACTGGGTGTTTTTTTAAACATAAAACTATTTCATACCTAAAACAAGAGCCACAGCGTGGTCTGCCCCTCCAAAATAAAGCGAATTAGTTGCGTTCCAAGGATCCCTCTACTTAAAAAAAAAAGATCCTATCTATTTGATCACAGTGGCCTTACGATTAACAGCTGAAAACACCACTACACCAATCTATGGCAAAACGCAAAAACTCGCTTGATTCGCAACCAAAATAGTTATCAGGACGAGGTCCATTGCTCACTTCTTACACCACTGTATTGTTTCTTCCTACGCCGCACAGTGGTTGAAAATCGACTATTTTCGGAAAAAACCTTGTCAAACCCGATCTGTCAGCCGCAAAAAAATAAAGTTGATATTATCATAACCACGATTGAATTTCCTATAAAATGTATAGGTTCGAGCCCCGCTTAACCGGCTATTCGGGTTAACCGGCAATGTAAGGAAAATAGAAAAAAAATTATACATCAATTTTCGACTCGAAATCGGCTAGTTTAAACACTTTTGTTGTTTTATGCTAGTAATATCATTGATAGTACTTGCAATATAATTTTATTTCATGAAAACACTCAAGTTAGGTAAAAAAAAAAAAAAAATCATACATAGGAACTATCAATTATTTTTGTCGTTATGTTTTAATTCTTAATTATTAAATGTATATCATATTAAAATATAAGATTGGGATCATCCGACTTTAATATAATTTTGATAGGAGATGGTGGGATTGACTGTTCAATGTAGGTTTAATAACTGCAACTCTATCTGTGAAAATTTAGTTCCCTTATTCACGCTAAATAATAGCTGAACCTTTTTTTTAATACCAATCTTCTAAAAACAAATGGATGCTTAAAAATTAAAAGTGCGGAAGCCTTTAAGTTATCGTAGTTCATGTTAATAAACTTATTATTAATAATTTCCAAATTCATTCTAAAATCACGGTAGGTGAAAAAATTGATTTATTATCGACCTAACAATGATTCAGACTGACCTTATAAATGATGCCACAGACCTGGTAAGTAAGGCATGATGTTTTACTAAACGATTAGTAATATCCTAATTCGAAGCACAAGCGAATTAACTGTACAAAATAGCTTTGGTATTTCAATTAAAAAAAAAATCCCACATGTACAGACGCAGGTGGACGCAGCTAGAATATGTTTTAATATTTCCTTGAATGTATCTTCTTCTTAAAAAAATGGATTTTAAAACTGCGCTCGGCTGCGCTTGAAAAATATGGATTACCAAAAAAATTTTTTATCTTAATTTTATTGCATTTATTCGGGATTTTATTTCTGGGTTAAAACATAGACCAAATAGCATCATTTTTATGCTAGTGTAATATGTGAGATCGCTTTTCATGATTAGGAAGGAAAATCGCTCTAAGAAACAAAAATGCGAGTTGTAAAAATTATTATAGTGCTATAAATTTTCCATTGAAAAATAAAGCTTTTCAATGATAGATTTTCAAAGGGTCCTAACAAGTTTAAAAATCAGAATATATCCGAATAAATTGATGGAATGTGTCAGGTAACTATTCTATTAATTAATATTGAAAAGAAAAAGAATATTCCAATACCTTCAAAAAATGGGTTTTTTCCGCCTTTCAACCACTGTGCGCCGCTTTAGCGCTCCAGTATCACTAATTCAATAAAAATTCGCGGTGGTACGATTTAAAAGGCGGTACAATATTGGCAACTCTCCCCTATATATGTTTTTCTCAACGATTAGAACGATCATTGAAATATATAATATTTCGACTTTACAAAAATGAAATAAACTATATTACGATAAATAAAACAAATATTGTGCTGACTTGATGTAACTTTTGATAAATATATGGATGTTCGTGACAAAGCAAAATTATATGAAATTATTTCGTGAGGGTTGAGGTCTTAAAAATTAAACAAGGTTTATTTTTACTTGCCAACGTTTCGTCTATCTTATAGGCATCCTCAGGGCTACAATGGAAGAAAACAAAACAGATGAGAGAAAAAATTCTTAATGGAAAGTAGCTATTTAAATTAAAGTTAGGTATGTTTTTTTGTTAACGTCACTTTATGCCACTAAGGCTAATCGGAAGATGCTACAGTAGGAGTCCTAAATTTTGCTTTTCCAGTTATAATTAGGATAGGGATCTTTAACGAGTACCTGAACATCGTACAGGCTCGGGACTTCCAATTTTCGTCCTACCGAGGGACGGCATAGATAAGGATTTTTCACTCCCATTGAAAAATCCTACGGCCAACTCGGGACGCGAACCCGCGACCTTTAGTATTGTAAGTTTCTATTCTAACCACTACACCACAGGTATGTAATAATAATGTAAGTAAGGTATGTAATAAATGCTAAATGGTTGACGTATGAAATAAATTAGTTATCATTACTATATGCTGACTTATACACTATAGATCTACACTCTAAATAAATACAGTTTGGCATTGTTTCCCTTAAGTAATTCATTCATGTTTGGGCAAAAGGGTTTAAGTCATAAAAAAATGTTTTTGTCGTGTCTTCTGAAAATTCATAATTGACTATAATTTATTCGTTATTCATAATTTATTACAAGTCTCTGTTGAAAGAATATGGTTTCATTTATTATTCTGAGATAAAGAAATACAATCAGAAAGAATCTATTATGATTTTCAATAGCTTGGTAAATCGTTGTTTAAGCTTCACATTCGATGACTTAACCCCTTTTGACCAAACACCGGTGAATTATTACTATACAAAGTAATTATTAAACTTTCAAAATTAAAAAACTACCAAAGATAATTAGTGGACTTAACTACGTTTGTAAATAACTACACAGACAACTACATCTAGTTTGTAGTTGAAAGCGCGCAACTACTATTTTTCAACTACCAGTTAAGTAGTTGTAATTTAAAACTACAACTATAGTAGTTGGGAAAAAGTAGTTGGAAATGGCAAATACAATAAGTAGTTGTAAATGTAGTTTTAGAGCGGCAACTACATTTGCTAAGCAACGTCTAATTAAATAACATGTTTTTGCTATTTTTATTTTGTGTTTAGATAAATACTCCATAGATAAATGGGCTCCATTATGGTTGATAATCTGTTTTAAAAATAGAACAATACATTTACGTAATACAAATTTTTTCCATGATTTCCGGCAGTCAATTATTTTTTTTAAACTTTAGGTTCTAGATCAATCCCATGTTTTATATATTAGCTGAATTTCATTTGATATACTCCTTATCGATAATAGCTCGTTATCAATAAAAGTAGTTGTAGTTTCAGGCCCATAATTACAGTTGCAACTATTAGTTGTAGTTCTAAAAATGCAACTACTTTTTTGAAACTACAGTAGTTGTAGTTGTGGTCCATCAACTACAAATTACAAAAGTAGTTATAGTTTCAACAACTTCCCAACTACTGTGTCAGTAGTTTTGTAATTTGTAGTTCAACTTCTTTTTGCCCAACTCTGCTAATTATATAACACAGTAGTGTTTTATGTATAGGTAACATAAAATATATAAAACATAGTACAATTACCAATACTAGTAGAATAAAAAAAAAATCTAACGGATATTTTCTTTCTATAAACTTAAGGAGATTAGCACAAGATTTGAAAAATAATTGTCATAATTAAAAAACAAACACAGATGGAAATCCAAAATGTTGAGTTGAAACATGATTCAATGATTTATCGCTGACTATCTTAGAAATAGCTCAACTTATTCTCACTATTGTAGAAGCCGATATGAGCGAATTTAAACGTTTTTAAGTATAATTTCAGCAATCATGATTTACCTATGATCATGATATCTTTTCTATCAACCGGGAAAAAAAAATCTCCTTCGATCGATCGGGAAAAAAAAAATCTTTTGTAAGGCAGTTTTCGGTGTGAAAACGGTTTTATTTCATTTATTTGTAGAATTACTGTGATCAAATATTTAATTTTTTTTTAAATTTTATTTGACCGTTATGTTGTAGTGTTTATAAATTTTAGATTAGCCTGATTTCTTATACGTTTATTTATGTATTTTATCAATGATTATCATCAAATATTAATTATTGTAATCAATCTTAATATATTTTAAAAGATGTGACTAATAGGAAATATCTAATATAATTAATATTTTCTATTTATAAGAACAGTTTACCGATTTAGGCCTCATAATTTTGAGGTTGTGTTAGGCGTCTTTTCGTTATCAACATCAAATATTGATGTTATCATTCAGAGATTACATTATTGAAAAGCTTTTCCTTACTGTAGAGTAAGATATATATATATAGTAAGTTGAAACATAATTCACAGGTATCTATTTTTATAATATTTTTTTTCTATTTTTACTTTTTATTTTTAAAACGATGTTTGATAAAATTCATAGTCTTATTTATTAATGTATACTTTTGAAAAATAATATTTATTTCTGTTCAATTGAGAGTCAATCCTATTTATCTACCGAATATTCCTGAAACATTGACGAGGTGACTAAAGGTTTTAGTATAAAAATGGCTAAATTACTTAAAAAAATAAATAACAAAAATAATTATTTAAGGATTATTTTTTAAAAAAATATAAAACTATTAATTTTTCATTGGAATTTTAATGGGGACTTCAAATTATAGTTGATGATTCCATACCAAGCATGCCGCTTTTGAAGAAATGAATGAAGAAGGTAATTAATCTGAATGAGGTGGATGTCGCATTTTTACGATGGTGTTATTTTTTTTTTTTTTTTTATGATGCCAGACTTCTTGTGTGAGAGAATTATTATAAACCCATCAAGAATCCCCATTATCTTTATTCTCGTTAACATTTAAAATGAGACTAAAAATTATTAATAATAATTAGATCAAATAAATAAAAATTATTAATAATAATTAGATCAAATAAATGTTGATAAGCCAGAATAGCATAAAGAATCAAACAAATCAAATGAATGAAATAATATATCGTATAATTAAACAATAATTGGAAAATTATTTATATTTATTCTAGAATCATTATTTAATACCTCTTCTCTAACTAAATTTCCAAAGATTAGAAAATGTATATTTAGTAGATAAATCGAACAGAGAGGCTAAGGATTGATACAAAAATACTAAAACCATATAGAATTACAAAAAGGAAAAATGGTTTCAGTGAAAATTATTTGATTCCAAAATGATGTCCCAATGTTACGATTCTTAATATAATTTACATTAAAAAAATAAATAAATATGATATTTACTAATATACATATATCATAAAAGACATTAAATTTTCCTCGAAAGTTTATAGATTTTATTTTATTCTTAAGTATCAAAATTTGATTTCGGTAAATAAAATATCAATAGATAAGAATCTGGTAGACTTATCTATTGATCGTTTATTATAACTATACTATGTAATAAAGTATTCTGTAAAATGTTATAAAAATTTATTGTATTTAATGATTTTTTTGTAATATTGACCAGTAGTCATATCATTAATAAAGAAAATTGTTTTCTGTACACCAATTAACTATTACTATTACTACTATTTCTGTATAAAAAGGGCTATTTTTTAACTCCTTAAATGAAAAATGGATTGTATTTAAACATTTAATAAAATTTTACAATGTAACTACGAACTAATATTTTAAATTAGGACCTTCATGAAACATCAAAAACTTAAAAATAAAAAAGTGCGCCCCCCTAAAGAATTTTCTGGAAACGCTACTGTGCCTTTATGATTTTAATTATTTATATTTTTGTCGCTATCATTTTCTGAGTATTACTATTATTTTTTAAATATATTTTTGATAAATATTTATATTAGATTTAAGAATAAATCTCTATATTCTTACATTACAAATATAGGTTATTTCTTGTTGAAGGCAAATTAGAAATAATAAATATTTTAAAATTGTTATTTACTTTATTAAGGAAAATTTAAAACCTTTTAATGTTGTGCATTTGACTAAAGAGTTTGGATTCTGTTGGTGCTGATACCGCAGAGGCGGTTCTAATCCAACGCGTCTTATTCATATATAAGCTGGGTTTTCTTGATTTAATTTAATAATGTTTTATTAAATAAAATAATTTTATTTATTATTCAATTTTATTGTGAATATGCTGAAATATATCTTTTTTGGATGAAATATTTTATTTAATATGAAGCATTTGATAAATAGTGGTGGGGGGGGGTAAACATAGTTTAAATATAAAATCACTTGAATTAAAATTTTTAAAACTAAATAAAAAAATTATTTACGATCTCATGTGTTAATATTGTTTTTCATTATGTTTTAAGCTCCACAATTATTAATTTTTTAACACTCGATAAGGTCATTGAAAACTCAAAAGATATTTAATTAAGCTTAATATTATTAATTAATTACTACAATAATATTTATTAATCATTTAATAAAATATTACAAGTATATTTCAGGAATTGGAGTTACTTCTATAACTTGATATGAGGTACGCGGCATTAAAATCTCTCACCTATCGTCCATAATGGAATCGTAGATTTATCTAAAATTATAGATATTATGATATATTTAAGTTTTAAATTGATTAAGAAGGCAAAAACTAAATTTAATTTAAGACAAAAAGGTTTTAAGTATGTATATTGATAAACGCCTGAAAGGAAAAATTCAAGATGGCGGTGGCACGTATTTATTTTCCTTTAACAACTCTAGTAATGGCACCTAATTAATAATATTTCTTCGTAATTTAATTACCGATTTTATTCAATAACCTAATAATTTCAACAGGTGTAATTTTGTTCAATGGTCTCTGGAGAAATGTGGTTGAGGCTATTTCCGGTTCTGGAGGATTTTCATATCAACTGATAAGACTGGAAAATTAAAATATTGCTAGAAAAGCTCATATACCACCCTATAAAATAAAAATAATAAAAAATAAAATGTGAAATTTGACTTCTTGGGCATAATATTACATATTGGTATGAGACTTCAATGCAAAAGTAATTAACCTAATGATTCAAATGACTTTAATGGTGGAATGAGATGGATAAGTTGTGTATCGATTGGAAAATATATTAATGTATTCGAATTTTCTGTATTTATAATAAATTTTATCACCTATTTAGTATACTATGTATTAAATATACTTTTTCTGCATTGTTTATTTATGTAAATATGGATTTAATGCAACAGAAACAGTGGTGGGGATGAGCTTAATAAAATCTTAAATAAACTGCCAGATATTATAGTTTAGAGAGGAAAAGTTACACGATAATGTACTAAGAATATGTAAAAAGTATAAAATTCTTATTTTAATTTAAATATCTAAATAATAAAATAATTATTCACATTTTATTGAACAATTGAAAAGTGATTGATTGGAAAATTGCTCAACATTTTATTTAAAACGCTCTGTTATTTCTTAGAATAACCTCTCAACTCTTCCTGTTTTTCTTTCATAATTGAAAGCTAACTTGATTTACATAATAAATAATACAATATATTATTAAAATAAACATTTAAAGTACATTAGTTACATAAATAAAAAAAAGGATAAAATGTATTCGTTCTTAATTAGATGTTTATTGGTTTCATAAATAGATGAGAATTTAACTCTGTAGGTTTTTAATGGATAAAATGTACACAAGATATGTATATAAGAATATTCATAAAATTTATATATACAATATTTGGGTATAGTTATCGGTTTATTGATAGGATTATGCTTAGGCTCCGAACAATATCATAGGCTGAACTTTTATATTTTTTTTATTAAATATTCTTTTTAAACCTTAAGTATCATAGCACTAAAAAGTATGAATACTTAAATTAATTAACTATGATTGATTAACTATCTTACTATGACTTAGGGGTAACCTGTGGTGTAGTGGTTAGCATAGAAACTTACAATTCTAAAGGTCGCGAGTTTGCGTCCCAAGGATTTTTTTAAGGAAGTAAAAATCCTTACATATGCCGTCCCTCGGATAGGACGTAAAATAGAGGTCCTGAGCCCGTACCATGTCAGGTACTCGTTAAAGATTCCTAACCTAATTATACCTGGATAGGCAAAATTTAGGACTCCCGCTGTAGCATCGTCCGATTAGCCTTAGTGGCATAAAGTGACGTTAATCTAACAAACAAACAACAACTATGATTTAAAATAATATTTATATAATGATATAGAAAAATCAAGAACAGATAATGCCTTGCTATAACTTTATTGATTTCGTATCTGATCTAATTCAAAATAATTGGATTTTTATTAGATTTAATTATAGTTATGATTAATTTAATAATTTTAGAAACTAATATTGAAAATTATAAATATATAAATAGATGTAGTCTATTCGATGTAAACATTTTTCAAAACTTAATAAAAACTGTGAGAAGTTATGTTGAATAGTATTTAAGTAAATCTGAAATAAGCAAAGAAATATATTCATGTGAATAATCAATAATATGTACTAACATAATTCGAAATACACTACACATGATAAATAATTGACCGCATTAGGGTTGATTGTAGATAATAAATATTAAAGGAATCAAAAATATTTAGTTAATTACAAAAAGAGACATTTTGACTCTAACACTTGGCCATATATGCAAAGCAGGAGTAAATGATAAAACGGCAGACTGAAATAAAAATTCGGTAGAGTCAGGGAGGCTACCAGTCACGAAAAATGAAGCAATAAATATTATTGAGAAGTTGCAGACTTTTTTTAAATGAATAAAGGCGCTGAAGGTGAAATCTTTGCTAAGTTATATGACATAGAAAAAAATATTGCCAAAGTGAAGTAGAGAAAAAAATAAGTGAATACTTTCATTAAAACATTTGTACGTATTATTTTGTAATCTGCATTATTTTATTTTCACATTACAAAAAATATCAAATAATTGTATCAATATTTTATGCATACGAGTATATGGTTTTTAAGTGTGTGCTGTAATATTTTTTAATAAAAATTACAAGTTGTTTGAAAACCTGTTTTAGTGGTACATGCCCCCTTAACAAGATACCTGCGCCCTGGATAAGTGAAACGTTAAGTGGAATACCTCTTTAAGTGGAATTAAAATCCTGTCACCAAGAGATTCCAGTTATCCAGGTTCGACTGGATATGGACAATAGAAAGGTATACATGAATCTATAAACTAAATAATATGATTTAATAAATACTTCTAAAGCTTGAAGATAATAATACGAAGCAGTAATCTATATGCTCGAAATAGTTGTTGTTAAGAGAGGGATTAATATATTGGTCATGTTGATATTTTTACAAGATGTAGATTATTAGGATAGTTTTATATTTAAAATGTTGTATTGATAGCTCATTTTGTTATTGTTTAGAAATTATAATTATTACTCAAGAAATATTTATGATGCCAGACTCCACTTGCATAGTGCTTGACCCTGAAAACAAGCTGTAACAAATAAATAATCGTTCTAAATTCTACTTTACAATAAATTGCGTGTAACCACACCCGAATTACATATATGTAGTTATCTTATGTATTTTTGCAATCTCACTTGTAAATTAGTAAATATGACCTGATTATGATAATTTTATCTTTAAATATTGCATTGCAGTTTGATGAAACGATAATGCTACAAGTATGATTAGTGAACCGCTGAGGCAACAGAGGTGTGTCGGTTTTAATATCGCTTACTCCGTTTGTTTGTTTGTCGCCTCTGAACAAACTTTAAGAACACCTTTAAAAATATCGATTCGATTAGGACTCGTAAAGGGAAAACTGATCATCACGAAGGCAAACATTGCTATCTTCACACTCCGGTTTGATTGCCAACATCTTCGGCAAAGATAAAAACCAAAACAGGAGTTTGGCAAACACGAGATTAACTCCTGTTGCCCGCTTAGATTACGGTTCTAATGATTAGAACTATTAGCTATTAGTTATTATTATATAATATTCCGAGATCTGATTATTTAACGGCACTTTATGCTACTAAGGACAACCGGGCTTTGCTACAATGGGTGTTCCAAATTTTACCTATCCAGGTATAATTAGGTTAGGGATCTTTAACTGGAACCTTACATCGTACAGGCTCGGGACCTCCATTTTACGTCCTATCACAGGGAAGGCCCGCGACCGTAGGTTTCCATGCTAACTACTAAACCATAGGTGATCATAGGGTATAATTTAACTTTTATAAGAGGCGTCTACTTTTAAAGCTTTATTAGCTATTTTATTCTATAATCGTAACCTTATTTACGTGAACGTATAAAAGTAATTACGAAGTACGCTACAGTATAAACACCGAAGTGTTTCAAATTTAGTCGATAACAGATAAAGTTTTTTTTTTTGGTTCCTCCCCTTCCTTGCCTTGTAGGCTATACGCGGTTTCCCGGGCTAGGAGAGGGAGTTGGGGATTATTACCTACTATGTCCCCTTGCTCTTGGTTTTTAACTTGCTACTTTGGGTTCCCAATAATACATTGCCATGGATAATGCGTATTTTCTAACTCGGCCATCCCGCCACCCAACGGATAAAGTTATTTATTTACTTACGAGCAGTTATGGGATTTATATGTATATAACAAATATATGAAAATATGGACAAAAAAAAAAAGAAAAAAGAAATGAAAACATGAACTGAAAATTTAAAAAATCTGGTGCGATTTGTGGCTCGCAACACACAACTTTCACTTACCAACTTACTTAGAATAGAAATTGACATTTTTTTTTTACTTATAGGTCTTTTTTTTTGGACACCCTGGTTAAGACCATTTAGAATGCACATACGTGCATTTCTAGTCCTCAGAAGACTGTATATCTCCAGTCAACTATCTTGCCCTTTAATCAAACTAACCTACTCAAAACCCTTCAACCTCCGAAGACCAGCGTATCGGAGACTACAAAACTCAGGCCTTTGAAGAGGGTAGGAATACAACTGGAAGTGGAAAACCGGACGAAATGGTTTGGGACTACATTATAACAGTTGTAACAGTAACAGTAACAGAGAGTCGAGGTAGTATGAATAAAAAAAATAAAATAAAAATAAAAATAAAACCATAGTTAAAATTTACGAATTAAATAGGTCACTTTATAGTCAAATTACTTTTCTTTTCATGGCTCATTCATAGAAATCCATTGTCCCTTAGCTATTTGAAAGGAAAGAAATTTATATTTCCATATTAATAGTAATAGATTGGTCGAAAAAATGGTCAAATATTTTACAAAAGGTTAGGATTATGGTATTGGGGGTTGGCTAAAGATTTATTAGCAGGTGAGTTACCTGAGGAATTCCTCGCCTACCTGCTCAGGTGTGTCTTTTTTTAGAAACCCTGGGAACACAACAAACACTGCAAGCATCTTCGAGTCCGGGTCAGATGAAGCCATTCCAATCTCGATAAGACGAATACAGAAAGAGGTAGCCTGCAAGTTTCTGCAAGGATTAAACCGCTATAAAGATTTTTATAAATTTGCATACTGCGCGTTCTCGCAATTCCTTCACCATTAGGAGATTATGAGGGAATGCGAATTCCTTTGCTGATTGAGGGAAGTGTTGGCCGTAGTAATGTCATCTGGTAATTTAATTTTTCTTCATAAAAATCTGTAAAATTAAGAACCTAAGAAATGTTAAATTACAAGGGTTTTTTAAAATTCCTTTCCAACCTGGGCAAAGAAGGAATCTAAATCATATGTAATTAGTTAGTACATATTTCTTTTTTGTTTCTCGTGTAAATATGAAAATAAGTGGTTTTCAAACTCGGAATACTACAGCATGGGAGACCTGGGGTCACCTGTGGTGTAGTGGTTAGCATGGCAACCTACAAAACTAAAGGTTGCGGGTTCGCGTCCAGCGTTGGCCCTAGGATTTTTTAATATACAAACGACTTTATTACAACCAAGGTCATATGCCGTTGCCTAATTAACATTGCTGCCATTTCTTTCTGTCGAATCAATCTTCCTCGTGGAGTCCTCTGCCATCCCTTTGTCTATCCACTTCTGTCCACCTCTGGCAGGACTCTCCTCTTCCCAATAGTATAGTGAACAGAATCGGAGTCAAAAGTTTTGCCATTCCTTTAATACAAATTTACTGAACATATAAGAATGTACTTACATGTTGTAAAATCAATCAATGAAGCACACTCTTCTCTACACTGTTAGCATCGGATTGAATACTCAAGACAAGACTCCCGAGGTCGAGCGGGTCACATGGTACAATGGTGGGGCCTTCACAACAGGTGTGACGGAAACTAAAAGCCAATGGCCAACCAACCCCGCTCTCCCCTAATGTTTTCATATTGTATTTTATATTTTATTTCATATTTTACTAAAATATTTATTTCATATTTTACTAAAATCAAATAAAATAAATAAGTATTTATTTCATATTTTACTAAAATCCCCTTACCTTGATATCGGACATTTCATGTGAAACAACCCAATAACGACACAATACAAAAATGCATGGACTTTTTGAGGGTAAAATCATACATTCGCGACAAATAAATCACATTTCTCTGCTCTATTCATAACCACTTGTTTTTTTCTTTCTTCCTCCCAGTTATCTGTACAACGAAGATTGAAAACACAATTGCCGAGGGATGTTCCAACAAGAAATCGAAGAAATAGTAATTAAATCAAGCAAATCGCTGAGAAAGTTTGCATATTCAACACATTTGCTTTGCGTTTTTCACATCGCATTGCAGTGCAGGTGCAAATTACTTAAAATTTATATTAAAAATAAAATAAATGAAAAGTATTGTGTCGTTGCAGAGGACCTGGGTTCGATTCCTGGCCGTGGTCGAAACTTTTATCTATATAAATAAAGTTGAAATTCTTTTTGTTTGTTTATTTGTTCTTTATAGAAATCCATACCGTTTGTACTAAATTCTCCAAATTTCGTTCAGTGGTCCTTTGATACCAGGTGCGAACACCTGTCCATATTAAAATTGCGTAACTTCAGCTGATATTCTTTATTCTCCAAATTTCGCTAAGCGTTTCTTTCAGACCCGGTGCGAACACTTGTTCATATTAAAATTGCATAACTTTAGCCGATCTTCAGCTGATATTCTTTATTGTTATAAAAATCATAATGATCTCAATTTACAATGTTTTTTTTTACGAAATCGACCGTTTCTTTAGAAAAATGAAATTCCCCGTTATAAAACGGGATATACAGCTATAATCTATGTATATAAAGATCAAATTCTGTTTGTTATTTATAGAAATCCATTCCGTTTGTCCTAAATTCTACAAATTTCGCTCAGTGGTTCTTTCATACCAGGTGCGAACACCTGTCCATATTAAAATTGCATAACTTCAGCCGATCTTCAGCTGATATTCTTTATTGTTATAAAAATCGTAATGATCTCACTTTACAATGTTTTTTTTTTTTTTTTTTTTTACGAAATCGACCGTTTCTTTAGAAAAATGAAATTCCCCGTGTGGAACCGGGATATACAGCTATAATCTATGCATATAAAGGTGAAATTCTGTTTGTTATTTATAGAAATCCATACCGTTTGTCCTAAATTCTCCAAATTTCGCTCAGTGGTTCTTTCAAACCAGTTGCGAACACCTGTCCATATTAAAATTGCATAACTTCAGCCGATCTCTGGGTATATTCTTTATTGTTATAATAATCGTTTTGATCTCGCTTTACATTGGATTTTACAATATCGACCGTTTGAGTCGATAAAAGTCTCAGTTTATAGACTTTATAGATTTACAAATTGAAATTCTCCGGGTGAAACCGGGATATACTGCTAGTCTTCTAATAAAGTTGTTTAAAAATTACAAATGATTAAATTTCAACAATATAATGTATATTCAAAAGGCTCATTATCGGAAAATGGCAACGATCGGGGTAATAAATTCTCTACAATAAGACTCCTGGGACACGGGAGTTATTTATAAGGCTAACGAACGAAATATAAAATAAATATTGAGGCTATTCGGAATAACTAAAAACCCGAGAAAAAAAAAAGGAATAAATCGAGATTACAAGAAGATTAATGGAACGAAAAAGGCATTAATGGAGGTTGCAGAGGTAGAGGGAGAGAGAGGAGAGAGAGAGAGAGAGAGAGAGAGAGAGAGAGAGAGAGAGTGTGAGCGAGAGGAAAAAGATGAAGAAATTAAAAGTAAAATGTCAGGTGAGTCAGGTCCAGTCGGCCTTGCTGTTCTAGCATCTTTGGCTATCCACAATTTATTTATGTCCACAAGTTTTAGGTTTTTAAAAACCTGCTTTTAGGTTCAAAAACCCCTGAAAATATACACATTAAAACTGACTATTAGCAATTTGGAATTTTCCTATGCTATTTTATGTTTTAAGCTCAAAATCTGCCATAGTAGCCATCAAAAACAAAGTGTTGACAGGCGTGGAGTAACAAATTGAGTAAAAACAAAAGCTCAAAATTCGGATAGTTATTTAAATAGGCAATGCCACACGAATTATAACAACATAAATGGGGTCACCTGTGGTGTAGTGGTTAGCATGGCAACCTACAATACTCAAGGTTGCGCGTACTATACTAAAGGCGTACAATACTAAAGGCCCTAGGATTTTTAAGTAGGAGTGAAAAATCCTTGGCTATGCCGTCCCTCGGATAGGACCTAAAATGGAGGTCCCGAGCCTGTACGACGTCAGGTACTAGTTAAAGATCCCTATCCTAATTATACCTGGATAGGCAAAATTTAGGACTCCCACTAAATAGCATCGTCCGATTAACCTTAGTAGCATAAAGTGACGTTAAACAAACAAACAACATAAATATTCGAGCAGGTTACAAAAATCATAACTTTATAGCACAAATCATATGGCTTGACCTTCACAGTCGAGACACAGACTCATACTTTAATTAATTGGTCCAGTCACTCCCTCCTTATATATAGTCGCAAAAGGAATGGTCTGGAATGGTCTAGACCCCCGTGGAATCATCCAGGCCTTGAACTAGTCCTCTGCCGGTCCGCTCCAACCGGTAGTTCGTTCCAACAAAAGCTCTGGGATTTCAAACCATATTTTTTTTTTATTTATTTATCGATTTAACGTTACAATATCAATCTAGTGTGATCATATGCGATAATCTTTCTTTGTTGATTTTATATTATTTCTTATAATATTTTTGATACCATCAGCAAGATTTTTTTGCTTGAAACTTTCACCATATTTTAAAATTTATGATGGTGGAAGATATTTGCCGGTAGATGTATTGAAGAGGAAATGGTTGGGCTCAAAATAAACAGCACTAATATATGAGAATAACATATTTAATTTTTGCAAAGTTAAGACCAAAATTTTAGATCGTCATCAGGGCTAAATGAGAAAAAACAGAAAACAACCAATCAGAGAAATTAAATAAAACAAATCTGGTGCGTGCGCGCAACACACAACTTTCACTTACCAACTTACTTAGATTAGAAATTGACGTGTTTTGCTAATTATCATTTCCCAAAGTCACACATTTTTCTACATTCATATCTTATTTTTGTTAATCGTTAAAGCCGTTTTTTGAGTAAATAAAAAAACCCGTGAAAATGATACAAAATTTATTAAGTAAAGTCCCCCCTCCCGTAGACCAATTTTGATGAAATTTTTACAGTCATATCTCGGGCATATAAATACATCAAATACCAAGTTTGATCAAAATCGTTAAAACCGTTTTTGAGTAGATAAAAAAAACATGTGAAAATGGTACAAAATTTATTAAGTAAAGTCCCCCCTCCCGTAGATCAATGTTGATGAAATTTTTGCAGTCACATCTCGGGCATATAAATACATCAAATACCAAGTTTGATCAAAATCGTTAAAACCGTTTTTGAGTTAAAAAAAAAAAACACGTGAAAATGATACAAAATTTATTAAGTAAAGTCCCCCCTCCGGTAAATTTTGGTGAAATTTTTACAGTCATATTTCGGGCATATAAATCGATCAAATACTCAGTTTAATCAAAATCGTTAGAGCCGTTTTTGAGAAAATCGAAAAAAACGTAAAAAGTTATTAAATAAAGTACCCCCTCCCTTTGAGCAATTTTGATGACATTTTTGTTGTCACATCGCGGGCATATACCTACACTAAATACCCAATTTCAGGTTCCCACGGTTTATAGTTTTTGAGCTAGTCTGTTCACATACACACACACACACACACACACACACACACACACACACACACACACACACACACACACACAGACCATTTCGCGGGACTTGGTCATTTGGACTCAGGGGACCCAAAAACGTGTATTTCCGTTGAAAACCGGAAGTCGAAATTTTTCACGATCGCAATACTTCCACTTACTATATATTTCATATATAGGTAAGTGAAAGTAAAAAATCAAATGTATGATGACTTAAAATTTGGTTCGAAACGTTGGCAAAAATAAAATATGTAATTCTCACATTTTAGATGTCATTTTAATAATCTCTTTGGTTATATCATTCATGTTTGGGAAATAGGGTTTAAGCTTTTTATCTTCGGAACTTTCCCTTCTAAACTATATTTTAAATGTTTCTGTTTGTCAGTTTGTTTTGTACAAGTATATGATCTTAATTTTTATACAACTAATTATTCTGAAAAATGGAACTGTTATAAAATTTCTTTTTATGCTTTCAATGACCATCCATGATCAAATCTGGAAATGATCCTTCGGGCTTTCAAAGGCCGATGAGATTTTATTTTTTCTTTTAAGGAGTTTTTACTAATACACATTGTTATGATTGAATATCTTCAAACTTTTAGAATCTAAGGCTAATTTAAAAATGAAGGCTAATGTTGGGGAACAACAGTTTTACCCCAATCCTGATATGCGGTTTCGAGATTTGGAGATTGAGCGAAAAATTCGTTAATGAACTGAAAAAAACAGAATGTTATTTGGTGAGGAAAAAACAAAATCTTTTTTTTTTTCGATTTTCTCAAAAACGGCACAAATGATTTTGATAAAACTTGGCATTTGATGTATGTATATGCCCGAGATATGACTGCAAAAATTTCATCAAAATTGGTCCAACTGAGGGGGCACTTTATTTCATGACTTTTTTTCCAATTTTTAACTTTTTTTCGATTATCTCAAAAACGGCTTTAATGATCTTGATCAAATTCGTCATGTTAAATGAAAATCAATTCTTCTTTAATATCAGGTAAGCTTTATTATTATTAAAATGTTCTGAGGGGGCTTGAATGGGGAAGGCGCCTTTTTTAAATTTCCTATGAAGTACCTTTGTTTTTGTTTATATGGAAAAATTAACTGTCTCTAGTTTCGCCTAAAAATTAGAAATGGCTAAATATGGAATATAAAAAAATCAAGTAAACATATACAGGAGAAAAAAAGAAAAATATTCCGTAAACTCATAAAACAAGCCTCAAGCAAGTACGCCTTAAATGATAGACCATTGCTTATAATTAAAGCCGTTCTGTTCATTTAATGGAAATTATTTGTTTCATGGTAACTAAATGAAGTTTACAACAACTACATAGAGAAGTTGGATAATCAAACTAAGAGGAGAGCTCTTATATCTTAATCATAGGAGGCACTATCAGCACGGAGAAGGTATTTGTACGTTGTGCAATATGAAGGAGAGGGATGATATTGTACATTTTGTAGCAACATGTCCTGTGTTGAGGGAGTTTAGGATAAAATGGTTCTCCAATTCGGTCTTGAGTAGGGACGAGTTAATAGAATACTTAAATGGAAAGTGTTGGCCTAAACTATTAAGATATACTAAAGAGGCTTGGAAATATAGATATGGATTACTTAGGGAATATAATGGGTAAATTGAATATACTCGTATATGCGTGTTGTGTATATTTGTATGTGAGTATTATATATATGGGTTCATTGTTTATTAACTATTGTTGTTGTTTTCGTGTTTTGATTTTAGCTAATGTTTTGTTGGGACTATTTGATTTACTTATTTTTATGATTAATTAATATATTTTGAGTATTATATTAAAAAGATGAATCATAATATTAAAAGTATTGGAATTAGAATTAGAATTATTTATTGCTGTATTTATTCTATATTTATTTATCTGTTGTTTGCCTGTTTAATTGTTTATATCGTGTGATTATAATGTAAAGAATATTGTACTCGAGTTAATAATTTATATGACACATTCAACGTTACAGTTATTATATTATTGCTAGGTCTAAATTAGTTAATATGATATGTGCCGCTTTCTCAACCTCTGATGGTCGTTGACCAAGAGTACATGTCGAGAATGTAATTTGTAATTTGTATGATCAATAAAAAACATATAAAAAAAATTAATTTGTCCTTTAGAGAAAAAATACCATCAAAAATAATTAAATGAATGTAGAAAAATGCGTGGCTTTGGGGAATAACATTTACAAAACACTTCAAGTTCCAATCTAAGTAAGTTGGTTAGTGAAAGTTGTGTGTTGCGCGCATCGCACCAGATTTTTTATTTTTTGTTTATTTTCTGTTTAGTGCACAAAATAATTCATTCTATCACATCTGGTATCAGGTAATGGCTATTTTGCATATTTAGTAAATAAATAGCTATATATTCTAATGTATAAAAATTCATATAAAGGGTTATGGTTATCATCTTGTAAATATTTTTTCATTTTTTCTGAATGAGGAAAATAGGCTGTAATATTATTTATTTTAAACATCAATGCCAATGAGGATATTATATTTGTTATTTCTGACATTTCATAATTTTATGATCGCAAATTTTATTTTATTTTTTTGACTCCTTTACTTCGCAATGGTTTATTGGTGTAAATTGCGATTTGTCCATGGCAGCTGCTTTACAGTTCACCAGACACAGACACACCTTGTCATCCATTCATCTACCTCATAAAAGAGATAATGATTATATTATACACGAGAAAGGATTTGCATAGATGGTGAGCAGAGACAGGGCTGATTGGCCACCCCGAAGAGAGTACCTAATGACATATCCTGCGGGACACCAGCGTAAAAATAAACCTATACTGACCGGTCTCCATTCCCACGGGCAGGGAAGGTCGCTCTGCAAGGCCGGACGTTTCTTCTGGTGCAACGGTGGCCCCGCTTTGCACAGTGCAAAGGGACCGCTTTTTGCTACCAGCGCATACCTAGGCCCCCTTTTTCTTCCATGTCTAGCCGGGTTTCGAACTAACTTAAGTCAACCACTTAACTTTGAGAGAAATGATTCGATATTATTTCGAGGCACGTTAAAGAAAATTGGTCTATTTTTTTTTTTTTTCTGACAGATTGTTCGTTTTCAATTTTAGGTTTCCGGATTCTTTTCCGATTGTGAGAAGCAGGAGAGAAATTCCCACCAGATTCCTTCCTGTATCTTGGCAAGTGTGTCATCAATTAGTTTAATTTTGGAGTACTAGAAATTAAATGAGGAGATAAGGTGAAAAACTCGTTCGTTCCACATGAAAACGTTTAAAAAAACGGTCCCCAAGGCAAAGGTCCAATTCTTCTTAATTTTTTTTTTTTTTTATATTTATTTAAATTTACATCTGTATTTACACATAATACATTAAGTAAATGTGCTAAAATAAAAGAAAATCTTGAATAAGCATGTAGAAAAACTATCCACTGATAGTACTCAACTAGTATCTAACTTAAAAGATCTCGAGGCCTTCTTCTTTTCAGACGCCTTGAAAGAATATCTGGAATAGAGGAGGAAGCGAGGGTGGATACGAGTGGGTTCTGACGGGTCTGGAGTTTACTATGAAAGGACTGGTATCTGAATCGGCGACATATGAAACATTAAGGGCTTTATGGATTATTTTATTTGATAAAAAAAAATCTGGTGCGTGCGCGCAACACACAACTTTCACTTACTAACTTACTTAGATTAGAAATTAATGCGTTGTTGTGGTCCCCTTCGTTAGACCAATTTTGATGAAATGTTAGCTATCACATCTTTGGCATAAAAATACATCAAATACCCAGTTTGATCAAAATAGTTAAAGCCGTTTTTGAATAAAAAAAAAAAAAAACACGTGAAAATGATACAAAATTTATTAAGTAAAGTCCCCCCTCCGGTTGGTCAATTTTGGTGAAATGTTGGCTATCACATCTTTGGCTTATGCATACATCAAATACCCAGTTTGATCAAAATCGTGAAAGCCTTCTTTGAGTAAATAAAAAAAACACGTGAAAATGTTACAAAATGTATTAAGTAAAGTCCCCCCTCCGGTTAATCAATTTTGATGAAATTTTTACAGTCATATCTCGGGCATATACACAGATCAAATACTCAGTTTAATCAAAATCGTTAGAGCCATTTTTGAGAAAATCGAAAAATACCTAAAAAGTTATTAAGTAAATTACCCCCTCCCTTTAAGTAATTTTGATGAAATTTATGCTGTCACATCGCGGGCATATACTTACACTAAATACCCAATTTCAGGATCGCACGGTTTATAGTTTTTGAGCTAGTCTGTTCACACACACACACACACACACACACACACACACACACACACACACACACACACACACACACACACACACACACACACACACACACACACACACACACACACACACACACACACACACACACACACACACACACACACACACACAGATACACACACACACAGACCATTTCGCGGGACTTGGTCATTTCGACTCAGGGGACCCCAAAACGTGTATTTCCGTTGAAAACCGGAAGTCGAAATTTTTCACGATCGCAATACTTCCTATATAGGTAAGTGAAAGTAAAAAAGGAGCGTTAAGGATTTTGGACTGTAAGGATTCGATACGAGAAGAATTAGAAGGTTTTGTGGAGCCCCAAAGCTCGATTCCATTAGCCCAAATAGGTCTTATTACTGTCGTATAAAGGAGCCTTTTTTAGTGTTCTTAAATTGAAATGGGCCGTGCCAATAGCAGTTTTTCACCCGCACTCGAATGATCTGTAGTTTGGATGGTTCTCTTTCTGGCGTGGAGTCCAGTTTCCCTCAGCAGTTTGGCTCTCAATTACTCAAAGGAGTTGCACTATGATATGCTCACCTTCTCCGAAACTCGGCAACTAAGGCACTCTGGGAATCTAGGTCCTTTTACCTCGGAAACCCCCATGCCCCGTGATTAATTGCAAAACCCAATAGTCTGGAATAATTCACCTAGCCACCAACCAAGATGCCACATAAACCCCTTCTAATAAAGGGTCACTTCTTTCCAATTTGCAGCATCATCATTGATTCTATCGATCAACATTTTGGCAACCCATATTCTTTGTAATCATCGACTATTGTCATATTGATTGTTCTGAAAGTAAGTCATGGAAAGTTGCTTCGAGCTTCCTGACCCCTCCATTATGTTAGACATCTTCTTCTTATCAAGGGGAGTTGAATGAACATTTTCAGGAATAAGTTCTTCATTGGTCGTTATCTTCCATGCATTGATGCTTTGACCTTATTAAGGTCTGGCCCAGAGTTGGGCATATTTAAATAAAAATATAATCATGATTATGACTAATAATCATAAATGTGAATAATGATTGTAATCATCATTCACAAATCATTCTTTAGCGTGGAATCATTAATCATGAATTGTATTAATCACTGGTTGTGAAGTATTCATGAATATTATGTATTCAACAATCATGAATGACCATTATTCATTATTAAATGTTAGTCAGTAATCATGATTAAGGAGAATTCATTATCCATGATTACTCATTACTCATTAATCATGACTAATGGGAATTCACTACTCATGATTACAGATCATTTATTAATCATGAATAATCTAAATTCATTAATCATGATTACAAAAAAAATCACAATTCTGAGTCTTACAAATCATGAATGATAATTGAAAATTTGTTTGCTCTTTCCATTCTTGTCAATAAACCTATACTGATTCCCATTGAAATTAGGGTCTAATTTTTTACTTGTGACTTCAAATGCTGTTCAGTTGACTACACCCACTCTTAGGACTTGTACTTGCTCATTAGGACAACTTTCTATTCAGAAATGCATCCTCATCTTTTAAATTTAAATGAATAATGATTATGAATATATCGTATTGGTGAATTTTTGTTATTCATGATTGATGAATATTAGGCATTCATGATTGATGAATATTATATTAATCCTAGCTTATGAATATATTTTATTCATGAATAATGACTATTTGAATTTATCAGTATTCGTTATTCATGAATAACTGAATACAAGTTATTCATTATTCATTTCAAATGAATACCATAAACCCTTAATAATCATTAAAAATACTCCGAACTGATTATGAATAATGGTTATTCATTATTCATCAGTTTTATGATTACATTTATTCATATTCATTAATCATTATTTAGATTACAATTTGCCCAACTCTGGTCTGGCCACAAATGTCCGCACCGTAGCATATAGGTTATGTTCAGAATATTTTTAATTTAACTTACATATTACCTTTAGCTATGCCTAAAGTGGCCTGTGTCTGACATGTGTGGCCTGACTTTTAGGCATAACTAAAGGTAATATGTAAGTTAAATTAAAAATATTCTGAACATAACCTATATTATTGCTACAGTGCGGATCCGGTGCGGATATGTGTGGCCAGACACTTATACAGGGTGGAACAGAGGAAACGCATGTTTTTCACTATTCAATGATTGGGACCCGGTTCGATAAAAATAATAAAAAAAATCTGGTGCGTGCGCGCAACACACAACTTTCACTTACCAACTTACTTAGATTAGAAATTGACGTGTTTTGCTAAATATCATTTCCCAAAGTTGTATAGTGGTTAGCATGGCAACCTACAATACTAAAGGTTACACATTTTTCTACATTCATATCTTATTTTTGTTAATCGTTAAAGCCGTTTTTGAGTAAATAAAAAACCCCGTGAAAATGATACAAAATTTATTAAGTAAAGTCCCCCCTCCGGTTGATCAATTTTGATGAAATTTTTACAGTCATATTTCAAGCATATAAGTAGATCAAATACTCAGTTTAATCAAAATCTTTAGAGCCGTTTTTGAGAAAATCGAAAAATACCTAAAAAGTTATTAAGTAAATTACCCCCTCCCTTTAAGTAATTTTGATGAAATTTATGCTGTCACATCGCGGGCATATACTTGCACTAAATACCCAATTTCAGGATCGCACGGTTTATAGTTTTTGAGCTAGTCTGTTCACACACACACACACAGACACACAGACCATTTCGCGGGACTTGGTTAATTTGACTCAGGGGACCCCAAAACGTGTATTTCCGTTGAAAACCGGAAGTCGAAATTTTGCACGATCGCAATACTTCCACTTACTATATATTTCATATATAGGTAAGTGAAAGTAATACTTCCACTTACTATATATTTCATATATAGGTAAGTGAAAGTAATAACAAGCATTGAGCGATAGATTTTTTAATGCAGTTTTTAAATATACGTAAAAATAATGCTTGGAGATGACGTCCTTCTTGCTGGATACAAATATGGATCCTCTCCTGAAAGTTATGCACGACTCTCACCAACATTTCATTCGGCACGGCTTCAATTCCTGACGAATGGAATTCTTCATGTCGACGATTGTGCGAGGTTTCTTAAAGTAGACTCTTGATTTTAAATTTGATTGAAAAGTGGATTTAGACAAGAAGGACCTCGTCTCTAAGACATCATTTTTCGAACCTAATTAATGTGTATTTCAAAACTGCATTAAAAAACCTATCGCTCAATGCTTGTTTTTATTATTTTTATCAAACCGGGTCCCAGTCATTCAATAGTGAAAAACATGCTTTTCCTCTGCTCCACCCTGTTTTGCAGATCGCGATGCACTGAACAAACTCAGGATATATCAAGGCAGACCGAGAAATAGGCTGATGAATAAGATGCAGAAAACGTCAGAGTTAAACGTGGCATCTTCGACTGGAAGGAACTTTTCAGAGTATTTTTTTTTTTTTTTTTTTTTTTTTTTAACTTTTAATTATTTAAATATATACTTTAATTATTATTATTATTCCATTGATGGAAGCCGGAAAAGAAGTAGGGCTAGAAATAAATACGGAAAAAACAAAATATATGGTTAGTTGTAGAAACGGTGACAATTTTGGTGATATTGAAGTAGAAGAGGAAATATTCGAAGCCGTTGAGAAATTTAGATATTTAATTTAGGATCTACTGTAACTAGAAAAAACGAAATCGAAGAGGAAATTAAGGCTAGATTAAAGGCGGGAAATGCTTGTAATTTCTCGGTTGCAAAATTACTTGGGTCACGCCTTTTATCCCGAAATTTAAAAATTAGGATTTACAAAACTATAATTCTTCCGACTGTTCTTTACGGTTGTGAAACATGGCCCCTTACAGTAAGGGATGAGAAACGCCTTATGGTGTTTGAAAATAAAGTGCTTCGTAGAATATTCGGGCCGAAGAAAGATGAGTCAACAGGAGAATTTAGACGGCTACACAATGCGGAATTGCGTGAGCTTTACCCGGTTAATGTAATCGAGACTATAGCTGCGTGTCGGTTAAAGTGGGCATGCAAAATGGCGAGTCTTAGTAGTGAACGAATTCCTAAAAGATTGATAAACGCTTTGCCGACTGGAAAACGACCGAGGGGTAGGCCTAGGCGAAGGTGGGAAGATTCGGTGAAAGCAGATCTTGTGAATTTGGGATTGGACGTTGGTAATTGGATGGAGGTATGTAGGGACCGATTGGTGGTGTCGGCGTCGGGCCTTCGGGTCCGTTAAGCCTTATTGTATTGTATTGTTAACTTTTAATCTTTATTCACACCTGTTAATTAATATAATAGTAACAACCAGTGAATTTGCTGACAATAAATTTATAATAATGGCATGAGAGGCATGAGGGGGAGCACTACCCAGCGGCATCTCCTCCTGGCTTGAATGTTACTAGGTTTGATCATTAGACGAGGAGGTCCCTCATCCAGCTCCTCTTCAGCCTTCTACGGGCGGTACCTGGCATCACTGTTGTGGCCATGTCATTAATGAGTGAGTTGGGGTGTCCTTGTAATTTGTCATGGAATCTTTTGTAGTGGGTTCGTATTCAGAGAGTATTGAATTGCAAAAATTATCTAAAGTAAAACTGAAATTGATAGTTATTATGAACGATTGAAAATAATTGTTTGTTCTATTATGTTATGTATTTGGGAAATAAAGTCAAGGAGAAGTAAATTATCTTGTTAGGGAAAATTTACTTAATTTCTTTCTTGTATTAGATACTTATACATTAACCCTTTAACACCTGTAGACTGATATATCAGTTCCGCCCGCTTCAGCGATAGAAGACTGAAACTGCGGACCTTATTTTAATTAATCTCTTAACTCTTTTCATTTTACTATTGCACTAGGATAAATCCCCAAGTCAAAACCCTAAGAGATGTTTTTGTAGCTGTTTCTAAAACGAAAATTGAATTTTTATTCTTCGCTTTCGGGTTTAACGTATCATTATTTAGGAATGCAACATTCATTAAGCATAGGTAACAACTCCTTAAAAAAAATATAGTATATAATTTAAATTTTTTTTAGAATAAACGTGTATCTAAAACATTTAATACAACAGTTCTAAAATTTATATGTAAGTATGACTACTCACGTATCTTCCAAACACATATTTTTTTAATTTCATGAATATTAGAGAAGCATGGCGCGCAGACAAAATAGTCATCAATTTCTTATTCATATTTAGGACGAGTGCAGGACATACGAAAATTATTTTTACATAATTGGCATTCGCGTTTCTCCAACCCTGTTTCCAGCCGTCCGGTATTTCCCAGTAAGAGGTTTATGGTTTCCTCAAAAATTTCCGAGGGTTGTAAACTAATTGACACGGTTCTTTTAGGGTTTTTCCAAATTAATTTTAACTGCACCTTAGAAGAAAACTATGATTAATGAGATAAAGAAGTTTGAATATGGCAAAAAGTATTGAGGTCACCGGGCACGGAAATCGGTCTGTCTCAGGACTCAGGGCCAGCAATGCACTCGCACTGCTCAGGGTTGACGAAAAAATGAAATATTTTTTTTTTAAATTAAAGAGCTTGTAAAGAATTGCTTAGAGATTGGACTGATGGGAACTTGAACCCAGCGGAGAGCACCGCGGAGGCAATAAATAAAGGTTGTGGACGATATTTCAAATTACTGAGCACCGCGTGGGAGGTTCTTCGGCCTACTCCCACGGAATTGTGCCCTAGGCAGATATTTTTTAATAATGCGATGCGCCGCCCCCTGCACCAGATAACAGATCACCTCCTTCTTAGGGACAGCTTTTATCTTAATGTACTCAAGGTTTATCTTGATATGTATTAAAACCTATAATATTTAGGTGATATGTATTGGAAATTCTGAAGTTAACTATAGATTCCTTTAGCTATAAGTATCTTCCTAATAGAACCAAACAACGATTACGTTTTTTAACTGAAAACGCATGGCTTTTGCGTGCCTGTGTGTGTGAACAGACTAGCTCAAAAATTATAAACCGTACGAACCTGAAATTAAGTATTTGATGTATGTATATGCCCGCGATGTGACAGCAACAATTTCATCAAAATTGGTCAAACGGAGAGGGCACTTTACTTCATGACTTTTTGCCGATTTTTAAGTTTTTTTCGATTTTCTCAAAAACGGCTCCTACGATTTTGATCAAACTTGGTCATATGCACGTGATACCAAAAACTAGTGTCCGACCGAAACCAAAATTGTAGCCGAAACCGAAACCGAAACCGAATTTCGGCCATAGACCTAGTTTCGGGCCGAAACCGAAACTTATTTACCTGTCTAGTTTAGCAATAATATCAATGAAAGCTTATAAAATAACAGTAATTTAACTCAATTATTCATTTAATAAGTGAGCTGGTATGCAAGAGTGGTAAAACAGGTGTATTAGTTAAGTTATAGGAACCAATCCCGGCCCCCTCCTTCCTAGTGCGGCTGGTCCCCGTGCGTCTTCATGATAAAAATTGAGACGTTTTTGGGATGTCATTGGTGAACCGCTGTGGGAAAGGGGGCTGCCAAGGTTGAAAAATTGGTTTTAAAACTGATTCCCATTCCTTAAAGAACCAAGACAAAAACCTACTACCAACATTTGATGCAACTTTTAATGAAAAGGTTACTGACTAAAATATTTTTATCAATTTTGAATTGAATCTGTGGACATGTCGACTAATTTAAGTTTAAGTATTTAGAATATATATTCTTATTTATGTTAATCTTTTTTTTTTAGAAAACAAATTTCATTATTAATGAGGAGATGATTAAAAGCACAAAAAGATTAGAATAAATACTATTCTTTACACTTAACGTAAAGAATTCTGTATCAAAAGCATGCTTTCATTACATGTTGAGACTTGATGTGATTTTCGAGGACATTTCTGTTTGTGACTCTCAAATTTTTGTCTCCATACCCAACTTAAAGTTTTCGATCAAGAAAAGATACCAAAAGAATGAGAAAAATCTATGTTATACCGAAATACAATACAACTTCCCACTATTAAATTCAAGGGTGTTAAATGCCATGAAAGAGATCGAGCTTAAAAGCTGAAATCGTGTAGTCCTACTTCCTTCTAGGAGATATCAGACACAGGAGCTAGTTTCGGCCTGGCCGAAGATTCGGCCGAAACCGAAACTGCGGCCGAAACTTCGGTCTGTCACTACTGAAGGATCCCTCCAGTCGCTAGTTCGTTCCAACAAAAGGTTTGGGATTTGAACCATATGTTTTATTCATTTTTCTTCCTTTAAATAATCTTTCTATTACTTTTTATTCAACCCAAAAATAAATACATACTTTCTTTGTTGTCTCGGTCCAGTATTCAGATTCAGCCCTCCTTAGTGAGTCTCTGGTAATGGTATGGCTAGTTAATATAACAAGAAGAGAAAAATTCCAGCGAGATTCCTAGACAGGCTGCTCGGAAGTGGTGGAGTCAGTGAGCGTATGATCTGACTGTGAAGTAGGAGAGTCACTGTGAGCAAACATCTGTTCCACTGGCACATGTCCAGCTTCTTTTCTTTCCCCCCATTCATCCTTTAAACCAACACACGAGAGCTGAAGCTTCGGTAATTAGTGTTTTAAAATATCTCTCTCTCTCTCTCTTGGCGGCTAGTGATAATGGGGTGTGCAGGCCACATGTTGAATTGTTTCGGGACTTTTTTGATTAGAATTATTAAAAAAAAACTTTGGATTTATGTGTCTGTGGAGTCTGCTACTGCTTATGCCTCATTTTTTTTTTCTTCTTTTACAATCTCTCTTACATTGCTTCTTAAGAAGGTGGATAACTTATCAATGGGCATTCATAATTTCTTTAGTATTTGATATTCATGTTTATTTTGTCAGTATACACCTTTTTCCTTTCACTTACCTATATATGAAATACTAGCTGTGGGGCCCCGGCTTCGCTCAGGGAGTTGTGGAATAGATGGAATGTAACAATAACTTTGAAATGTAATAGTACAGAAAGATAGACCAAAATTAATCATGATTAAAACAAAATTTGTACCATCCTGAAACTTCAGTTTAGTATTAGTGGTAAGTTTCGAAACCTCAGAGTCCGCCCATATATGGTTTGGGTTTAAGAGATCCTATTAATGCGGTTCTCTTAATGCATTTTCTTCCCTTTTCTAGATTAAGAACAATTATTTTGACAGCATATATGTCCTGGTATGTACCAATTTTTATGTTTTCTATGTTCTGATTCCATTGAGACCATTGATCTCTGATGTTCTGATTCCATCTCATGATGCGGTATTCCTTATCAAGTCCTTATCAATGAGTAACTTCTCCTTTTTCGAATTCGGTTGAAAATTTACGAACAGAACATAACTATTAAACAGAAATACTACATGAACACTTTATTTTCGATATATAATCCATTAGGTTATATCTTTTATTCATATTATCCATAGGTTATCTATTTTATTCGGTGTTAGTTTTTATTCGCTCACTACAATTTTTACTCTTATATTGTATATTGATTATAGGCAATGTTTCGATCAATTCTTTCCTCTTCTGTAAAACTTAATTCGCTTAGGAATCCAGTTGGTTTTGTTTATTTTTAATTTCACTTCATTGCAGAGATGTAATGACCTTATTGAAAAATAAAAAGGAAAAAATGATAATTTATACATAACCTCGTGTAATTTAAAGAAAACAGCTAAAGCTAAAACCATAACAAACCGAACTAATGAACGATAACCTTATGAATTGAGCTTAGCTAGAGCTCCTGGCTTCCAAACGACGAACTAAATTTTTTCATTCATTAACTCGCATGGGCTTATTAGAGGGGCTAATTACATGTAACGAGAGGCTTAAAATTACAGCCCTTGTCCCTTCAACATTACACACTTAAAATGAAAACTGAAACCTTCTTCATCGTTAGGGGCAATAGGGCAATATGACAACATAACATTCTTGATAGTACGTTTAGTCGTTTTTGAGCTTTTTCGGCACGCACATTGTACACTTTGCTTTATAATATATATTGATTTAGTTAAGGAATGTATTACGATCGTGAAAAATTTCGACTTTCGACGATCAAAATTATCCCTAGCTAACAAACTAGCTTTGTATAAAGTTCTTTTAAAACGATACGGACTTACGGTGTAGAACTGTAGGGTTCTGGCAAGAAATAGAACGTCCAAAAAATTCAGTCTTTCCAGTCGAAAGCGTTTAGAAAATTAGTAGCGCCATATTATGTCAGCAATGCGTGGTAAAACTAAAAATATAGTATATCCTAAAGCTTTGGAATAATAATCCATTAATGCTATCTTTGTTGTATTTTTACTTTCACTTACCTATATATGAAATATATAGTAAGTGGAAGTATTACGAGCGTGTAAAATTTCGACTTCCGGTTTTCAACGGAAATACACGTCTTGGGGTCCCCTGAGTCCAATTAACCAAGTCCCGCAAAATGGTCTGTATGTGTATGAACAGACTAGCTCAAAAACTATAAACCGTGCGAACCTGAAATTGGGTATTTAGTGTATGTATATGCCCGCGATGTGGCAGCAAAAATTTCATCTCAAAGGGAGGGGGTACTTTATTTAATAACTTTTTAAGTTTTTTTCGATTTTCTCAAAAACGGTTCTAACGATTTTGATTAAACTGAGTATTTGATCTACATATATGCCCGAGATATGACTGTAAAAATTTCATCAAAATTGATCAACCGGAGGGGGGACTTTACTTAATAAATTTTGTATCAATTTCACGTGTTTTTTTTTATTTTCTCAAAAACGGTTTTAAAGATTTTGATCAAACTGGGTATTTGACGTATGTGTTTGCCAAAGATGTGACTGCCAACATTTCATCAAAATTGGGCAAACGGAGGGGACAAATTTTTTATAACTTTTTTCCAATTTTTACCTTTTTTTCGATTATCTCAAAAACGGCTTCAACGATTTTGATCAAATTCGTCATGTTTAATGAAAATTAGGTTTCAATAATATCAGGTAAGTTTTATCAGTATTAAAATTTTCGGAGGGGGCTTAAAAGGGGAAGGGGCCTTTTTTGTTTTCCTGTAAAGTACCTTTGTTTTTGTTTATATGGAGAAATTAACTGTCTCTCGTTACGCCTAAAAATAAGAAATGGCTAAATATGAGATATGATAAAAATAAAGAAAACATAAAGAGGAGAAAAAAAGAAAAATATTCAGTCAACTCATAAAACTCGGTGAGCCCACGCATGCGGAATACGCCTTTAATGACAGACCATTGTTCATAATTAAAGCCGTTCTGTTCATTTGAGAAGTGGCAATTAACAAAACGCATTAATTTCTAATCTAAGTATTTATTTATTTTGCAGCCCTACCTTGCCTTATTGGCAAAACGGGTTTTAGCACCAGTTGGATGCTACTTATTATTACTTAGTATAACTTAATTCTATATTATGTTTTTAACTAGTTTTCTAATTTAAGTATGTTGGTAAGTGAAAGTTGTGTGTTGCGCGCACGCACCAAATTTTTTTTTATCGAATTGTTAACGTTTATTAGAAATCCTCGAGTAAAACCGGGATATACAGCTAGTAATACAATATATTTCATAAATATTATTATAATTCAGCCTAATGTTAGTAATTGATTCAATAGACAAAAGTCGTCGTTATGAAACCATTTGCTGACTGCCGAATATTTTCTTATTTGGCATTCGGCGCACGGGCGCCCAATCTCCCTTCCTCCTTATAACGATGTAGTTTATACAATGATTGTATTGTTCAACATGGTCCACTGTTCTTCAAGTTGAATGTTAATATTTCCATGTTGTGAATGTTTATGAAGTCGTTCGGTGAATGGTCTGTGTTTTCGAGATTGGTACAGCGTGGTGATGTATGATCTCATTTAGCTCATTCATTAATAAAACCGCAGTATTCAAAGACTCAGCCGATAATCATTGAGTAATCAAGAATGCACGGCTTCATAGATACAAATAGGAATTATTATTGTATATCCTCCATTCATTTATGTAATTCAGTTGGACATCTCGACCTTTTCCCCTTCATTAAGAATGGATTAATTACTGAAATGTATTTTATGATTATTTGTTCAGCACATTCTTTAAAAAATTCCAGACAAAAATATTGGTTATTTTTTGTAACTTTTAGAAACAGGGCAACAAATCATAATATTTTGAGGATCAAATAATGTATTACTAACTATTTTTACTTTCACTTACCTATATATGAAATATATAGTAAGTGGAAGTATTGCGATCGTGAAAATTTTCGACTTCCGGTTTTCAACGGAAATACACGTTTTGGGGTCCCCTGAGTCAAAATAACCAAGTCCCGCGAAATGGTCTGTGTGTGTGTGTGTGTGTGTGTGTGTGTGTCTGTGTGTGTGTGTGTGAACAGACTAGCTCAAAAACTATAAACCGTGCGAACCTGAAATTGGGTATTTAGAGTATGTATAAGCCCGCGATGTGACAGCAAAAATTTCATCAAATTTGCTCAAAGGGAGGGGGTACTTTATTGAATAACTTTTTACGTTTTTTTCGATTTTCTCAAAAACGGCTCTAACGATTTTGATTAAACTGAGTATTTGATCTATTTATATGCCTGAAATATGACTGTAAAAATTTCATCAAAATTGATCAATCGGAGGGGGGACTTTACTTATTAAATTTTGTATCATTTTCACATGTTTTTTTTATTTACTCAAAAACGGTTTTAACGATTTTGATCAAACTTGGTATTTGATGTATTTATATGTTAAAGATGTGATAACCAACATTTCATCACAATTGATCAACCGGAGGGGGGACTTTACTTAATAAATTTTGAACCATTTTCACGTGGTTTTTTTATTTACTCAAAAACGGTTTTAACGATTTTGATCAAACTTGGTATTTGATGTATATATATGCCCGAGATATGACTGTAAAAATTTCATCAAAATTGATCTACGGGAGGGGGGACTTTACTTAATAAATTTTGTATCATTTTCACGGGTTTTTTTTTTTTATTTACTCAAAAACGGCTTTAACGATTAACAAAAATGAGATATGAATGTAGAAAAATGTGTGACTTTGGGAAATGATGTTTAGCAAAACACGTCAATTTCTATTCTAAGTAAGTTGGTAAGTGAAAGTTGTGTGTTGCGCGCACGCACCAGATTTTTAATCAGCAATTTGTTGTATCAGTAGTAATATCCTGTTGTTTACTTATTTTTACCTGTCAGAATCAAGAAACTATTACTATACATATTGTCAAACTATAAATATATATTTTTTAAACTATTTTATTAGAAGATAAAAGATTCGACCACGGTCGGGAATCGAACCCAGGTCCTCTGCATCTACGTCGCAGCGCTCTTACCACTGAGCTAACCGTGGGGCCGTTCCGATCGTGATCGAATCTTTCTCTTCGGTGATCCCTCCCACCAGGTCTCGCCTATATATATATCAGAGTTGGGCAAATTGTAATCAGAATAATGATTTGTGAATATGAATAATTGGTAATCATAAAACAAAAGGAAAATGAATAACCATTATTCATAATCAGTACGGAGTATTTTTAATGATTATTGAGTGTTTATGGTATTCATTTGAAATGAATAATGAATAACTAATACCAGTTATTCTTTATTCATTTCAAATTAATACCATAAACACTCAATAATCATTAAAAATACTCCGTACTGATTATGAATAATGGTTATTCATTTTTCATTTGTTTTATGATTACCAATTATTCATATTCACGAATCATTATTCTGATTACAATTTGCCCAACTCTGATATATATATGTGTACATTAAAGTTTAACAAACAAATCTGGTGCGATGCGCTTAACAAACAACTTTAACTTACCAACTAACCTTGATTAGAAAGCATAATACTACAAGTCGTCTCATTTTATAATTCTCTATTTAGTTGTTGAAAACTTCATACATTTACTATGAAACAAATAGTTTCCATTAAATGAACAGAACATCTTTCATTATAAACAATCGTCTGTCATTAAAGGCGTATTGCGCATGCGTAGGCTGAACGTGTTTTATGAGTTGACGGAATATTTTTCTTTTTATCTCCTTTATATGTTTACATGGTTTTTTTCATATTCCATATTTCTATATTTCCATATTCTTTTTTACTTTCACTTTCCTATATATGAAATATATAGTAACTGGAAGTATTGCGATCGTGAAAAATTTCGACTTCCGGTTTTCAACGGAAATACACGTTTTGGGGCCCCCTGAGTCGAAATGACCAAGTCCCACGAAATGGTCTGTGTGTGTGTGTGTGTGTGTGTGTGTGTGTGTGTGTGTGTGTGTGTGCGTCTGTGTGTGTGTGTGTGTGTGTGTGTATGTGTGTGTGAACAGACTAGCTCAAAAACTATAAACCGTGGGAACCTGAGATTGGGTATTTAGTGAATGTATATGCCCGCGATGCGACAGCAAAAAATTCATTAAAATTGCTCAAAGGGAAGGGGTACTTTATTTAACAACTTTTTACGTTTTTTTAGATTTTCTCAAAAACGGCTCTAACGATTTTGATTAAACTGAGTATTTGATCTATTTATATGCCGGAGATATGACTGTAAAAATTTCATCAATATTGATCAACCGGAGGGGGGACTTTACTGAATAAATTTTGTATCATTTTTTCGTGTTTTTTTTTGTTTACTCAAAAACCGATTTAACGATTTTGATAAAACTTGGTATTTAATGTATTTATATGCCCGAGATATGACTGTAAAAATGTTATCAAAATTGATCTACGGGAGGGGGGACTTTACTTAATAAATTTTGTATCAATTTCACGTGTTTTTTTTATTTACTCAAAAACGGCTTTAACGATTAACAAAAATAAGATATGAATGTAGAAAATGTGTGACTTTGGGAAATAATATTTAGCAAAACACGTTAATTTCTTATCTAAGTAAGTTGGTAAGTGAAAGTTGTGTGTTGCGCGCACGTACCAGATTTTTATAATTCTCTATTTAGTTGTTGAAAACTTCATACATTTACCATGAAACCAATAGTTTCCATTAAATGTACAGAACATCTTTCATTATAAACAATCGTCTGTCATTAAAGGCGTATTGCGCATGCGTAGGCTGAACGTGTTTAAGAGTTGACGGAATATTTTTCTTCTTATCTCCTTTATATGTTTACATGTTTTTTTTCATATTCCATATTTAGCCATTTCTTTTTTTTTAAGCGAAACGAGAGACCGACAATTTCTCCGTATAAACAAAGTTACTTTATAGAAAAACAAAAAAAGCCCCTTCCCCATTAATGCCCCCTCAGAATAGTTTAATAATGATAAAGCTTACTTGATTCTCATTAAACAAGACGAGTTTAATCAAAATAGTCAAACCTATTTTTTACAAAATCGAAAAAAACGTTAAAATGGGCAACATGTTATGAATTAAAGTACTCCCTCCGTTCGACTAATTTTAATGAAATTTTTTCTGTCACATCACGGGCATATGTATATACCAAATACCCAGATTCATGTTCGTACGATTTTTATTTTTTGAGCTAGTCTGTTCACACACGCCGACCATTTCGCGGGAGTTGGTTATTTAGACTCAGGGGAATGAAAAAGGTGTATTTCCGTTGAAAATCGGATTTTTCAATAGACTGTTACAAAACTGTTCGAATGGTTAAGTCCGTATGGGCATATATAATTAGGTCTTTAGGTGGACCTACTCTAGAGCATGAGAAAAACATGGGGATTCCAAATTGATACCAGCTACCCTCAGTGATTGCCCTTGAGCTTTATTTATAGTCATCGCAAATGCGATCCGAACTGGGCTGGAAATAGTACTCCTTTGAAATCAAAGGGCATATCACTGGGGACAATGGCGATTCCAGGTGATAGATAGACAAGGAGGTGGTAGATTTCAATTAACCAAATCAAAGAAGAAATCCAGTCGCAAAAGAATATGGGAAAAGCGTGGGTCAAGAAGTGAGTCGCGGGGTGACGCGCATTCGTCGGTCAATTACTCGAAAAGGACTCGTCCAGCCTTCAAACGTGGACCCGGGTCCATTCCGGAAGAACGGCCTTACCGGGCCTTGTTGGCCTCTTCAAAATCGTAAAATGACACTTTTCGACTCAAACGGTCGATTTCGTAAAAACCTAGTGTAAAGCGAGATCATAACGAGTTTAATAACAATAAAGAATAGACCTAGACATTGGCTGAAGCTATGAAATTTTAATAAGTGCAGATGTTCCTGCCCGGTATGAAAGAACCACTGAACGAAATTTGGAGAATTTAGGACAAACGGTATGACAAACGGATTTCTATAAAGGACAAACAGATACTATTCAACATGTACATGTCAGATCTACCGCAACAGACTAACACTCTATTGGCTACTTTCGCTGACGACACAGCTATACTTTGCTCAGATAAAAACCCTCTTCAAGCCTTCAATACCCTACAAAATCATTTGGATGATATTGCAGATTGGGCCATTAGATGGAAAATAAAAATGAATAAAAAAAAAGAGTGTTCATGTCATTTTCACACTTAATCGAATATATTTTATATCCTGCCCAGGAATATATTTTAATAATATCTGCATACCATCATCTGATGAGGTTAGATATTTAGGTTTTTATCTGGACAAAAGACTGACTTGGAAATCTCACATTGGACAAAGTCCTCCTAAAACCTATATGGGCGTACGGGATATAGTTGTGGGGCTCTGCAAATCGTCCAGCATCCAAAGGATACAGTCTTTTCAGTCAAAAGTGTTGCGAAGAATAGTTGATGCACCATTTTTTGTTAGCAATGATATAATACACAAAGATTTAGACATGCGAACTATTTCGGAAACAGCCAAAGAAAATTATAATAGCTTTCACCTAAGACTGACCTACAATACAAACCCTCTTACGGAAGCCTTAAGATGCTCGCACAACCCTTTCAGCCCACCACGTCGACTACGCAGGTGGTGGCCAAGAGACTTGCTGAGCTAATTTGTCATTTCCAGAAGGAACGCTCATGTACCAGCCAGCAAAATTTGCTCATTGCAAGTAATTTGCAGATCGCAAATTTATAATTGTTAAACGTTTGTTATTAAATAAATTAATTTACATAGATTATAGATGTATATCCCGGTTTCACCCGGTTAATTTAATTTTTCTAATGAAACAGTCGATTTCGTACAAACATTGTAAAGCGAGATCATTACGATTTTTATAACAATAAAGAATATCAGCTGAAGATCGGCTGAAGTTATGCAATTTTAATATGGACAGGTCTTTCATACACCTGGTATGAAAGAACCACTGAGCGAAATTTGGAGAATTTAGTACATACGGTATGGATTTCTATAGAAACAAGAACAAACAAACAGAATTTCATCTTTATTTGTATAGATATTATATAATACATAACATTTATAAATATTCAAATATTATCCAATTAAATTAATTTTCCTGATTAATATTATATAAGCGATCCTTAATGAGCGGACATCTCTTGAAATTCCTCCCAAGGATCTCTGTACATTCACCTCGGATCTGGTTCGACCTTGAGATAAATTTCTTTCAGGCGAACATTTAAAATTAATAAGACAGGTAGTCGAAGGTGTAATATAAAGTTGATTCCCAGGGGCACCTCTAATCGCATCGTCTTCGATATTTCACGACGTCTGCGGATTCAGAGCTATGTGGAATAAAGGAAGTGTGTATTTAGAATTCAGTACGACACTGCTTCAGGGAAACTGCTCGAGAGCTAGGAACGCAACTTGAAACATTTTTTTATGGTCGACTTGTCTACGGATACAAATAATAATCATACTTAAAATAAACCTGTCGTTTTCTATGCGGTTAGCATAGAAACCTACTATACTACAGGTCGCGGGTTCGCGTCCCGAGGTGGCCCTAGGATTTTTCATTGGGTGTAAAATATCCTTGGCTCTGCCGTCGCTCGGATAGGACGTAAAATGGAGTTTCCGAGCCTGTACGATGTCATTTACTCGTTAAAGATCCCTATCCTAATTATACCTGAATAGGCAAAATTTAGGACTCCCACTGTAGCATCGTCCGATGAGTCTAAGTAGCATAAATTGACGTTAAGTAAACAAGTTATAGAATGAGAATTATTACTAGTAAAAATTTTTGTTAAACAATAAAAAGTTTTATTGTACTTTAGAGATAAAATAATAACAAAAATAAGTAAATGAATGCGGAGATATGTGTGAACATGAGGAATGGAGTTTACATATTTCTCAAAACACTTCAATTTCTAATCTACTTAAGATGGTAAGTGAAAGTTGTGTGTTGAGCGCAACGCACATTTGTTTATGAATCCAAACCTACTTATCACCTGTCGTATATGGGTGATTCTCAAACTATGGGCAATTTTTACATTTTATTTTCGAACTTTTTTAGTGTGGTTAAAAAAAAAAAAAAAAAAAAAAAAAAAAAATGTAGATGTATTTGCACCCATCCACAGCAAATATAGCATAATAGTAGTTCATGATCATTGCCTGAAATTCAGATAATTCAATCTATAATTTCATTGCCTAGGCAACGAATCAGTTACGTACGTCAATGACCAATTGTAAAAGTGCCTTAATTGCATTTATTGTTTAGTTTATTCCACATTTAATGCAGAATCGGATGATATCATAAGATTTGTCATAATAAATTTTCATTTCGGGAAAAAAAATCTGTAACAAAATCATATTTATATATTTTAAAAGGTATCGAAAAATAATTTAAGCAAAAACTCTCCCCGATTTACCTAATCAATATATGGGTGATTCTCAGATTATGGGCAATTTTCATAAAAACATTTACGGCACAATTTATGTCATTACCAAGCTAATTTTCGGGCGTGGGAATGACACGAGTTTCCAGCTTGGTAATGACATTTCCACGTATTTTATTCAGCCAAAATCGCTGTGTTACTAATTCAGATTATTTCTTTTGCCAACTGACTTATACAAACGATAGTAAAACAAATATGACATAAAGAATGAAATAACTTGAAAAGAAAACGTGTTAATACATGTCGTGGTAATGACAAAAATAAAAATACGTGACTTTTTTTACGAGCACATGCGCGGAGGCCGGCTCCCAACTGAAGTCGGTTAATTCTAAGGTGGTTTTCCTTAAACTCCATGGTGATCACTATATTCAAAAGAAATTTCCCAACTGTTCCCCCTTTTTCAATGCTTTATCTCTGCCGTTTTGTTTTGTGAGTCAAAGTGAAGGGACAAAGTTTCGAAACTAATTAAACATACTTACAGTTAACTAAAATAAACAAGAAATATAATTCAGAATGCTCCAGTTATTCTTTATGAGCGGAAATAAATTTCACTATCATTAAACGTAGGTTTCAAAAGAAAAAAAAATACATATTTACTACAAAATCGAGATTGAGATAGTGCGTGGTAATGACATTTTAGTAGGTTCAAGTAATTATAAAATCATTTTACTCATTAATATTTTCATCTATATAAATAAAGTTGAAATTCTGTTTGTTTGTTTGTTTATTTGTTCTTTATAGAAATCCATACCGTTTGTCCTAAAGGAAGCTAGAAACAGACTGAACATTCAGTCTGTTTCTAGCTTGCATGTGAAACTGTTGTAGCCCTGAAGATGCCTGAATAGAAATGAAAATTTGGCATGTAACCTGCACGATTAAGTGAATTATTGAAATTATACGAGACTTTGGGGCCTTGCATTCTATATCTATAATTAAATAGTCTCTTCCTAAAAGCTTGTTTACTAATATTTTTTTATGAAAAAATATACCTTCACTGTATAGCAATGGAAAAAAAAACCAGGTTAGGCTTAACCATTTAAGTAAAAGTTGTAATGGACTAAAACTTGCCCCTAAAATGAGAATCACCCATATAAATTGTTTTTGTATATCCCTTTCGATCATTACTCCGAACTAGGGCAGGATATTCTGCCCTCTACTTGTTGAACATCTTACTACGATTCCTAAAAAGGTCCTGAAAGAGAAGGAAGGCGGAGAGGGACCACCCGTGGAATCGGTTTTAGGGGTTGAAAACGAAGAGAGCATGCTAGCTAACATATGGTGGCAGATTGGGCAGTTCCTGTTTACCAAAGACCCCAAAACAAAGCTGCTACATTTTATATTCTTTGTATTCTTTCATCTACCCCGAATGTCCTGACCAGAGCCAACCCTTAAGCTATTAAGACATTTAATTACCAGCCGCGGTAAACAAACGCGTCCTGGAGGGGAGGATATTACACTATTTTAAATAGGGTCGTTATACCCCGAGATCTTCCAGGCATCTCAATGAAATCCGGATATAAATAAATCATTGTATCTGCGTACAAACGGAAGTTGTTCCTACCTTCTGGTGACCACACACAGAGATCAGTTTATTATTGAAACGCAAGGTTGTTTGCTTGTTTTAACGTCACTTTATGTTTTAACGCCACTAAGGCTAATCGGACTATGCTACATTGGGAGTCCTAAATTTTGCCTATCCGAGTATAATTAGGATAGGGATCTTTAACGACTACCTGACATCGTACATGCTCGGGGCCTCCATTTTACGTCCTATCCGAGGGACAGCATGGCTAAGGATTTTT
Source organism: Aelia acuminata (assembly GCA_911387785.2). Classification (NCBI taxonomy): domain Eukaryota; kingdom Metazoa; phylum Arthropoda; class Insecta; order Hemiptera; family Pentatomidae; genus Aelia; species Aelia acuminata. The sequence continues at coordinate 151,519,119 of OU426981.1, read as the reverse complement.
TACTCCTATTAAAAAATCCTAGGGCCACCGCTGGGCGCGAACCTGCGACCTTTAGTATTGTAGGCTGCTATACAAACCACTATACCACAGGTAACCACCGCATGGTACTTAACAGAGTAGGTACGTACCTATCTTCTGACCGACCCGTAATGCTGATTCACAATTATCTTACAAAAATTATTTTCCACATGATTTAGGATTGGATAATATCTCCTTATGGCATAGTCAGTTGACATCCGTACTAGACGCTATTAATGTGAATCCTGAACAGCAAGTGGTGAGTCATTTTTTTGTTTCTAGATATCTCACTCTTCCAATTATCTGGATTTCAATTACCTTATCGCTCCTTCAATGCTAGACTGGTGTAAGTAAAAAAATCTGGTGCGGTGCGCGCATCAAATAGACAATTTTTTGAAAATGGGATACTTATTTTTTGGAAAGTGGTCAGTAATTCATACAGTAATGTACCAAGAATAAAATTTTAAACTAGTTAATTAGAAGATAAAATATTCGACCACGGCCGGGAATCGAACCCAGGTCCTCTGCATCTACGTCGCAGCGTTCCTACCACTGAGCTAACAGTGGGGCCGTAACGATCGTGATCGAATCTTTCTCTGAGGGTGAACAGAAGAGAAAAATTCGATCACAGCTGATAGAGAGATGCAGAGGACCTGGGTTCGATTCCCGGCCGTGGTCGAATATTCTACCTTTTAATTAAATAGTTTAAAAATTATAAATGAATTATCTTACGATACCTAATTACTAAAGGGTGTTTTTTTTGGAGGTGTACAAGTTAAAATTATAATAAAACAAAGAAATATATTTTTTATATCAATGAAAGGAACTTTATTGAATAGAAAACTTCATGACATTAATGTTTAAATATGATTTCAGCCATGTGGCCTCCACGGCTAGCACGTACAAGGCGCAATCTGGAACACCAGTTTTCACAAACTTTTCGCATCATTTGCGGCCGTATATCGCCAATAACTCTTCGAATGTTGATTTCGAGGTGTTCAATTGTCTGTGGGTTATCGACATAGACAAATGACTTGACATAACCCCAAAGAAATAGGCTTCATCGGAGAACAAAATTTTGAATGGAAATTCAATATCCATATCAATATGTGCTTCAGCCCATTCGCCGAATTGGAGGCACATGCGATGGTCGTTCGGCTTTAATTCCTGCACCAGTTGAATCTTGAAAGCTTTTAATCCCAGATCCTTTCGTAAAATCTTCCATAAAGTGGAAGGACACAACCCAAGTTGCTGAGAACGGCGACGATTCTATTGATTTGGACTATCTTCAATGCTTTCCTGTACAGCGGATGCAGCTTCTTCAGTGCCTACTGTTCGGCGTCTCATGAGATGCTCATTATCATTAAGAGTAAACGTGGTCCGAAAACGATCCATTGTTATTCGAATTAGCCGCTCTGAAGGACGATTATGTACACCGTAAAATGGACGAAGTGCCTGATAAGTTTGACGAACAGAACCATTATTTCGATAAAAAATTTCAACAATTTGTAAGCGTTGCTCTGGTGTAAGTCTAACCATAATGAAATGACAAACCAAAATAAACAAAAAGCAACTATCAGCTGTTGACTATATTATCAAATAAAGCAGTGTTGCCAACTCTAAGTTGTACACGTCAAAAAAAAAAACACCCTTTACATAACAACATACAATGTATATATTTGACGTATGTCAATCAGATCCTGTGTTTCTGAACATAATTCAGCCCCTCGGTACTTTGCTACAATGTGGCGAGACCTTGTGGGTGGGATCACGGAATTTCGATAGTAAGGAAGAAATTACAAAACCCACTCGTTATTCCTGTTGCCGCCCGTTGTCTAGATTCCCAGGCTCTTCGCCGGGGGCACCGAAGACCGAGCAGATGTCGGCATCCGGAGAGCAATTAGACGGAAGGCTTTGATCGGGAACTGCAGGGGAGGCCTCCAGATATGGCGAGGAATCCGGAGACCGCGGCCGGCTCATTTAGTGCTTACTGCTCGGCCGCGAGGACCTCGGTGGCTATAAACAGGGATGTTTACTGGGGGAGCGCCAGTCCGTCGTAAAGAGGATGGAGGTGGTAATAATTTTTAATATGTTGTTACAGGTAATGGATAGCCTTGTTAGGGAGGAATTACTTTTGGAAAACGATTTACGATTATACGTCGTTTACAGTCTTAGTTTATTTGTTTAATACAATTTTTCTGCGATATATAATAACTTACTGCTCAGGCACAAAAGTCTTTCTGAAAGTGTAATCTGTTGCACGAATGATAAGAACATAAGTTAAGATGTCAAAAGAAGAAAAAAAATCTGGTGCGTGCGCGCAACACACAACTTTCACTTACCAACTTACTTAGATAAGACATTGACGTGTTTTATTAAATATAATTTCCCAGTCACACATTTTTCTACATCCATATCTTATTTTTGTTAATTGTTAAAGCCGTTATTGAGTAAATAAAAAACCCCGTGAAAATGATACAAAATTTATTAAGTAAAGTCCCCCCTCCGGTTAATCAATTTTAATGAAATTATAACAGTCATATCTCGGGCATATACATACATCAAATACCCAGTTTGATCAAAATCGTTAAAGCCGATTTTGAGTAACTAAAAAAAAACATGTGAAAATTATACAAAATTTATTAAGTAAAGTACCCCCTCCGGTTGATCAATTTTGATGAAATTTATACAGTCATATCTCGGGCTTATAAATAGATCAAATACTCAGTTTAATCAAAATCGTTAGAGCCGTTTTTGAGAAAATCGAAAAAAACTTAAAAAGTTATTAAGTAAAGTACCCCCTCCCTTTAAGTAATTTTGATGAAATTTATGCTGTCACATCGCGGGGATATACCTACACTAAATACCTAATTTCAGGTTCGCACGGTTTATAGTTTTTGAGCTAGTCTGTTCACACACACACACACACACACACACACACACACACACACACACACACACACACACACACACACACACACACACACACACACACACACACAGACCATTTCGCGGGACTTGGTCATTTCGACTCAGGGGACCCCAAAACGTGCATTTCCGTTGAAAACCGGAAGTCGAATTTTTTCACAACACGCAACTTTCACTTACGAACTTACTTAGATTAGAAATCGACATGTTTCGATAATATTTAAACGCCATTCCTCAACTTCAAACATTTTTCCACATTTATATGTTTATATTTGAATATCTCCATAAGTTATAGAGTATCTGTAGAGCAATATTTGGAAGTTCTCAGCCCTTTTCGATTCATTATTGCTTATTTCTTTTTTGAATGGACCTAATTTCATTAACAGTCGAGTTTTTTTTTTACTGATAGCTTGTATTATACTACGAGTTGCTTTTTGTAAATATATCGTGAAGGTGAATCGATAGGTGTATTTACGTCTCGTTGTAAAGTTTGTCTCCTATGTCTTTCTGGAAATCAAGAACGATTAGGTACTGTTCCTCTAAAATCGCTTTATTTTGTTTTCACAAATTTATTATGGAACAAAAGTTTCTAGCCTAAAATATAATTAATTATAGACTATTATTTTATACCATATTTTTACACACCTTCGATGTTTCGAAAAATTTGAGTATTACGTATTTACTCACATAAGTAATACTAAATTCTTCTTTATCCATATATAAAAGTTTTTCATAATACGTTTAATAAAATTTTGGCTGCCACATATACATACATTAAATACCCAGTTTGATCAAAATAGTTACAGCCGTGTTTGAGGAAAAAAAAATAACACGTGATAATGAGAAACATTTATTAAGTAAAGTGCCCCCTCCGTTTGACCAATTATAATGAAATTTCGGCCGTCGCATCGCGGGCATATACATAAACCAAATATTGAGTTTAATCAAAATCATTAGAGCCGTTTTTGAGTAAATAAAAAAAAAGCCGTGAAAATAGACCAAATTCTTTAAATAAAGTACCTCCTCCATTTGACCAATTTTGATGAAATGTTTGCTGTCACATCGCGGGCACATACACTAAATACCCAATTTCAGTTTTGTACGGCCTATGGTTTTGGAGCTAGTCTGTCTGACACACACAGACACACAGACCATTTCGCGGGACTTGGTTATTAGGACTCAGGGGACCCCCAAACGTTTATTTCTGTTGAAAACCGGAAGTCGAAATTTTTCACGATCGCAATACTTTCCTTACTATATATTTAGGTAAGTGAAAGTAAAAAAATCAATGGAATAAAATAAAAGAAATTTCCTATTTCTTTAAATTTTGTATAAACGTGGATGTATAAGATCACACCACCCTAAGGGCATCCTCCTTCAGGCTTTACCAACAGTTTGGGGTGTCCCAAATCTGATAGTAGAATTCTTTCATCATCATCCTTTCTTTTTTCCATCTGGAGGAAATTTTATCTGTTTTTCTTTTCCATATCACACTTTTTATAATGTTGCAAGGTGTTTTATCAAAGGCCCCTTCGATGTCAACAAAGGTGTCAGTTTTGTGGTGGATGGTGGATTGTTCAGTGGATTTTTCTATCCTTGAGATCAAATTGTACAATGCTACTTCACAGGATTTGCTTGCTTGGTATGTGTGATGGCGGGTAGAGGTTGAGGGTGAGCCTTTCCTAGCCCAACCACCTCACCATAGGCTGGTAAAAATTTAAAGTTAAAGAAAATAAATTAAAAATAAATAAACATAAATAAACTTCAAAGTAATGCCGGATGGCTATATTTTGAACCTTGCTATGTACAATTATGACAACAAAATGGAAACATAAAACAAAATAAAGCTCATGAGCTAATACAAGCAACAATTAGGAAAAATAGTAATTAAATGAAATTTCTATAAACAGCATTATACTAAAATTAACATTAGTTAATTAGAGAAGATATCTTTAAATTTGCCTAAATATTTAGATGAAATTGCATGTGCACTAACATTAATATGAATTGTTCATTGTCTGATGAAAGTATTTCAATATCAATATTAAAGTATTTTACCTTAACAATTTATTAATCAGAGTCTTTCGATATCAATGAGCCACTGTGGCTAATTACACCTCGCCCAGGCTGGTCCGAGGTCACTATATGTTCGCTCAATGCGAATAATTGTTCACCGTGAGTAATAAAAGTTGTTACCTGATGACAACTTTGGGAGTGAGCAATCCAAAACCTGCTGCTGGACCATAGATGCTTGTCCTCTTGAGAATTAATGTGCCTTGAGGCCTCGATGTTGAAACTGGTTCAAAACAATCTCCTCGGACAACATTCACGGACAACACTCACAACGCCTGTGTGTAATTTTAATTTAATAATTCTTTTGTTTTTCAAATTAAAACATATGATTGAACGAGAGGAGCCGAGGGCTGCCGAAGCGGCCCGAAGTGACCCGAAGCCTTCGTAGTGCTTCCGAAGCTGACTTCACACCACACTCGAATTCAATGTCACTTAACTTAGTATAACTAGTTAATACAAATTAAAAACAATTAAAGTTAATTGAGATAAATTAAAAAAATAATTTAAAGTGTGTTGGCCACAACATTATGCATATTTCTTGTTATGAGTCGGTTTTTTTCCCGATATTTGCTGTTTCACATATCTATCAACTACCAATCTACCAACGTCTTCGTTAGGAACGATGATGATTTAGGTCTTCATATGATCCTTTTCCTGGTTTCAGTAGATACTGAATTTTGGACACTCTCCATTCTGTTGGGATGTATCCCATTGCTATGATTCCGTTTTAGGAGGTGAGGTCTTATAACGTCCAATTCTTTTTGTATTAGGGTTGGGAATTTACCATCTGTACCTGCGGATATGAATGGTTTTATTGTATTAACTGCCCAATCTAGGGCACTGCTGGCAACAATGTTTTTTGAGTTTCTCCACATGATTTCATTATTAGATGATTCCGAATATGTGGAGTAGTTATCATAGCTTCAACTTGTTTCGCAGTTAGGAAAGTGGGTTCCTGCCATGGTTTCAAGGATTTCTATCTCTTTTGTTGTATATCCCCCCCCCCCCCACCTTCAGCGTTCCTAGTGTTTCCTGTTCAGTTTTATTTAGTATTTTTTTTCACTTATTAATAGTTTTGACTTGATATGATTGAGTTTAATTTTCACACACACACACATTCACTCTTAGAAAACAAACCTGCCCCCCTATTCATATTGACAACAACCAAATTCCACAGACAGACTCAGTACACTATCTAGGACTCCTTTTCGACAGAAGGGTGACATGGGGCCCACATGTCAAAATGTGAAAATGAAAAATGAGAAAAAAAGGACTCTTGACAAAAGACTCAAACTTCTCTACCCGCTACTTTCTAAATCATCAAAACTGAAACCGAAACAAAAAGTAAATACGTACACCTACTTACTGAAGCCCATATGGACATATTCCTCTCAGATATTCGGCATTGCTAAAAAGACTCACTTACAAAAACTTCAAACTTTTCAATCAAAATTGTTACGACTTATCACAAAATCACCCTGGTACGTGACTAACAAAACTTTACATACAGACCTCCATATACCAACAATCGACCAGCATATAACGACGCTATACAAAAGATTTTTTAATAATTTAAACGGACACCCTAATAGTCTAATCAGTAATATGGCTGAAGTACGTATGGATACGAGAAGACTAAAAAGGCGATGGATGAGAGATCTGCTCTCTTAGACAGCCAAGGACAGGCCAAGGGGGTGCTGTTGGGTGCTTTCCCTCCTCATGCCTGACATGTCATCTATTCCCACTACCGTCATCACATTCGCTGATTGTCAGTACCTTGCTGACAGGTGCGAATCAATTATTAAAGTAAAAAAAAAAAAAAAACTTATTAATACTATAGTATTTCTCTAGTATTAAATTTTCCTAAAAAGGGCGAAGCTGAACTTAGGAATTCTTGAAAGTAAAAATGTCGGATTAATGTCTGGAAAATATTTAGGGATGCTCTTTACATTGCACTGATTGAACTACAATGTTAAGCAAGAGCAGGGTGCATTAATTATTTATAAATAAAAAAAGAAAACTCGGAAGACGGGAAGGACAACTGTTGGAAGGCACTAACAGTTGGAAAAAAACACTGTAGTACATGTTTGTGACTACGATGTTAGAGTACAATCTACGCCGGCCCAGAAGGTTCGAGGCTGTTCTTCTTACGACTAAATATAAGGAGCGATGGACCGGAGAGTTGGTCTTGTTCTGAAGCTCAAGTCATATCGTTATTACTGTGAAAATTATAATAGTGATAATTTTTGTAAACTATTTAAATATTTTCGTTCTCATAATTTGTATGGCATTAAAAATTGTTATTTTTCTTTTGAATAAAAATTGTTTAACCCACATTAGTGCTACAAGATATTATTATTAGTGTCCGACCGAAATCAAAATTTTAGCCGAAACCGAAACCGAAACCGAATTTCGGCCATAGACCTAGTTTCGGGCCGAAACCGAAACCGAAACCGAAACTTATTTACGTGTCTATTTATAATACATATAAGTGTTTAATATGTCTAGTCTAGCACTAATAACAATGAAAGCTTATAAAATAACAGTAATTTAACTCAAATATTCATTTAATAAGTGATTAATTAGGTTATAGGATCAAATCCCAGCCCCTACTTCCTAGTACGGCTGCTCCCCGTGGGATGTTAGACCATACCCCCTTAAAAGTTGACATAATCTTGAAATAACAGGCTGAAATAATAAAACTTCTTATTATTTTGTATAAATAATAAATAAAATAGTAAATCTTTGTATAATAAAGCCGATAGAATACAAAATTACGGCCTATTGAATACGTAAAGCTGTATGTCAGAATCTACAGAGTCAGTTTTGGTCTCAAATGTTAGTGGATTTAATCTAGTTTAAAAATTTGTAGAATAGTTTTTGGTCGAAAACGTGCTTCTTCATGGTAAAAATTGAGACAAGTTTTTGGGATGTTATTGGTGAACCGCTGGGGGAATGGGGGCTGCAAATGTTGAAAAATTAGTTTTGCATCTGATTCCCATTCCATGCAAGAACAAAGGCCAACCTACTAACACCATTTGATGCATTTTTTAATGACAAGGTTACTGACTAAAATATTTATTTCAATTTTGAATTAAATCTGTGGTGACCAGAGTTGGGCAGTAGTTAACTACATTTGTAATTAACTACACAGACAACTACATGTAGTTTGTAGTTGGAAGCGCGCAACTACTATTTTTCAACTACCAGTTAAGTAGTTGTAATTTAAAACTACAACTACAGTAGTTGGGAAAAAGTAGTTGGGAATGGCAAATACAACAAGTAGTTGTAAATGTAGTTTAGAGCGGCAACTACAATTGCTAAGCAATGTCTAATTAAATCACATGTTTTTGCTATTTTTATTTTGTGTTTAGATAAATACTCCATAGTTTTAATAATCCATATGGTTGATAATCTGTTTTAAAAATAGTACAATACATATACGTAATACAAATTTTTTTCCATGATTTCCGACAGTCAATTATTTTTTTTAACCTTAGGTTCTCGATCAATCCCATGTTTTATATATTAGCTGAATTGCATTTGATATACTCCTTATCGATAATACTAGATATCGATAATTACTCTTTATCAATAAAAGTAGTTGTAGTTTCAGGCCCATAATTACAGTTGCAACTACTAGTTGTAGTTGTAAAAATGCAACTACTTTTTTGAAACTACAGTAGTTGTAGTTGTGGTCCATCAACTACAAATTATAAAAGTAGTTGTAGTTTCAACAACTTCCCAACTACTGTGTCAGTAGTTTTGTAATTTGTAGTTCAACTTCTTTTTGCCCAACTCTGGTGGTGACAAGTCGACTAATTTAAGTTTAAGTATTTAGAATATATATTCTTATTTATGTTAATCTTTTTTTTTTAGAAAACAAATTTCATTATTAATGAGGAGATGATTAAAAGCACAAAAAGGTTCTTAACGCTCAAGGTAAAAAATAAATACTATTCTTTACTCTTAACGTTAAGAATTCTGTATGAAGAACATTGTTTCATTATATGTTAAAACTTGATGTGATTGAGGACATTTTTGTTTGTCACTCTCGAATTTTTGTCTCTACACCCAACTTTTCGATCAAGTAACGATACCAAAAGAATGAGAAAAATCTGTGTTCTACCGAAATACAAGTGTAATTAACTAATATAACAGATACTTCCCAGTATTAAATTCAAGGGTGTTAAAAGCCATGAAATAGATCGAGGTTACAAGCTGAAATCGTGTAGTCCTACTTCCTTCTTGGAGATATCAGGCACAGGAGCTAGTTTCGGCCTGGCCGAAGATTCGGCTAATTTTTGGCCGAAACCGAAACTGCGGCCGAAACCTGGTTTTTCGGCCGAAACCTGGTTTTTCGGCCGAAACTGGCCGAAACCGAAATTTCGGTCGGTCACTAATTATTATATACATTACATATAATAATAATAACTATAGATATAATTCATATCATTCATGAAATATTCATTTTTCTTATTACATAATTTATAAAAGATGTTATCAAGGGATGGTTTAAATTAGAATTAATTTCATAAGCAAATGAATAACATTAATGACATTAATTCAGCAAATGAATAACACTGATTTCAAAAATCCTTCCTTTTCTCTTACAAGTGTGCTGTTGTAAAAATACTTCGATTTGCCGAATATATAAAAAAAAAAAAACAACAAAAACTGGACAATAAACCGGTTTGGAAAAAAAAAAAAAAAAAAAAAAAAAAAAAAACAGATCAACAACGGAATTGTAAAACAAGCCTCCAGGATCAATTAAAGGTGTAGTACAGGGAATTACATTAGTTGTCCTTACTGGGAGGCAAAAACCGAAGGCCCTCCTCCAACTTGTACAAGGAGAGCTACAGGAGGGAATCTTCAACGTAATCGGAATCCTCACAAATTCGGATCTGGAAATTTCTGCATTTTTTCCCCACTTTTTAAGGATCACTAGCAATATACAATTTAGGATTTATTTCTTCTATAGATTATTGACAGAATATTATATGTTTCTATTTTCATTCTTTAACCTCCTAGTAGGGGAGAGCTGCCTATACTGTACCACTTTTTACATTTTAATTTTTATCCCCAATACGACTTCAATTATTCTAAAACAAAATATTGCTACAGATACTCTGTTTTATGCAGAATCATACCATATATTAATCTAAAATTATGATTATTATTTATTATTATTAATATAATTATTATTAATTATTATTTATGCAATATATTAATCTAAAATTATGATTAATGTAATTACTATGAATTTTTTTCCAAACCCTTGCAAGTGGTACCGTTGGGTTCCTAAATCGTACCGACATTAAAAATCACTGCAGGGATACCAAAATAAGACCTATCAGCCTTCTTCCGGTATGTTCAAAAATATTTGAAAAATTAATATACAAAAGAATAGTCGACATATTGACTGGCAAACATATAATACCCGACCATCAATTAGGATTTCGCAAGTCACATTCAACGACCCACCATCTACCCAGAGTTACTGACTTCATTGCTGGAGCATTAGAACAAAAACAATATGCAACTTTAGGTAGGTGCGGGAATAATATTAAAAATCGGTGTAACCGCTGTTACCCACCCCCTTAACCCTATTTTCTGGCTTGAGTTATCATACCTAGAAAGCATACAAATTGAACGAGAACGGAGTGTTAGGCAGTATAAAAATTGCCAATTAGATCGAAAGAGTAAAATGGACTATTTGAATCTTAATAATAAAAAAAAAAAAAATCGAGCGTAGCCACGGCTCTAAGGGTTGAAGCTAATTATCAGTGATGGAAATTGGATGAGTCCAAAAATAGGGGGTAGGTGCAGGCAGATTTTATTTTAGAATATAAAATATTATTATTAGAAAATAAAATAAGATTTTAGTTTACTTTATTTTATGAATCTCATACTTAAAAATAATATTCTTACAACACACAACAAATAATTGAGTGTCAAGATAAACTTACAAAAGTAAAAAGCAATAATACGCATAGTAATTAATGGTGTTCTTAATCTAAAGTATAAAAACATGTAAATGTGCGGAAATTGATTTCTAATAATTTTTAGAAATCTACTCCAAATTATAAAACGAGAGAGCACTGTTCAAGAGATTTTCGTGAGTTAGGCTATCTTTTAGGCCTTCTCTTGTAAATATTTTTCTGTCAGGATCATATTAGGCTTCAAAGTTAACACAAAGGTAATTGTTATCTTAGACTTTACCCTAGAACATTTTTCATGGACCACTTCTCACATAATAAACATTGTACCATTCCTCAATTACTGCAACTTCACAAAACCATTATTCAGCACTTCTATTATAATAGGCCTACATAATGTTCCAGAGACTGAAAATGAAGTAGTGGGCTTATTCTGCCTAACTTTTTTCGTTTTAACATCTACTTTCTTCCGGTACGATTTGGGCAACCATTGGAGGTACGATATAGGCAACTGGGAGTTTCTATAAACAAAAATTATTTCTTGCCTAAAATAAGACCCATAACTTGCTCTGCCCCACAAAAATAAAGCGAATAAGTTGTGTTTCAAGGATCCATCCAAAAAAAAAAAACAGTGATCCTACCTATTTGATCACAGTTACCTTACGATTAACAGCTGAAAACTACATCAATCTATGGCAAAACGCAAAAACTCGCCTTGATTCTCAACCAAAATAGTTATCAGCGCGAGGTCCGTTGCTCACTTGTTACACCACACAATTGTTTCATCCTACGCTGCTATAGCGCTCCAGTATCACTAATTCTATAAAAATTCGGATTTAAGAGGCGGTACAATATCGGGTACTCTCCCCTATAACTTCTGTTTAGCCTAGGTCTATAGGTCATCCATTATTTATTATGATCTAGTCATTCATAATTATCATCTAGTCACGACCATGTATGCTACTAAGGCTAATCGGACGATGCTACAGTGAGAGTCCTAACTTTTGCCTATTCTATTAAAAATTGCCAATTACAATTAGGATCTTTAACGAGTACCTGACATCGTACAGGCTCGTGACCTCCATTTTGAGTCCTATCCAAGGGACGTCATGGTTAAGGATTTTTTACTCCGAACCTACGACCTTATTATTGTAGGTTATGTTGTAATATGAGGCCATGTTAACCTCTATACCACAGGTGACCCCTGTGTTGGATGTATTAACATACAAAATAGATATGGTCATTATTTAGCTAACCAGAGGAAACAACGCTCTGTGAAAATTTCAGAATTATCAATCCTCTACTTCTCGAGATTTGAGGTGGTACTAAACATGCGTCCATTGCATTTTTATGTATAAGATTTTTTATTGCATAATAATTTAACGACAAGGGAATAACGTGCCTATAAAAAAATATTGTAAACGCCATTAAAACTAATGTAAAATGGTTAAATAACAAGACGCGGAGACAAAAAGTGGTGCGCATGCCATCTTTACAGCTTCCTCTCAGCCATAAAAGCGCCCCCTACAACTGTCTCCTTCACATTGACATCAATAAATGCCAGCTCTTCCGCTAGCTACACTTGTTCGTATTGTTTTCTCACTCCATACAAGTGTTTTTACATTGCATTACATCCATTCAACACACCGCAACCGATGTTTGTTTACACCGAAAGATGCCAATTTACTTAACACGTGCGAATAATATGAAAACGAAATGTATCAGCAAACTTATCACATAGTAGTATTGCATTAGGATAATTAAACGCGATATATTTTATTTAAAAATTTTTTTTTAAGTTTTCTCTATTTTAAAAATGTGTCAATGGCCCAGGACTTCTAGGGCTAATTGAAGCTTGCAAGACAAATTAATCAATATCAATAAATTTGACCGATGGCAAATGTGCAGCGATTTATATTTCAATAAACTTGTTAAAAGATCCTAGCGCTGCATAATGAGACAAACTAGGAAAAAAGCCAAAATCCAACTTACATAACGGGAGTAAATTTTTATTGGATTTCATCCTTGAATAGTCAACACATAAAAAACGATTAGTTCCTGTCTTATCAAAATTTTCTTTTAACCAGAAATTTAAGGTTTTGTCGTGGTTGTAATTTTTTTTTTTTTTTTTTTTTTTAAATATTTTGAACTAGTTACAGCACATCTGAGTGATAGTTGTTTTACAATCTTTATGTGCGTATATAGACGTCACACATTATAGCAGTATTCATCCAATATAAACGATTGAATAAGCGAAAATCTTTCACACAAAATAACTAATTTGAAGCATGATTATACGAGTAAAGCCTTATCCTGGCGTAAGATGGCAGGGATTGATCAAGGACCGGGATGTATCAGAAAATATATTCCTATGATTTCATTTGCCGTTTTTTGCCTGTTTGGCAGATATTGTCAATTATGTGAAAAATTTCGCGGTGCCCAAAAAATTTCCCCAGATGGAAAATAGCGTAAAGTTGACTGTCCCCAATTTATTCAAAAAACATTAAATCACATCCCCACATACCTACATAATCATGGTTTAAATTTAAAATATAATATGACTAGTGTAATACTCAATGATATCGAATATTACACCTATAAGTAATCAGGCTGCTTCAGCCTCCTCCCAGAGAGAAATAGTTAAAGTTCAATTTTCGGCCATGATTCTGCTCTAGCTGCTTTTATCTAGTCAGAACTGTCTAAATGTCAGTATGAGGTGATAAGAAAGGCGATTAAAGACAGGAGTCTCAATATTTTTCCACAAAAAGTTGCAAGAAAGTAGCTGACGTATAATGCTACCTCAAAGGAAATTGAAATTAATATTGAGTTAAATCAAAGTAAAGATAATAGTATGTTTAATTAATTTTTTCTTTAAACTCAAGACCATATTACCGTACACTTATTACCTTATTCTTCAATCATTTCTCTACGACAGATTTTTCTCCGCCCGACAGGGTTCAGAAATTTCTTCAATACATCCGATATTGGCGGGAGTACCCCAAGGTTCAATACTAGCACCCTTACTCTATATCATCTACACGACATACGGATACATACATATATTACGGAGACATTGACTGCAACTTATGCTGATGATACAGCAATTATCACTAAACATCAGGACGCAACACAGGCATCATTAACTTTACAATATCACTTATACATACTATACGACTGGTTCCAACTATGGAAAATTAAACTAAATCATGACAAATCAAAACACATCACATTTACACTTAGAAAACATACCTGTCCACCCGTTTATATTGACAATAACCAAATTCCTCAGACGGACACAGTGCACTATCTGGGGCTCACTTTCGACAGAAGGATGACATGGGGCCCGCATGTCAAAATGAAAAAAAGAACGCTTACCAAAAGAATTAAACTTCTGTATCCATTAATTTCTAAATCTTCATAATTAAAACTGAAACAAAAATTAAATACGTACACTTACTTGCTCAAACCCATATTGACATATTCCTCACGGATATTCGGCATAGCTAAAAAGACTCACTTACAAAAACTTCAAACATTTCAATCAAAATTGTTACGACTCGTTACAAAAGCACCTTGGTACGTGACTAACTACACTTTACATACTGATCTCCATCTGCCGACAGTCGACCAACACATAACGACACTTTACAAACGATTTTTTAGTAATTTGTACGGACATCCAAACAGTTTAATAAGCAATAAGGCTGACATGGATCGCATGGATACGAGAAGACTAAAAAGGCGCTGGATGAGGGATCTGCTCTCTTAGACAGCCAAGGTAATTGACTCAAGCCAAGAAGGGGGTGCTGTTGGGTGCTTTCCTTCCTCATGCCTGACATGTCATTATTTCATCTCACCGCCATCTCATTCGCTGATTGTCCGCACATTGCAGAAAGGTGCGAATTAATAATTAAAGTCAAAAATAAAAAATAAATAAACAAAATTAATTTTTAATTTTTTAAAAATAATTATCTGTTCTTAAGTTTATATTATTATATGTACGTAAATACCATAATTTTTAAATTTAGTTGCAATCTAAATTTATTATTCGATCTTTAATCGAATAAAATAATTTCCATCTCGATAGGACAAACCATTCTCGAGATATAGAGTTTTTTCAACTTTTTTGCCTTGTTGCACCACTGTGCGCCGGTCTCTCAATAATTATTACAGATCGATTTAAAGCTTAAAACATAAATTTGCCATCACTATTTCTTATTGAAGGTATTTGACATTTTGTATTTCCTCTGCGAGTGTGACCAACATATTCTAACAAGAGTTAAGATTTACACCGTGGATCCGGACTCGGGAACGTTATAAACGTTCAGCCCTTGGGGAAAATATAACGTCATGTTATTCCCTCATCATATAACCTGAGAACTGATAGCCGAAGATGAAGGAGATGTCATCTTCTTCTAGAGTCTTCGTGAGAAGAAGACCCCCTTAAGAGGAAGTCGAGGAGGAGCCAGGAATGCAAGGCAGGTTCCCAGCCCTAGGTAAACATACACCTAACTCTCGTCGGGTTTTATGTTTTTATTAGGGCGATTCTATCTCTCCCTGGTGGGAGTGTGGAGCACCAACACTCTCTTATCTCCCTCCCTCCTCACTCCTCACTCCTCACTCCGGAACGATATATACATATATATATAATAAGCCGCAGATCTACACCATCAACCACCTTTTTATACCGACCACACTACCTCGGCCGTGGCGCCTCCTTTGGAATCAAAGCCAGTTGCCGCTCTCCGCGTGTAGTTAGATAACATCTGTCTCATAATTTATATATATAAAAAACCTTGGAGTTAAACTTTATAACTGGCAAATACATATTCGCAGCTATATAAAATTTAATTATATCTAATAAAATATATATGGCTACAGATGGGCAAGATTTAATTTTAATAAATATTTAAAAGACCTCTACTCATGACCATAGATCATAAAAATAACAGCTACTTCTACTTGATAAGTTGTATAAGAATCCCACAGTTTTATTAGCGTTATTATGGATCCAATTTATAGATAAAAAAAATATATATAAAAACAACTCTAACCACCTTATTATCATCTATTAACTTTATTACCCTCAAATATATTTTTTTTTAAATTCGCAATCGAGAGAAAACCTACCAAGTATATTTTCAAATTTAAGAAGAATATTTAGTTGGCATGATTGAATTGTTTTGATATTCATATTTAAGGTGAACAAAAATAAATGCAACTTTGGAAGAGCGGCTTTTAGGCGTGATGAGCTTGTTGGGGCTCATTTAGCCCTTTTAAGCGGGCGAAGCGAGCGGATGCCGAAAACTGCGAGTGAGAATTAGCTTAAATCAAGTTAAAAAATACCTGATAGGCCAACTCCAGAAGCCAATAATCGAGAGTTTTTTTCTGACCTTAAAATCAGTTTTACTTAATTTTCGTTTCGAGATTCTCCAAATTTGAACCATATTTGTTTGTTCTTTTAACGTCACTTTATGCCACTAAGGCTAATCGGACGATGCTACTGTGGGAGGCCTAAATTTTGCCTATCCAGGTATAATCAGGATAGGGATCTTTAACGAGTACCTGACATCGTAAAGGCTTTTACGTCCTATCCGAGGAACGGCATAGACAAGAATTTTTTACTCCCATTAAAATATCCTATGGCCATATCGGAACACGAACACGCGACCTTTTGTATTGTAAGTTGCTATGCTAACCACTACACCACGTGTAAGTTAAGAAAGGCTTCTAGACCTATATTTAGCATTTTTTTGACGTTGCTTTTGTCTATAATGTCAGCGCATGGCCATAACAGCCATCTTTGAATCTCTTTTCGTTCTCTATTAAAAAATCTTATGGTCACCACGGGATTCGAACCCCCGACCTTTAGTATTGTAGGTTGCCATGCTAACCACTACACCCCAAGTGACCCCCCCAACTGTCTTAAAACTGAATCAAAACTTAAAGAATTATCTACAACCTTTTTAATTTAATTTACAATGAAAAACTAAGGGAACTGTTTAGAGATAGGACGAGAGAGAGCATTGTGGAAGAAGGCGAAGCAAACTGCTCAAAATGTTATCGACCCTAAAAAAAATATTGCGATTCCCAATGAATCAAAGACATCCAATTCCGACAAGCACTTAAAACACGATGGCAAAATTCGCATGCGCAGTACATCTTTACGAAGTGCTCGTTGTTAACAAGTAGGACGTAAAGCGCATGCCAAAGAGTTTTCTATGTGTTTTAAGTGCTTGTTGGAACATGCCTATTAAATCAAAACCATTTATTTTTATGGTAATTTACCCCTGGGTAAATACCCCTTCTATTGATTACCATTTAAGATCAACTTAATTACAAAAAACGGAAAATAAAAAAAAATACTACGGAGAAATTGTGATTTAATGACCTCACTTTCCAATAAAACAACCAAAACAATTTTCATTGAGAAAAAAAGTTTAGTGTTACCTCTCCGGTAGCGCTTAAGTATGTCATTTTCGAAAAACTGTATATTTTTAGTAAAAAAAGGAAGTGTGGTAAGTGAAAGCGGTTTGATGCACACACCAAACCAGATTTTTTATTTGTGTTTTTTTTTTAGATCTTGATATTGAAACGTGAAACACAAAACATATGATTTAAAAAACTTCTAGATTTTTGTTGATACAATTACCAACTGTTCTATTGCTTACATGTTTGTGACTATAAAGTACATGTTCGTGACTGTTCGAGTAACTTTTAGGCTTGTCTGGAACGTTCTAGAATGTTCTGAGTTCAGGCAAGTTAGGTTTTAATAATAAAAACCTATCGCTTCCCTGATGAAGAAAGTATGGCCGGTGCTCAATGCTCCTAGTTTTGTTGGTTAAGTTAATAAACAAGTATAAATAATAAAAGAACAACGAAAGAAAGTTTAATTTTGAAATTTAGAAAATATTAGCTTAATCAAAAAGAAGAACAAAATAATATGAAAGAAAGGAAATGAATAAAGAAAATTCTCTGATATTTAAAGCTTAAACACTAATTTATTAAATACAAACAATTTATTAAATAAGAATGAAACTTAAATGATTGAATGAAAATGAAATACAATTTATAAATTATTATAGACAAAAATATGCTTTAATCGAATGGCCATTGATAAACTATAGGATGAAACAATAAACAATCGGTTAATAAACATAATACATAGATAGATATAATAACTGAATTCAGCAATTTGATTTAATGTTAAAAGGTAAAGTTCAATGTTTAGAGAATTTTATTTAAATTTGAAGATTAATGTTCATACATTATTAAAAAAATAATAATGGAATTATTTTACTTTAAATGTCCATCCCGCTGGGAACTTAATCTTCCTCTTCGCTCAGTCTTCAAAAATAAATCTGCAAATGTGCACAATACACAACTGAACACCCTGGGTGTACGAGAATGTCATAAGATGTTTTTAATGTATGTTTTAAGCGTGAGGAGTAATGCGTACTCGGCTGGCGAGAATTAACAGCTGACTGACTTGGTGAAGCGTCTCAGATCGTTTTCGACCAATCAAAAACGCCCACGCACATAACACTAAATGAATGTTGATTTGATAATTAATATAGATTAGTACGACATATTAAATTAATTTAAATAAATATTAATTGTACATTAACGAAAATAAAATAATAAAATGATGAAATGACAATTGTTTTGAAAATGATAAACTAAATATTAAACTAAATCAATATATATTATAAAGCAAAGTGTACAATGTGCGTGCCGAAAAGGCTCAAAAACGGCTCCACGTAGGATTAAAGAAGTTATGTCTTCGTTTAGCCATATGACCCCTTACGGAGAAGAAGGTTTCTGTTTTTCTCTTAAGAGTGTAAAATTGAAGAGAAAAGGACTGGAATTTTAAGCCTCTCGCACCATTTAATTAGCCTCTCTGAGATTGAGATACGAGTTTATGAATGAAAAATTTAGTTCGTGTTCCAGGCTACCAGGAAGCGCTAGGGTGCGTTTCACTCAATTTTTATTGTTCATTCATTCAGTATGTAGTCGTTTTAATTTTTTTCAGCTGTTCTTTTTAAATTATTAAAAAAGTAAGAGAAAATGATTAGTTTGCTTTTCAAAATAAAATAAGTACTTTACATCTCAGCAATCAATTAGATTGACTATATATAAATCGAAAATAAAAAGTTTGGAGTGTTCTTATTGTGTTTATGAAAAAGAAGTTGGTTTGCTTACTACGTATGATGAGCATTCCAGTTGACAAAACGACTAACTCCAATAACAGCATTCAAGATTTTATCATCCCTCATAGTTCAAGATAAAAATAAATATGATGAACAAATTGTGCCTTCAAGAAATTTTGGTTTTCACTTTGTAATAGTAGCAAGATTCGAGATATGCAGAAACCGATTAAATTACGGGGTGTTATCTTAAGGGAGGTTGAAATGGAAGAAAGGTCTTAAAAAAAAGTTTATATGAATCTTCGGTAGTTTCTAAACTTCTGGATCTAATAGGACCTCACAGTAGTCGGCATTTAAGTTGTACTCGAAATATAGTTTTTTTAACTAATAGATTTTTCAACTATAATCTAATAACTTATTATCTGCTGACTGCAGGAAATGGGCTTATAGGATTCAGAATCACAGAAACCATCAAAAACGATGCATGACTCGACAAAGTTGCTGCAAAATTAATTGTTCATTCACCATTTTCAACCCCCTTTAAAGTATATAGGGTTCCTTATTTTGGCGGACTCTGCAGATCTCGAATCTTAATATTGATACCATGCTAAAAGTTTCAAGAAAGTGCTAATTTTGTTCAATATTTCCTTTAATTTTAAAGTTTTTCTGTTATTAAAACCACCACACAACTACCGGAGAGAAGCCGGGCACCCTAGCTAGTAATTATATAAAATGACAAATGGGTTCCCTGAACATTCTGATTCAGACTAAATATAAGTAGCGACGGTCTGGCTTTGCTAGCAGACTAGACTACATCAAATGTGACCCCCAAGACGATTGTAAATGTTAGGGCCTATTCACACTATCGGTTTCGCGCACGCTCCACTCTCGCTCCGCTCCCGGTCCGCTCTCGCTCTACCCCATTCACACTAGCGCTCCGCTCCCGCTCCACTCCCGGTCCGCTCTCCTAATGTCTTACCATATTTACACTACATAATTTTACACCGTTCACTTTTGAAAGGTTTAAGCTATTAAGCCATTAATAATCGAAGTTGTCTGTATTCGGATTTTAATTAATGATTAACTTTCAGTTATATAAGTATTCATTTATTCTTCAATTTTATGGCCAAAAAAAAAAAATCAATTTTTCGTTTGTAGAAATAGCTGGTAAGTGTAGTTTTCTTGATGAAGAAGATAATATTATCAAAAAATATAATAAGAAGAATATATTGCAACACAACGATAATTATTAATAATAATTATAAATTAATTTAATTAATGGTGAAGAAATAATTTATATTTTTTTCGGAATGTATTATATCGAATACGCTTGAAAATTTCAAGTTGAAATCGGTAAATGCTACAAATTTACCGATGTGTTCTCTTCTTTTCCTGATTAATATTTTAATAATTTTTTGCTTTAATATATTTTTTTGTTGATGATCTGACATTTTTATAATATACTGCATTTATTCGTTTCAAATTAAACGTTATTTTATAATAGCAATGAGTGTGTAGTCAATAAATAAATCGGTGACCATTTTTTACGAGTACATTAATTCATAGCAAAATATATCTCAAACATAACATGAATTTTTCACGTCGAAAAACCGCGCGTATTGTTGGTGATTTTTTTTTTTTTTTTTTTTATCATTTCAAGCGTATTCGAATACATTCGGGAAAAAAAATTAAATTATTTCTTCACCATTAATTAAATTAATTTATAATTATATATATATATATATATATATATATATATAATTACAAAAAAAAAAAAAGTTGAACTTTTTTGGCCGTAAAATTGATGAATAAATAAATACTTTAATAACTGAAAGTTAATTATTAATTAAAGTCCAAATACCGACGGCTTCGATTATTAATGGCTTCAATCGTGAACGGTGTAAAATTATATAATGTGAATATGAAAAGACTTTAGGAGAGTGGAGCGGGAGTGGAGCGAGAGTGGAGCGGGAGCGGAGCGAGGCCGGACCTGTGCCAATATTGTGATTAACCTCTCTCTATTCCTCTTTAGAATATTTCGCCAGTGAGACCGGACCGGGAGCGGAGCGCTGGTGTGAATGGGGTAGAGTGAGAGCGGACCGGGAGTGGAGCGGGAGCGGAGCGATAGTGGGAATCCGCCCTTAGTTTTGGATGGCGTTCGGTATGTTTCGGATGGTAGTGTGAAGGGGGAAATTGGTGTTCATGGGATCGAATTTACGCGTTCTTAAACCTTTATTATTATCGGTTATTTCAGTTAGTGGAAGTAAGAATATTGAGAACAGTGACGCCTGCGAGCTTTTCCTCCATGATTTTATGTTACATTTGAACTTAGCTTCTTGGAACTATCTTTAAAGAGTCCTTCCTTTCAGGATGTTTATTGCTAAGCAATTTTCAAAGAATGCAACTCCACGAGGCCACAGAATGCATCCTCATCACAGGCCATGTTGTCCATGATTGGTATATTTCTTCTGCTCTTGTGGAAACTCCGGGATCATTAAATATTCTCCGAGTCTATTTCAGATCTTTATTTAATAAGGAAATGGTCTTCGGGCGCCAGAAAGGCGATTATTTCGATCGATTTTTCTCAAAGTTGTTTATTCAGAAGCAAATGATAATTGTAGGAATAGGAAAGAAGGAGAAAAGAATTATACAGGTTAATGCCAAACACGAATATGTTGTAATTCGAAAAAAACAAAGATTGAATTTTCTAATTATTTAAGAAATTTAAAAACTTAACTTAGACTATAATCCATACCCTCCATTACTGAAATGAAATGGTGTAGGAAAATTAGAAATTTCATGTCAAGGGACTACAATGATTTATATTTTTGATGTTTTATAGGGATAAAAATCCACAAAATTTTGTAAAAGGGAATTAAACATGTCCAGCAGGACTGCTACAGACTGATAAATTATGATGCGAGATATGAGTGTGTTCGGTCTAATATAAAAAGACGAAATAAAATAGAAAGTGGAACAAGAAGATCAATGTTAGATTCATATTTATGTGAATTTGTTTGGAGGAGGTGATATCAAAAGCAAGATATCTTCGAACAAATTTTAAAATCTATGTTAAATTGTAGGTCTCCCTTTAAACTTTTTCTAGTTTTGTTTTTAATTAATAAGTCTTAAAAAGTTTTTATTTCTTTTTCTAATAAGCAGTTTGTTTTGCCCTAATTTTTATAGAAATAAATCATATGTGTCTTGCAGGTAAAATCACAACTGTTACTAAATATATCACTGTTACTGGTAAAATGAAATGGGTGCCTATTGTAAAAAAGACCCCATATATAAAAAAAAAAAAATTTAACTCTTTGCATTCGGTACCGTTTCGGACGTTACCTACCGGCAACTTGACGCAACTTATTCGCGAAAAACGTACACCCTGAAAACGTAATGTTATACAGTAAAATTTAATAAACAACTAAGGAATTGTAATGAAATTTAGGTTATATGTATTTGTGGAGCTTAAAGAACACATATCTTAAAAAAAATTAATTACTTTAAATTTTATATATTTTTTATAATTTTATTATTATTATTATTATTATCATTATCATATATAAAAGCATAAGAAATCTAATTGGAGAAGTTAAAACATTTAAAAAATTACGAGATGGTCCCTTTTACTTGAAGATTTCTCAGATATCAAACCAGAATAGCTCCTAAATTCTAAAAATCTACTTAATAACTTTCCGGTTAAAGTAGAAGCACATGGGAAACTAAATCAAAGTAAAGGGATTATTTGGTGCCCAGAACTAAATTTTTGTACAGTTGAGGAAATAAAAGATGAATTAAAACCACAAAATATAACCGATATTAAAAGATTAACGTACTATAAAAATAATGAAAAACACCGCGAGCCGCGACCGTCATTAATCACCAAAAGCGAAATATCCTATAAATAGTTTTTACGATTTTTTTATGTCCTTATATGTTAAAAACCTAAAATTATTTGTATTGTATCCGTAGCGGAGCCCTCGAGTTAGAAGACAAATTTTAAATGGCTCCGCTCCGGAGACCTCGAGTTCAAAGGGTTAATTAATTTAATTGTTTAATATATTATATATTTAATATGTCAAAGAATGTGGAGCACATCCTAAAGTAAAGTGGAGTAAAGACAACAGCGAAAAATTCAGGACGGATCCTTTCCCACCAGAGAGAGATGACATGTGTCTCTGAAGAGATTGTGCAATTAGTAATAATGGGAAATCGGTAGCGGGATTTGGACTAGTACCCCTCTCCCACGCAGCTGATCAACATCTGATCATGTAAATGGAGCAAATACAAAAAGCAAAACAAGAGAATTGTGTTGCGAAATACGGGACAGAATCAGAAGGCGCCCGACCATGAATGAAAGCCATAATTAGCAATAACTATTCCGGATAAGTATAAGCTTGGATGAGTGTCCTCTATACAGCTTCTCCGAACTCCATTCATTCCTTGCCAAAGAACTTCCCTCAAATTAACATTGAATCGGAAACCTGTAAATTGCGTTTAATAGCTGCATTCTTCAGCCACGCGGTTATTTTTTTGTTTTTTGTTTTCTTTTACATATATATATTTTATTTTGTTTAATTTAAATCTTTCTTTCTCTCCCCTTTCACACTCACGCGGTATACTATGTAAACATATATGAGTATATATTTTTTCTATTCCGATGATGAATGAACTGGCGGCAATTTCCATTTTGTGTTTTCATTCATGTAATGTCTCATTTTGAACATATTTTTTACTATATTGATTTATCTTATTATTCATTCTATTTATTTATATTTATGATTCATATTATATTATTATGTTATGATGTTATATTATTATCATATTATGTGGTTGTAGAGTAGAAAGTGTTATGTTCAAATTAAAAAATAATTTGTTGGTTCGTTTGCACATGATTTTACAAATTTTAACACATTCATTTAAACCATCCCTTGTTTAAATCATCCCTTGGCTGTTTGAAAAGTCATAAATTTAGTATAATTTTTAGTCATTATATATTATATCTTTGATGCGCCGTAATAAGGGCTTAAGTCACTATTTGAGCATTTGGAGATTATGTCGTAATATTATAGCACGAAATCAGAGCTACCGGTTGGTATTAAGGTCTTAAGTCAAACTATATTGTTTTATATGTTATAAACGAAAACTATATAAATTTACGTAACTATTTTTTTGTTTAAAAATAACAATTGCAAATAATATCAATAATTAGGTTTTACATAATGTTTTGAGCTTTGCTATCGCTCTCCTGAAAAATACAAAATTTTGACTTAAGCCCTTATGACCTTCAAAGATACATAGTTACATTGAAGTTATGTTATTATATAAACCCATACAAAGCATTTTTTTCAATAACTAGAGTGTAATTTGAAAAAGTGATCAAGTAGTAAGCAAGAATCATACATATTATTTCTCAAGGCCTTTTATTTTGTCGGTACGTCATAACTTCCTTAATATTTCATCAAATTTCATGAATGAGGCTTTCCTACTAAACTAATTTCATCAGTCTAGGGCTTTCCTTCATCGCTACACCAAAAAATATACAAATCACTCATTTCACATTCGATTGCGAGTTTTAAGCAACCGTATTTTCTTTTTCGAGAAATTGTCGCAAGGATTATTAGAAGGAGTCATTTTATTGAGTTTGTCGAGACGAACATTTTTCGATATCTACACTTTTCCGATTGACGCCGTCGTTTGCGAGTTAGAAGCAAAAACATGCGATTTTAATTAATAGAATCAGCGCACATGCTTTCCGCGAAACCGATATGTGTATTTAATTATTCCGTCTTCTAACCTAATAACAAAGTAAAGGAATTTTGGAGTTTCAAAACAAAAATTTTAACACATCTTAAGTATCTTTACTACAACCCTCTCCTAATAATAATATGGTATGTGCTTCAATAAATGGGATACAAGTAGATTAGTGTGCGATGATCGAACAGGGAGCAGATCGAGAGTGGAGCGAAACTGGAGCGGGAGCGGAGCGAGACCGGACCTGTACCAATATTGTGATTACCATCTTTCTATTCCTCTTTAGAATATCTACACTCTGTCTGAGAGCGACCTCCCTCAGCTCATGACCAAGGAAAATTACCCGCATTTCAAAAATTTTGTGTGCGGGTGGAAGGAAGCGGTGGGCCCACCTAACCCACTTTACAATTGGTATAAGAGAAGAAGCTCCGGGAAGAACGCCAGACAGAGGAGGCGGAGAAGAGGACGACAGAGACTAATTAATCTTGAAAAAAAAGAAGAAAATATTACAATAAAAACTGTATAGTGGTGTACTTGCAGGCATGCAGTATCATATCACTGTTGCAAAAACCTGTATTTCCCTAGAGGTACGGTAGGTTGCAATAAATAAATAAAAATCCTCTTTAGAATATTTTGCCAGACCGAGATCGAACCGGGAGCGGACCGATAGTGTGAATGCGCCCTTAGTCTTCCACTTGTTTTTGATATTTCCGATTGTTTTTTTTTAAATTAAATCGCCAGCTTATTTGCTTATTACTATAGTAGATAGCAAATTTAAGAAAAATGCCAGAAGAAATGCATATCTAAATAAATAAATTAAAAAAAAATCAAAATCATTTTATTTGCAACTGTCGCAACTAAGCGTCAATCCACAAATACAATAACATACTTATATACTACTGTTTGTTGGCATTTTTATGCATGAGGGAACATAGTGCCCAGCAGCACATCATCCTTATAATTTTAAAAATCTGGTGCGTGCGCGCATCACACAACTTTCACTTACGAACTTACTTAGATTACAAATTAATGTGTTTTGTTGATTGCCACTTCTCAAAGTTACACATTTTTCCACATTCATTTCTAATTTTTGTTTTTATTTGCTCTCTAATGTACACTAAATTTTTTTATTATTAAATAAAAGTTTTTACTTTCGATAATTCGGCAATGCAAGCATGATACTCCAAGTCGTCTTTTTTTATAATTCTTTTATATCATTTAAGCCCTATCAGAACATTTTAATAATGATAAAGCTTACCTGATTTTATAAGAACACCTAACTTTCATTAAATATGACGAATTTTGATGAATTTGATGATAATCTTTAAAGCCGTTTTTGAGGTAATCGAAAATAAGGTAAAAATTGGAAAAAAAGTTATAAAATAAAGTGCCCCCCTCCGTTTGACCTATTTTGATGAAATTTTGGCTATCATATCTTTGGCATATACATACGTCAAAGACCCAGTTTGATCAAAATCTTTGAAGCAGTTTTTGAGTAAATAAAAAATACATGTGAAAATGGGACAACATTTATTAAGTAAAGTCCCCTCTCCGTTTGGCGATTTTGATGAAATTTTTACAGTTATATCTCGGGCATATGAATATATCAAATACTCAGTTTAATTAAAATCTTTAGAGCCGTTTTTGAGAAAATCGAAAAAACGTAAAAAGTTATTAATTAAAGTATCCCCTCCCTTTGACCAATTTTGATGAATTATTTGCTGTCACATCGCGGGCATATACATACACTAAATACACAATTTTAGGTTCGCACTGTTTATAGTTATTGAGCTAGTCTCTTCGCACACACACACACACACAGACCATTTCGCGGGACATGGTCATTTGAACTCAGGGGACCCCAAAACGTGTATTTCCGTTGAAAACCGGAAGTCGAAATTTTTTACGATCGCAATACTTTCCTTACTATATATTTCATATATAGGTAAGTGAAAGTAATAAACTAACTATCTATACAGTAAATATACGTTTAATATTAATAAAATACTATCAGCTAAAACGCTTCTCTTGATTAAGCCCTAACAACTCAATCAATATACTACGTGGGAGGTACTCCCATTATATATCGTTAAATTTATCCTTGACATAGGTCACATCGAAGACTTCTGTGCTCGATATAGCTTACATCGAACTATCCTAAATGCGGCCTCAACAACAAACGATATAACAACAAAAACAACACGAGAAGGTGATGATAGAAAATGTTGAGCAGGGGAGGTCCGCTTGGGCGGTCCCTGTTGCCATGCGCTCCAAGGTCCCAGATATGAAAGGGCTTCCTTCTGCGCAGCCTTGCCTTCTTCGCTTCTCAGTTCAATATATATATATATATATATATATATATATATATATATATATATATACACATTAAAACCAGCACATTGAATATATATATATATATATATATATACACATTAAAACCAGCTAACCATCATCTAATATTAACTTAGACTTCGTTAAGGCATCAGATACGGCTTATTGGACCATGAACATCTTTAGAAACAAATTGAGGAAATTCAATACCGACTGGATAATTTGATGTCGACGTGAGACAGAGGAAACCAAATCAAGCACCGGAAGGGAATAAATTAAGTATATTGGCATCGTATTTAGGCTGCAAAAGATCTCATTACCTTAAATAACATCGAACAACAAGACTCAAATACTCAAACGTGGTTCCAGTCCTCTTATTGAATTGTCTCCTTCCGGCGTGGACATAACTAATTACTTCTATTATCCTTTGAATTTTCTTGTCTGTAAGAAAAACAAGTAATTATCCCAAATTAGATATCGAACCAAAAAATTACTCAGCTCTATACAAAAAAAAATATTTTTGGTGCATAGAATCTTTTAACTGATTTTAACTATGTTTGGGGCGCTGATTCCAATAATGCAATCAGATTTTCTCTATCAGCTCTACTTTTTTAGCTTCACTATACATGAACAGTAGTTTTATTTAAATTTAAAATTCCAATAATATAGATAACACAATCCGACATAGATGTGCTAATGAATTATTTTAGCACGCTTTTCTCCTTATTTCAGAATATTAAACTATTAGCAAGCTATATATAATTGTTGGTAAGAATTAAAAAATAATAACATCTAGTAATGGACTTGTAACAACGCGTTTTAGTATATATATATACATCCAAATACAATGGTGAAAAAACTCTTGGATGAAATTAAAGATTAGTGTTGTTCCATATGGACTCCATGCCTCTGATAGCCAAAAGAATAGTATTACACCGAAAACAATGTTTATTTGTAACCATTATCAATATGAGAGAGTGTACAATGTGCGTGCCAATAAGGCTCAAAAACGGCTAAACGTACGTTTAAGAAAGTTATGTCAGCGTGTTGCTACATTACCCCTAACGGAGAAGAAGGTTTCCATTTTTCTCTTAAGGGTGTAAAATTGAAGAGAAAAGGACTGGAATTTTAAGCCTCTCGCACCACGTAATTAGCCTACCTGAGAATGACATACGAGTTTATGAATGAAAAGTTTAGTTTGAGCTGCAGACTGCCAGGATGTGTTTCACTCAATGTTCATTGTTCATTCATTCCGTTCGGTTTATAAACGTTATATATTTTTTCATCTGATCTTTTTAAATTACTAAAAAATCAAGCGAAAATAATTAGTTTCACCTTTTCTTTCAAAATAAAATATGAGTGAACATTTTTTAGTAGTCTAGTGAGCGAATAAAAACAGACAGAAAACAAAACAGAAGAGCTGAATTGACTGATTATAAATCGAGAATAAAAAGTTTGAAGTTTTCTTATTGTATGTAATTATGAAAAATTGTTTTTTTACTATGATTTATATGATGAGCATTCCAGTTGACAAAATGACTAACTCCAATTACAACATTTTTTCAATAAGATTTTATCACCCCTCATAGTTCAGGATAAAAAGAAATATGATGAAAAAATTGTGCCCTCATGATATTTTGGTTTTCACTTTGTAATGGTAAGTGCAGTCCGACCAAATTACGGCGGGGATATCTTAAGGGAGTTTAAACTGGAAGAAAGGTCGTAAAATAAAAAGTTTCTATGAATCTTTGGTAGTTTCTAAACTTTTGGATCTAATAGGACCATCACAGTAGTCGGCGCTTAAGTTGTACTCGAAATATAGTTTTTTTAACTGATAGATTTTTCAACTATAATCTAATAACTTACTATCTGCTGACTGCTTGGAATTGGCTTATAGGATTCAAAATCACAGAAACCATCAAAACCGATGCATGACTCGACAAAGTTGCAGCGAAATTAATTGTTTATTAACCATTTTCAACCCCCTTTAAAGTATATAGGGTTCCTTATTTTGGCGGACTCTGCAGATATCGAATCTTAATATTGATACCATGTTAAAAGATTCAAGAAAGTGCTAATTTTGTTCTACATTTCCTATATTTTAAAAGTTTTTCTGTTATTAAAGCTACCACACAACTACCGGAGCGAAGCCGGACACCCCAGCTAGTTTGAAATAAAAACGCCTTAAGAAGTGCCCACTTCAGTGAGAATGACCCATATATAGCAAATAAGACCTGTTTTGCGCAAAAGTTAATGTTAGTGCCGCTAGAAAAAATAGATAGACAAAAAAATATATAGACAAAAAATAGTAGTGCCGCTAGAAAAATGTTATCTATATGAACCACCATCATCTTAATGCTATTAAATAGGTTTGTTACTTTCACTTACCTATGTATGAAATATATAGTAAGTGGAAGCATTGCGATCGTGAAAAAATTCGACTTTTCAACGGAAATACGCGTTTTGGGGTCCCTGAGTCCAATTAACCAAGTCCCGCGAAACGGTCTGCGTGTGTGTGTATGTGTGTGTGTGTGTGTGAACAGACTAGCTCAAAAACTATAAATCGTACGAACCTGAAATTAGGGATTTGGTATATGTATATGCCCGTGATGTGACAGCTAAAATTTCATCAAAATTCGTCAAACGGAGGGTGTGCTTTATTTAATAACTTTTTAAGTTTTTTTCGATTTTCTCAAAAACGGCTCTAACGATTTTGATTAAACTGAGTATTTAATCTATATATATGCCCGAGATATGACTGTAAAAATTTTATCAAAATTGATTAACCGGAGGGGGGACTTTACTGAATAAATTTTGTAACATTTTCACGTGTTTTTTTTATTTACTCTAAATCGGCTTTAACGATTTTGATCAAACTGGGTATTTGATGTATTTATATGCCCGAGATATGACTGTAAAAATTTCATCAAAATTGATTTACCGAAGGGGGGACTTTATTTAATAAATTTTGTATCATTTTCACGGGGTTTTTTATTTACTCAAAAACGGCTTTAACGATTAATAAAAATAAGGTATGAATGTAGAAAAATGTGTGATTTTGGGAAATGACAAACAAAACACGTCAATTTCTTATCTAAGTAAGTTGGTAAGTGAAAGTTGTGTGTTGCGCGCACGCACCAGATTTTTTTCCCTTATTTTCATGTATCACTTCAATTTTGATGTTAAACAGTGATATTTTTCAACATAATTTTAATAAAGTTTATCTAAAAGAAAATAACTAATGTAGTTAGATCTCCCGAGAAGAGAATAGCCAATGTGACTTGTAAGGCCGTGGGTGTTGAACTCTGTACGTGTACTTGGAGATATGCGGTCTTGGGTTTAATCATTTCTCGGTAGAGTGGGAAAGAAGTTCTTCATGACATTGCCTTACTGGAAAAGAAACTTATTTATAGTTCTGTCTGTATGCATATGTCCCCCGCTATTATTGGAATTGTGTCTTGCAAAAGTGAAAAAAATTGTTGGATGTTGAAAATGTGTAAAATTTGTAAATACAAACATTATACAATCAACAAATATGCTAACAATTTAATTAAAGAAACAAACAATCGGAAATATCAAAAATCTGGTGCGATGCGCGCAACACACAACTTTCACTTACCAACTTACTTAGATTAGAAATTGACATGTTTTTTAATTGCCATTTCTATGCCTCTACAATTTATCATTTGCGGACGACCAAGTCACCATTGCTCAGGATACAGAAGATGCAGGATACATGTTAAGAAAGCTAAATGAAGAATATAAAAAATGGGGACTAACCATTAATGCTGAGAAGACAGAATTCATGTCATCCAGTAATGAGGACATAGAACTGCGCCCAGGACAGGCTCTGAAAAGAGCCAAACATTTTAAATATCTTGGGTCTATGATTGAATTGGACGGCTCGTGTGATAAAGAAATCAAGAGGAGAATTTCGGATGGGAAAAGGACCATATCGATGCTTAATTCAATACTGTGGAACAAAAATATCATCCCTAAAACAAAAAAAAATATTTATAAAAGTATTGTATTAAGTATAATGACACATGTAGCAGAAACCTGGACCATAAAGGGCAGTCTTCGGAAGAAACTCCTGGCCACCGAAATGGACTACTGGCGCCGAGCGGCAGGAATATCCAGGATGGAAAAGGTGAGAAACGAAACCATTAGAGAAAAAATGGAAGTTGAAAAAAACATTCTGGAAGAAATAGAAAAAAAATGGCTGAAATGGTTTGGTCATCTGAAAAGGATGCCCGAGGAAAGAATGCCAAAAATTGTCCATTCCTGGAAAATAGATGGAAGGAGAAGACGAGGTAGACCAAGGAAAACATGGAATAACGAAGTAGAAGATTCCTTGATGGGGCATGGTCTGCGAGAAGAATGGGCCTAAGACCGAAAAGTCTGGAAGGAGGCAATAGACAATATATAGGTTAAGGAAACCCACCATTGGTGGAAACTCCTGTGAAAAAAAAAATCTATAAATAACATAAAAAAGATGAAATCATTAAAGCCGTTTTTGACTAAACAAAAATAACACGTGATAATGAGACAAAATTTATTAAGTAAAGTGCCCCCTCCAATTAATCAATTTTGATGAAATTGAATGAATTGGAGAATATACATACACCAAATACCGAGTTTCATCAAAATCGTTAAGGCAGTTTTTGAGAAAATGGAAAAAACCTAAAAATTAGACAAAATTCTTTAAATAAAGTACTCCCTCCGTTTGACTAATTTTGATGAAATTTTTGCTTTCACATCGCGTGCACACACATACATCAAATACCCAATTTCAGGTCTGTGCGGTTTATAGGTTTTGAGCTAATCTGTTCACACACAGACCATTTCCCGGGACTTGGTTATTTTAACTCAGAGGACCGCAAAACGTGTATTTCACGATCGCAGTACTTTCCCTTACTATGTATATATTTCATATATAGGTAAGTGAAAGTAAAAACAAGTGAAAGACTAAATTCAAAAGAAAAAATACGTCTTTTAGGATTTTAGCCCTAAACTTTTGAGTAGATTAATGAAGAAAGCCATTCTTGGGTAATGTGACATTTTGTTATTATTATAATCTTAAACATTTTGATGCCGATTTCTTTGTTTACTTTACACTGCACGAACTTCACCCTCATACCTCATACATACCTACCCTCGAACCTACACCTTACGAACCTACACCTTACGAACCTCACCTTCGGACAAGTTCTCCTTCGAAACTTGCCCTACCGACGTGAAGCGAACAGCCATTTATACTTCACGTGAGGTTAAGCAAACCAACATGGCTGACGCACCCAAAGCTAGCTTATGATAAAGAAAAAATCTCCATTATCAATATATTTTATATTATCTGAAAAATAAAAAAATAGGAGACGATTTACAACGTTTCACAAATTACACTAGTATCACAAACAACTCCTGTCATTTAGGAAAAACACAAATCAAAAGTGACACTAGCGCTACCTCCGAACCCAGGCGAACAGATGAAGTACCTAGGACACCCGAACAGTCGACGTGAAGGCTTCACGAAGGTTGTTCGAGGGTGGTGTTCGAAGGTAAAGTTCGTAAGGTGTAAAGGCACCTCTAAGAATGTCTAGGTCAGTGTGTAAGGTCTAATTAGAGACATAAGAGAGGGCATCTACAATTTTCCTTTGTTTAATTAGTATCCCAACTGTCTGTATCTTCTTCTCTAGTGCCAAAAACGACATACGAAAGATTTTTTTTCTTTTTGGGCAGACTTTGCAGGACGTTGAAGCTGGATATGCATTTTTTGAAGGCAGCTATATTCGGAATATTAGTATATAAACATATATAAAATTGTTGGTGGATATTGAAATATTGGAATCAACGTTCCATTTAGATAAGTGTTTTGTACCCGAAGATGTACCAGGGACACTCAAGAGCAGGGGTCCACCGCTTACGACTTATTTGATGAGAAGACGCCACACAAACAAGAGATCCGACAAGAGGTGCCGGAGGATGTATGGTGCGAAGATGATGTCATCAATTTCTTCGTCCCCTGATTGAGCAGAATGGAATTGAGTTTCGAGATCTCATTTAGCGCCATCAATCATGGATCCTCTGATTCGAGATGTACCGCCCGCGGAGATGGCGGCGCGCAAGAAGTGGACGGGGGTGACACGATAATTCTTGGAGGTCCGGGGAAAAGAAGTTGGTTGAAGACCACTTTTTTCATATCAAGTATTAATATGTCTGTGCTGTACCTGCAAGGAGTAAACTAAGTGATAATATTTTGAGTAGATAAAGGGATAATGCTTTCAAACACTTTGAAGTTTCATTTCCCCGGAATTATGTACGTCATAGGAAATATGATCGAAAGTTTAGATATATATACAGTACCTGTCAAAGGGGTCACCTGTGGTGTAGTGGTTAGCATAGAGACCTACAATCCTAAAGGTTCGCGTCCCGAGGTGGCCCCAGGATTTTTTAATGGGAGAAAAAATCCTTGTCTATGCCGTCCCTCGGATAGGACGTAAAATGGAGGTCCCGAGCCTGTACGATGTCAGGTACTCGTTAAAGATCCTTTATCCTATTTTTACCAGGTTAAGCAAAATTTAGGGCTACCCCTGTAGCATCGTCCGATTAGCCTTAGCGGCATAAAGTGATGTTAAAACAACTTCTATTCGTCAAAGTTTTCATTTAGGAACGTTAGAACCCACCAAAATTATCGACTTTTGTTGTAAAAGTACATTACTGGTTTTAACCATTCGGCGCAAAATTTAATCTTCTTTGATTTGTGATAGAATGATAAATTATCATGACATTCAGTCAAAAGTTTTTTATTTGAAGAGCCTACGTTTCGATCCAAAGATGCGGATCTTCTTCAAGGACTAAAATGAAGACAAATATATGAGCAACATGTAATGTATTGTAACGTAAAATTTAAAAAAAAAAAAATTAAAAAAATATGAATTGATTACCCAGACGGTTTGTCGGAACAAACTAAGCGGTTGGAGTGAACTCGAGATTTTTCGAGCCCCATCTACTGCGTTCCATGAGATTCGACAACGTTCTAGACCTTCCTTACAGCTATATATAAGGAGCGATTGACTGAACAGTCTTAGTCTGTGTCTTGACTGTGAAGATCTTGTCATATTGTGTGCTATAAAGTTATGATTTCTGTAACCTGCTCGAATATTCACGTTGTTTTAATTACGTGTGGCATTTGATAATTGTATATTTTTGTTGAATAAATATTTCTTAACCCACAGAAGTGTTACAGTATCATTGCTAGAAAATGAGAATGATTACTATTATTATATTATGTTAACCAGTTACGCACCCATGTCATGTACACACACCATCTTCCAGCAATGATACTTTACTCATATTCATATTTGTCTTCATTTCAGCCTTAATGAAGATCCGCCCTGTTGGGTTTTCCGAATTATAAGGAAAAAAAAGGAAATTTTCCATTTTCGAGGGCCTCCATTTATAGTACGGACTCTTGACTACTTTAATGGTAATACTACAAGCATTAAAAAAATCGCAATATAACTTTTCTTGAAATAATGTATATTTTTTTCTAAAGGGCTTTAGGTCTTTTATTTATTTTTTTCCTAAGGCGCTAAGATGTTTCGGACAGCCCCTGGAAGTTATTTTTAGGGATGAGTGATGGAGGTACAGCCTCCTGGAAACTTGACCTGGGGACCTTGCTGTGTCATTTCTTGGTTTAAAGTTCGATATGAGGCTAAGTGTTAAACGGGGTTAAAACCTATTCTACCTGCAACCCATTACTGGCCTTATTTTCAGTGAATTCAAGTATTTTTCATTTAAAAGTATTTTTATTTAATGAAAGAATAGTGTAAACCGTACAGTTATTGACACCCTCAGACTACATTTTTGTGTGGTGAAATTAAAAAAAAAAATACTTTTTATGAAGGGATCAAATAGAAACTTCATATAGCTCTCTTTATCCATCCTCCTTAAGACTCAAGAGGTTTTTTTTGGGCCAAAAGTTCAATAGTTTTACAATATGGCAATAATTATTGTTAAAGGTGCCAAATCTAGTTATTGACACCCTGTGGATTTAATTATGAAATCTTCCCTATGGCTAGTTTGTTAAAGTCTTACTTCATAGATGACTTAGAGGACCTTTCAAACATTAGATTCATCTATATTTTGAAATAAAATTAGTACTTGTTTACTTATTTCTTTAAGTTAAAGTTGGAGTGTCAATAACTGTATGGTTCATCCTAAGTCCATTTAGAAAAAATAATAAAGAGAGGCAAGGAAATGATTAAAAAAAATGTTAGTATATGATGCAAACTTACAATTTCTGAAACTGAAACAACCTGTCAAAATATGAACGCCTTCACCTAAACCTATGATTAATCTTATAGATAGATTGGTGAATGTCAATCTTCAATATCTTTTACTTAAACATTACATATTAAAATAGTTTAACGCCAACGTTTCAGACAATTTCCTCCATCCTTCAAGGCAATATTTTCCTATTTCATATTTTCTTCTCATTTTTTGGTGGCTTGGTAACAATTATCTTATATTCTATATTTCTTTCATTTGTCCATTACAACTGTAGTAGGTCACACTTTTTAAGGATATTTTTCCCTTTTTGTAAAGTATTAAAATTACTACCACGTACATAGACCTATTTCTTAAAAAATAATCCGTAAAAATGTGAACTGTTACAGCGGAAATGGACAAGTGAAAGAAATATAGAATATAAGATAATTGACCATGCCACCAAAAAATGAGAAGAAATTATGAAATAGGAGAATATTGCCCTGAAGATGGACGAAATTGTCTGAAACGTTGGCGTCTATGACTATTTTAATATGTAATGTTAAAATAAAAGATCTTATTGGAAGATTGGTATTCACCAATCTATCTGTAAGATTGGTCATAAGTTTAGGTGAAGGGGTTCATATTTTGACAGCTTGTTTCAGTTACGAAATTGTAAGTTTGCATCAGATACTAATATTTTTTTTCATCGTTTCCTTGCCTCTCTTTATTATTTTTTCTAAATGGACATATCCTTACATTATATAAAAATACTTCTTAAATTTTGCCTATCCAGGCATAATAAGGATAGGGATCTTTAACGAGTACCTTCATTTTAGCTCTATTTTTTATTTAGCTCGGGACCTCCATTTTACGTCCTATCCTAGGGACGGCATAGCCAAGGATTTTTTACTCCCATTAAAAAATTCTATAACCTCGGGACGCGAACCCGCAACCTTTAGTATACTAGGTTCCCATGCTAACCACTACACCACAGGTGACCCGTATTTATAATTTTATTCATATGATGTTTGAAATGTTACCTCTTGAGTTAATGATGGTGGCTCCACCGTATTCTACCTCTTTAGTTAGGATTATTTTATTAATTGTGAATTGAAGATTGTGAATTAAATAAAAGTGAGTCTAAACCTTTGACTGGTACTGTATATATATATCTCGAGGTGACAAATAGGAATTGCTATACAATTACCCATTATTATAATGCCCTTATTGGAAAGTAATGAGCCCCCCTCAGACAGGTTTGTTCGGACCTGCTCTCCCAGGACTACCCCAGCCAGCTTTACAAAGCCGCCGCCCTGGTGGTGAGGTGCTACATCCCGAACAACGGGGGATGTCAGCGCATTGTCCGTCCGTCCGTCAGAGAGGAAGCCTTCCCATCCACTCTTGCTAAATCGGAACTCGGGCGATCCCATGGGGGTGTGCCTTTCGCAACCCCGGGAAGTTCCTGACAGTTTGCTCCCTTCCTCCTATTGTATCCATTGTTATTTATATTTGTTTACCCCCTTCATGTCGAAGGAATAGAGTTCTGAAGGAGATGTGAGAAGTAGGAAAGAACTGTGAAAAACTTGTTTACAATTGTATCTGGGCCACTCCATCAAAAAGAAGTAGGCATTAGGAACGGAATTATATACTGCACGCACGTGGAGCGCAACGAGTTTGATTTCTGAATCTGCTTTGATTTCCGTATTCAAAAAAAGCAAAATGATCCGTTGATACACCAATTGATGATGAATCCATAATATGATTGGGTTTTTATTTATGGTAAGGTCTGGTTGGCTGCTGTTAAACAGCCCGGGAGAACGTTTCCCCCAAATAATTTGGCAGGAGGGGACTGCCCCCCAGTATAAAAATTAAATAAATAATTTATTTTTGAAGAGAAAAGATTTGGCTCCGCCGGGAGTCGAACCCGGGTCTTCCGCGTGACATGCTAACCATTGCACCACGGAGCCCGCTTCCAAACGGTGCCAAATTCTTCATCTTCACAGACACCTCTCCCACGATCTCGCAAGTTTTGTGAGTATTTACGGGAGATGGACAATTTTTGTCCAATTTTGGGCATCTCTTGACGTTCGTCAATTTTTAAATTATTACCCACAATAATGTTAATTTAACAATAAGGTTACCCACAATAATGATTAAATTAATATAAAACAATTTAAAAATTGACGAACAAAACTTGCGAGATCGTGGGAGATGTGTCTGTGAAGAGAAAGGATTTGGCACCGTTTGGAAGCGGGCTCCGTGGTGCAATGGTTAGCATACCGCGCATGTCACGCGGAAGACCCGGGTACCAAATCTTTTCGGGCGGAGCAAAATCTTTTCTCTTCAAAAATAATTCATTTAAAATAAATTAAAAACAAAGTGGTTACCCATAATAATGATTAAATTAATATAACAATTAAATAAAAATCTGGTAACTCTCATGGGCGGATCCAGCCGACTGTTAAGGGGGGGGGTTGCTGTCTTAAAGGGGGGGCTGCAGCCTGCAAAGCCCTTCCTTCATTTGGATCTGCCAATCAGCTTTTTTACCTATATGTATCTTTCCCACACCTACAATTCTTCTTGTTCTGCATATTATTTGTTCTTTAACTTGTTTCCTTACCATAAGGAAAGTCAAATTCTATCTTTTAATGACGAAAATTTTTCCAAAGGGAGGGGCTGCAGCCCCCACAGCCCCCCCCCCCCCCTGGATCCGCCAATGGTAACTCTTAGCCTCAATAGAAAACCCTGGAGCCAAGGTAACAGTGCTATCTGTACACTCTGCAACCTAGGAGAATCGGAGGATGTTTTTCATTTCATAGCTGTCTGTCCGATCCTCAGCGAATTTAGAAGTGAGGTGTTTGGAAAGAATAGACTATCGGAAAGTGAAGTGAAATTTTTATTAAATGGAGAGAACTATCACTTACTCTACCAATATGTAAAAAAAGAGCAATAGCCTTTAAATTTGGTTATTCTTAGATCTAGGTTCTTGATTTTTGTGTTTACTTTGTTGTCTTATCATATTTCTTTTGTACATTTAAAATAATTTCTTTAGTTGCTTCAAAAAATTAAGTCACTGTAGCTGATGGGCTTATCCCAAGCTTTAAGTAAATTTATTTATTTTGTTTGGTTATTTTGTAAACATGAAAGAAATAGAATTAACTTAATTCAATTCAATTCATTCATTCATAAAAATCTGGTTTCAAGAATTTATCCATTCTAATTTAATATAATATTATTGGGTTGTCCGGAAAGTTCGTAGAGAAATTTGGACAATAATTAAAATTGATGAATATCTTAAAATTTATTTATTTAATCTACAAAATAGTTACCACCGTTAGCGATTACCCTTTCCCAACGGCTTGGAAGGTCCATTATCCTTTTTTTCTAAAAATCACTGGTCTTAATCCTGAAGAACAATAAAAGGTCCGTTTTGACGTCATCTTCTGAAGAGTAGGATTTGCCTTGTAGAAAATCTTCGAAGGAACGGAAAAGATGGAAATCCGAAGGAGCAATGTCAGGAGATTACGGCGGGTGAGGTAAAACCCTCCCATCTGAACCTTAATAACTTTTGCCGAGTCCTTAAAGACACATAGGGCCTAGCGTTGTCTTGGTTGAATAGCACTCCAACTTCTTTGCCAACTCTGGCCGTTTCTCTCGGTCGATTTGCAGGCTCTTAACTCCGTACCTATCTCGCGGACAGTTATTCGTGGATTGTTTGCGATGACCGTCATAATATCCTCGATGTCAAGAGTTGAACTCCGGTCAGCCCGGGGTTGGTCTTCCGAATTGAAATCTGCTGATCTAAACCGCGAAAACCACTTCTGAACCGTGCTATCAGCAATTGAATCGCTGCCATACACGGTACGAATCTTTCTTGCAGTTTGGGCTGCGTTTTTCCCTTTTTTAAAAACGAACAGGATATGTATATAATATGCCGAAAATGAACTGAATCGTCACTCATGTTGATTTGCAATAAACTACACTCCCGAGCCTTAATAAAGAAGAATTCAGTGTGTAAACATAGTTAATTCCATGAGGATTAAAGGCATATAAATAAACATTAGCGTCATTTTTAGTAGAAAAAATAAAAGGCAAATTTTATTTTAAAAATCTTAACGAACTTTTCGGACAACCCAATACTTAATTCCAGCAAACGCTATTGATTTATTATACTCATTCGATAATTTATTTTCACAAATTTCTTTCTAAAAGCATCGTCAGGCCTATTGTTTATTTGACGGAATATATAATTTTTATTTTAGCTTAAACCGTATTGTTTTATAAATTCTGTATAAAATTTGGATCGCTGCCATTGTTCACCATTTCTTTTTTACTTTCACTTACCTATATATGAAATATATAGGTAAGTGAAAGTAAATAAAAAGTAAAGTGGAAGTATTGCGAAGTAAAGTAAAAAGTAAGTAAGTAAAAGTGGAAGTATTGTGAAGTAAAGTAAAAAGTAAGTGGAAGTATTGCGATCGTGAAAATTTTCGACTTCCGGTTTTCAACGGAAATACACGTTTTGGGACCCCCTGAGTCGAAATAACCAAGTCCCGCGAAATGGTCTGTGTGTGTGTGTGTGTGTGTGTGTGTGTGTGTGTGTGTGTGTGTGTGTGTGTGTGTGTGTGTGTGTGTGTGTGTGTGTATGTGAACAGACTAGCTCAAAAACTATAAACCGTGGGAACCTGAAATTGGGTATTTAGTGTGGGTATATGCCCGCAATGTGACAGCAAAAATTTCATCAAAATTGCTCAAAGGGATGGGGTACTTTATTTAATAACTGTGTACGTTTTTTTCGATTTTCTCAAAAACGGCTCTAACGATTTTGATTAAACTGAGTATTTGATCGATTTATATGCCCGAAATATGACTGTAAAAATTTCATCAAAATTGATTAACCGGAGGGGGGACTTTACTTAATAAATTTTGTATCATTTTCACGTGTTTTTTTATTTACTCAAAAACGGCTTTAAAGATTAACAAAAATAAGATATGAATTTAGAAAAATGTGTGACTTTGGGAAATGATAATTAGCAAAACACGTCAATTTCTAATCTAAGTAAGTTGGTAAGTGAAAGTTGTGTGTTGCGCGCACGCACCAGATTTTTTTTAAGCCTAGCTGCTTGATACTACTTTCCTTCAACTCGATGAAAGTTATTGAAGCTGATGGAAAGTAATGAAAATTATTAGGGTCAGGAGAAGAGTTTAAGCCCACATCATTCAACATGAAGCCTTGACAACTACCTATATTTTAACTGATACATAAATTGACAATCGGATGATTAATTAAATGTCCCAACAGTTGTTTTTAGGCATTATTATTTCAAATTTTAGCCTCTAGAATTTCTACCTACCCTATCTATTGAGGGTATTGAATTTCTTCAAATGTTTACATTTTTTTTGGATGATCTCAAAAACGGATTTAATGATTTTGATCAAATAAGTCATTTTTAATGAAAATTAGGTCTTCTTTATTATAAGGTAAGCTTTATCAATATTAAAATGTTCTGAGGGGGACTTAAATGGGGAGGGGCCTTTTTTTTTCCTGTAAATTACCTTTTTTTTGTTTTTATGGAGATATAAACTGTCTCTCGTTACGCCTAAAAATAAGAAATGGCTAAATATAAAATATGAAAAAAATCAAGTAAACATATAGAGCAGAAAAAAAGAAAAATATTCCGTCATCCGAAAGACCATTGTTTATAATTAAAGCCATTTAATGGAAATTATTTATTTCATTGTAACTAAATGAAGTTTTCAACAACTGCATAGAAAATTATAAAATCAGACAACTTGAAATATTATGCTTGGATTGCCGCATTATCACAGGTAAGAACGTTTATTTAATAATAGAAAAAAATTAGTGTACTTTAGTGAGCAAATAAAAACAAAAATTAGAATTGAATGTAGAAAAATGTGTGACTTTGAGAAATGATAATTAACAAAACACGTCAATTTCTAGTCTAAGTAAGTTGTAAGTGAAAGTAGTATGATGCACACTAGATTTTTTCATCTTATTTAGAAGTAAGGGATGTCGTAGCATACGTACAATGAGAATGCCCAATCTTCAGCTATAAACATATTCTTCTAACTAATATCTAAATTATTCAGTAAAACTCTTAAGACCATGAATTGTGTTATGGGAAGGAACTTAATGAAAACATTATTTATAAAAAGAATTATATTACATTGATTTCTTAAGAATATGCGTTAATGCTTAGATAAAGACATACTTCAATCTCTTTCTTCATTCTTTTATTTTACAAGTTCTCTGATAGGAACATCTCCTCAGATCCGAAGAAGACAGAAGACACGAGGCAGGGCATGTTGCACAAG
Organism: Aelia acuminata; assembly: GCA_911387785.2. Lineage (NCBI taxonomy): Eukaryota > Metazoa > Arthropoda > Insecta > Hemiptera > Pentatomidae > Aelia > Aelia acuminata. The sequence goes on along the minus strand of OU426981.1, from coordinate 151,477,322 downwards.
AATGCAGGCTATGCACCAGAGGGGTCATTCATCGACGGTGCTGCGCTTCGACTGATTGTAAGTGCACTTACCTTTCAACCGGATCGCTCTTCATTATATTTAGTTTTGATATATTTCTTTGTCTACAAAGAGAATAATTTAGAAAATTAATCTTAAATTCCTCAATATCAAGAATCATATTTCGAGCTGATTATGATGCGATGGGAGTAGAAAAAAGGGATGGATGATCTTGAGTTTAAAAAAAAAAAAAAAAATGTTTTTTTTTCATTTTAAACACCATCTAATACAAAAGGAACCTTAAGATATTTAAGGAGATCCTGAATTGAAAATGTGGGTCTTTTCTACATTAAGGCTGCGAGTAATTTTTACTTTCACTTACCTATATATGAAATATATAGTAAGTGGAAGTATTGCGATCGTGAAAAATTTCGAATTCCGGTTTTCAACGGAAATACACGTTTTGGGGCACCCTGAGTCGAAATGACCAAGTCCCGCGAAATGGTCTGTGTGTGTGTGTGTCTGTGTGTGAACAGACTAGCTCAAAACCTATTAACCGTGGGAACCTGAAATTGGGTATTTAGTGTAGGTATATGCCCGCGATGTGACAGCAAAAATTTCATCAAAATTGATCAACCGGCGGAGGGACTTAATAAATTTTGTATCATTTTCACGTGTACATATTTTTTTTTTTACTAAAAAACGGCTTTAAAGATTTTGAAGAAACTGGGTATTTGATGTATGTATATACCAAATATGTAAAAGCCAACATTTTATCAAAATTGGTCCAACTGAAGGGGCACTTTATTTCATGACTTTTTTCCATTTTTACTTTTCTTTCGATTATCTCAAAAACAGCTTTAACTATTTTTTTCAAATTCGTCATGTTTAATGAAAATTAGGTTTTCTTTAATATCAGGTAAGCTTTATCATTATTAAAATGTTCTGAGGGGGCTTTTTTTTTTGGGGGGGGGGGGGCCTTTTTTGTTTGTTTCTTTCTTTCTTATAAAGTACCTTTGTTTTTGTTTACATGGAGAAATTAACTGTCTCTCGTTACGCCTAAAAATAAGAAATGGCTAAATATGAGATATGATAAAAATAAAGAAAACATAAAGAGGAGAAAAAAAGAAAAATATTCAGTCAACTCATAAAACTCGTTGACCCCACGCATGCGGAGTACGCCTTTAATGACAGACCATTGTTCATAATTAAAGCCGTTCTGTTCATTTGAGAATCTATATATATAATTTCTAATCTAAGTAAGTTGGTAAGGGAAAGTTGTGTGTTGCGCGCACGCACCAGATTTTTTTTTATCAAATGATTACTTTAAACAGTTAATCATTCTTTTTATAAAAATAAGTTAAAGCATATAGCACCTACAAACTGTATTAAAGAGTTTATCCCCTGTGTGAAATGAATAGAGAGATGAATTTATTTGAATTAATTTTGTTGTGTAAAGGAGAAGATAATGTATTACATATATTTTTTTTCAAGATAAAGACGTCTTACCTAAATTTAAAAACTGTGATCCAGGTCACAATATGAAATTGAACTTTAAACAAAAAAATCTGGTGCGTGCGCGCAACACACAACTTTCACTTACCAACTTACTTAGATTAGAAATTGACGTGTTTTGCTAAATATCATTTTTCAAATTCACACATTTGTCTACATTCATATCTTATTTTTGTTAATCGTTAAAGCCGTTTTTGAGTAAATAAAAAAAACACGTGAAAATGATACAAAATTTATTAAGTAAAGTCCCCCCTCCGGTTAATCAATTTTGATGAAATTTTAACAGTCATATCTCGGGCATGTACATACATCAAATACCCAGTTTGATCAAAATCGTTAAAGCCGATTTAGAGTAAATAAAAAAAAATACGTGAAAATGTTACAACATTTATTAAGTAAAGTCCCCCCTCCGGTCAATCAATTTTGATGAAATTTTTACAGTCATATCTCGGGCATATTAGTACATCAAATACTTAGTTTAATCAAAATCGTTAGAGCCGTTTTTGAGAAAATCGAAAAAAACCTAAAAAGTTATTAAGTAAAGTACCCCCTCCCTTTAAGTAATTTTGATGAAATTTATGCTGTCACATCGCGGGCATATACCTACACTAAATACCCAATTTCATGATCGCGCGGTTTATAGTTTTTGAGCTAGACTGTTCACACACACACACACACACACAGACACACACACACAGACCATTTCGCGGGACTTGGTCATTTCGACTCAGGGGACCCCAAAACGTGTATTTCCGTTGAAAACCGGAAGTCGAAATTTTTCACGATCGCAATACTTCAACTTACTATATATTTCATATATAGGTAAGTGAAAGTAAAAATCTGGTGCGTGCGCGCAACACACAACTTTCACTTACCAACTTACTTAGATTAGAAATTGACGTGTTTTGCTAATTATCATTTCCCAAAGTCACACATTTTTCTACATTCATATCTTATTTTTGTTAATCGTTAAAGCCGTCTTTGAGTAAATAAAAAAACCCGTGAAAATGATACAAAATTTATTAAGTAAAGTCCCCCCTCCCGTAGATCAATTTTGATGAAATTTTTACAGTCGTATCTCGGGCATATAAATACATCAAATACCCAGTTTGATCAAAAATGCTTAAAGCCGTTTTTGAGTAAATAAAAAAAACACGTGAAAATGATACAAAATTTATTATTTTAATCAATTTATTTATTATTACAAAATTTATTTATATAATCAATTAATCCTCCGGTTAATCAATTTTGATGAAATTTTAACAGTCATATCTCGAGCATATAAATAGATCAAATACTCAGTTTAATCAAAATCGTTAGAGCCGTTTTTGAGAAAATCGAAAAAAACGTAAAAAGTTATTAAATAAAGTACCCCCTCCCTTTGAGCAATTTTGATGAAATGTTTGCTGTCACATCGCGGGCATATACCTACACTAAATACCCAATTTCAGGTTCCCACGAATTATAGTTTTTGAGCTAGTCTGTTCACACACAGACACACAGACACACACACACACACACACACACACACAGACCATTTCGCGGGACTTGGTTATTTCGACTCAGGGAGTCCCAAAACGTGTATTTCCGTTGAAAACCGGAAGTCGAAAATTTTCACGATCGCAATACTTCCACTTACTATATATTTCATATATAGGTAAGTGAAAGTAAAAATGTGGGTTTGCAATATGAGAAGTTGCACAACCTCAAAAGGTCTATTCTCAAATACATGGTTTGAACAACATACCAGGTGTGTAAATATGAAACCAGAATTCGCCAATGATAGGAGTTAGCAGTCAATATAATCTTCTAACTAATCCGTCAGTGGTGTTATCTGCCTTTGCCTACATGTAATAAAGAGATCCAATTGATACCAACATCAGTTTCATTCTATAACCGTGTTTTTAGTGGCGTTGAACATGTCGACTTTTGTGCCAACAAATCAAGATTTGCGGACAGCATTTATTTTCCGTTTCCTTTTAAAAAAAATTGGAGCATTATCGCATAGGATGCTTGTTGAAGCTTACGGGGAGCATGCCCTAGGCAAATCTCAATGTTTCGATTGGTTCAAAAAATTTAAAGATGGATTTCGATAAAAGAAACAAAGACCGTGGAAAACCACAAAAAAAAAAAAAAAACATTGAAAACGCTGATTCGGAAGCGTTTGTTGGACAATTATTACATGTGACACCGTCTCCATTTGTTTGAAAGGCATGGAAAAGATCCAGAAGGTCGGAAAATGGGTACCTCACCAACTGAATGACAGGCAGCAGGAAGCTCGAAAAACCTCATGGCAAATGCTGCTCGCCAGGTACAGAAAAAAAGGCATTTCTTCATCAAATTGTGACTGGTGATGAAAAGTGAATTTACTTCGAGAATCCTAAGCGTAAAAAATCCTGGGTAACTCCTGGTGAACCATCGGCATCGCTTGGGGAGGAAGAAAATGCTCTGTGTCTGGTGTGATCAGATGGGTGTAACCAACTACTATGAGCTGCTGTTAATACGGAACGCTACCTACAACAGATGATAAATTTGAATAAAAATTTGCGCTAAAAAGTCCCAAATATCAAGAAAGGTCACACAAAGTGATCTGATGATCCCATCACATTCGGCTAAACGGACCAAGGAAACGATCCAAGTGTTTGGTTGGTAAATTCTTCCGCATGCGGCTTATTCACCAGATTTGGCCCCATCCGATTACCACCTATTTGCTTCGATGGGACAAGCACTAGCTGAGCAGCGCTTCACTTCTTATGAAAATGTACGAAATTGGTTAAGTGATTGGTTTGACTCAGAAGAGGAAGCATTATTTTGGCGGGGAATCCACAAATTGCCTGAATGATGGGAAAAATGCATAGATAGCGAAGGACAGTACTTCGAATAAAAAAGTATGTATCATTTTTACACAATCAACTCTTATTTGCTATTGGAAAAATTCCGGTTTCATATTTACACATCTGGTACATACATATACGTGACTAAAATGCGAAATAGAAAAGAGTGTGGCTCAAGAAGAGATCTCTAAGATTCTAATTTGTGCGAGTTTTTATGGAGACAGAGACACACAAATTTATTTCATCAATTCCAATTTTGTAAAACAGTGAAAATTCACATCTTACATTATGATGTCAATTCATTACAACATTCACAATGCTTCGAGGCTTTAATGCCTCATTTTCAGGTATACTCCTCTCTAATCACAATTAACAATATTTTAGTATAATATTAACACATGTGTTATTAAATAACTGCATGATAAACCACTTATAATGTAAAAAAATAACTCGTGTGGGTAAAGTAAAAAAGATCCGAAGTTTCCTCCTCAGCTGAAGACGGAACACAGTGACCTATAGCCGTTGATATGGGCGGCATGTTGAATGAGGGCTGTGCCCCGACAGACACCTAGGCCTATAAACCAGCCATCTTCTTCATTGAGGTACAGTCTGCCTCCTTCAGGAATGCCGCCGACACCTCGCCCAGACTGTACCGTCTTGTAATTAGTAAGAATGGTTGAGTAATATATAGAAGAGGAGGCAAGAAGTGGAGGCACAATGGAAAACCAATCAGCTCCGCTGGAAGCAAAAACTATAATCAATCACCCGCCATAACTGAGCCAAATTTAGACCCTCTTCGGTATCCCTTTGTAGCAGCGTTTACGATTCTATCGGCGACTAATTGGAGCGAGTAGATATTTCTTACGAGTTATCGCTCTTCTAACCTTGTTCTCCTCCAAGGTACTTAAGGTACCGGATTGTTGGGTTAGAACACGGACGATAATAACACTCGCCTTTTTGGAGGTCGCTCTTTCAATATCAGTAATTTATTGGACTCTATAATCTTCTACATTAAATGATATCAGCTTTTACATTCGTATTATAGAGAATTATAATAATTGCTATTTGTAGATTATAGACCGCTGTGGGTCATAATGATTGTCAGTCAAACCATTGCTTTTTTTTTTTTTAATATTTTACTTATTTTAATTTCTGTGTTTTTGAAATGATGATGTCTATTTCAATATATAACACCTGAAATACAGTCGTCTTTCAAGGGGGGGGGGGGCGAAAGGAAAATTTAATAAATTTATTCCTCAAGGACTTTTTTTTTGTCGGTACGCCATAACTTCCTTAATACTTCATCAAATTTCATGGGTGAGGCATCATTAGAATATACAAATCACTCAGTTCGCCTTCAATTGCGAGTTATACACCGGCTTTTGCGAGAAATCAAAATGATCATAGAGATTTCTAAATGGTGTCAATCTTTTCAGGTTTTCAAGGAGACAATTATCGATCGTATACATCTTTTCGATTAACCACTTCGTTTGCGAGTTGTAAGTGAAAAACTGCAATTCTCAGCGAAAGTTTCAAAATAATCGCAGGGCTTTTCCGAAGGGTCGAAGGGCAATGCATATTTGCTAATGCGTTTGCCCACTCGACTACCTCGCCCCAAAGAATTAATAAATAATCGGGGATTCGAGCTCCGCTTTGAAATATATATTTGCTTTTAAGTATGGCTAATATCCTAAACTCCATCTTCCACATATCTTGGAGTACATTATCTTCAGTGGTTCTTGGGTTTCTCTCTACTTCTACTTCTATTTCAACTTATAATATTGAGAATCATACCTCTACTAAGTTATACATTTCTGTAAGTGGAAATATACCTTAAGTTAGTGGTCTGTTATACATGCATGTTTTATAATGACGGTAAATATAATTTCTAAGTGAGCAAGCAATAGTAGCTTTTAAGTACCCATTTCCCGGGTGGAAGGGTTGTTGTGGCGGGAGCTGTATGTAAATATCACCAAGACCTCCACGCGAAGATGGTCGACTGGCAAGTAAGAGGAAAGAAATTTAACTAGAGCCTAGACGTAAATATTTTATGTAATTGAAAATGCATTATGAAGAAGAGTGAATCGATATGAAATTAAATTAAGTATTGCAAGAAGATGCAGGTATTCTAATAAGGAAACACACAACTTTCACTTACCAAGATTAGAAATTGACGTGCTTTTATAATTGCCATTTCTCAAAGTCACATATTTTTCCACATTCATCTCTTATTTTTCTTTTTATTTGCTCTCAGGAGTACACTAACTTTTTTTATTACTAAATAAAAGTTGTTACTTGCGATCATAGGCGTACCCAGCTAGGGGCAGGGGGGCAGCTGCCACCCCCCCCCCCTGGAAGGCTGGAAGCAATTTTTAGGCTTTCAGTGCTCGAAACAATAGTAGAATAATTTTTTTCAAGCAAATAATTGTAATAACTTAGTTGATAAATCACTGCTAAAATTATACATAATTTTGGTTTCATTCACCTTTTCCGCGATAAGATGTTACAACCTGACCGAACATAGCTTGCCTCCCCCCCCCCCCCCCAGTTTTGAACCTGGGTACGCCCTTGCTTGCGATAATTCGGTAATGCAAGCGTAATAATCCAAGTCGTCGGATTTCATAATTCTCTATGTAATTGTTGAAAATTTCATTTTGTTACCATGAAACAAATCATTTACATTAAACGAACAGAACGGCTTAATATAAACAATGCTTTAAAGGCTTACTCCGCATGCTTGATCTCAACGTGTTTTATGAGTTGACGGAATATTTTTCTTTTTTTCTTCTGTATATGTTTACTTGATTTTTTTCATATTTCATATTTAGCCCTTTCTTATTTTTAGGCGAAACGAAAGACAGATAATTTCTCCATATAAACAAATACAAAGGTACTCTATAGGAAAACAAAAAAGGGCCCTTCTCCATTTAAGCCCCCTCAGAACATTTTAATACTGATAAAGTTTACCTTACATTAAAGAAGACTTGATTTTCATTAAACGTGACGAATTTAAACAGAGTCATTAAAGCCGTTTTTGAGATAATCGAACAATACGTAAAAATTGGAAAAACAACATTACGAAATAAAGTGCCCCCTGCGTTTGAACAATTTTGATGAAATTTTAGCTGTCACATACACCAAATACCCAATTTCAGGTTCGTACGGTTTATAGTTTCTGAGCTAGTCTATTAAAATAACATACACACACACATTTCGCGGGACTTGGTTACTTTGACCCAGGGGACCCTAAAACCTGTATTTCCGCAATACTTTTCCTTACTATATATTTCATATACAGGTAAGTGAAAGTAAAAAATTGCTTAGTCTTTTTCATATTGATTTTTGTATGACCCACAATGACATTGAAGACCTGAAAAAGTTTCTAACCAGCTTTTGTATCATCTAATTTTATGATATGATTATACAAAAGTGATAATGCGATCACTTTTCATTGTTTTATTTAATTTTTTTATTGCTCTAACATTTTCTTGTCATGCATATCTTTATTTTTAAATATTTCAATATCAAATATTCTGATCAGTAATTAGTAATTAATTTTCATAAATATATTTTTTCCTTCATATATTTTCATTGGTTGCTATCTTTTTTCATACTTAGTCCTGAAGAAGACCTGAATCTCGGGTCGAAACGTCGGCACAATATATGTTATTGCACTTGTATTGTTTTATTTGACCGTACCCCAACCATTTCCATCACACTAGTTTATTTTAATGATTTTAATTATTGCAACAGTTTATGTATCGTATAAAAGTGGAATTGACTAATGAATGTCTACTAGCGACCATCGAAGATCACATTTCTCTTAACATTTATCTCTACAAATTTATTTTTATCGCTTCAAATTCTCGAAAGGTGTTTGATTAAAGCCATCAAACGGATAATAAAACACATTCGGACCGAAGAAATGAGGGTTTTTACGATTACGATTGCTTTTAATTGCTTCCTTTAAAGATTTGCAAGGGGTAGGCATTTGTTTTATTGTTTTTTAATAGATCAATTATTGATATAGGGTTATTTACTTTATACATTTAAAAATAATGATTTCTCTCTTAATCGCTTGCAATAGTTAATAGTAATATTGGATAAATTCATCATGGCCCCTGAAATTAATCATTTTGATGAAATTTTGACTGTCATATCGCGGGCATATACATACAACCAATACCGAGTTTAATCAACATTGTCAGGGCCGATTTTCAGAAAATCAAGAAAAACATAAAAATTAGAAAAAATTCTTTAAATAAAGCACCCCCTCCGTTTTACCAATTTTCATGAAATGTTTGCTGTCACATCGCAGGCATATACATACATCAAATACCCAATTTCAGTTTTGTACGGCTGATAGTTTTTGAGATAGTCTGTTCACACAAACAGACCATTTCGCGGGACTTGGTTTCATATTTCATATATAGGTAAGTGAAAGTAAAAATGATATGAACAAAATAAATAATTCTAGATGAAAACAGATGACTGTTGCAATCTTGATCTGTTTAAGTTTTTTCAAAACCTCTTTGTTTGGACGCCTCTGATAATCCACTTTGTTAGTTGTGTGATATGCGCACCTCACGCGGAAGATTTTTTATTTAAGTTTGTTTTAGATCTATAAATATTGTAACTTGAAAGACAAAACATATGATTTAAAAGAAGTCTTATAAAAGGGGTATTTAGATAGAAGGGGCGATTACCATTTAAAACATATTGAAAAGAGTTCAAGAATTTTTGTGAAACAACTATTCTAGTATCTTTGTTCGTGACCTTCTAAGCTTGTCGAGAATCATGTAGAATGTTCTAATTAAAACCGTAAATGTAGACCATAGGATATTTTATTCCTATTTTTCTAGAGGGATTGGCCTAACTAAATTCATAACAAAGATTACCCTAACATCAATCTATTGGTAAACAGTGTCAATAATATAATTTTTTTGTCTTAAACTGTCAACTATTGGTACAATTACCCTATATAAGGGAGGAAAAAAGAAAAAATTTCGCCAAGATTAAAATTTTTATTTCCCTTAAAAAGTGCAGTAATATATCAATATACCGCCTTTGTTATGGAGATACCTACTTTAAACAAATTAAAAATTCCGTCGTTTTGTTCTTATTAACGGTTCTTTTTAATAAGAATTGAAGTGCTGATATTTTTTTTTTCTGTTTTTTTTCTATTAATAAATAGTTAAGGAGAAGATGAAGGTAGCTAATCATCTACCTTAGCACTAAGGGAGGAAAACAGATCAAATTTATAGGAACAGCTTAGGACCTAAGGGTTCCTTAAGATAGGGAAGCGTAAAGGAACGTTTATAAAATGAAAATTGTGTTAAGGTTAGCTAAAGGTGTGCAATTTAGGGAAGCCTTTAGTAAGGCGTTCCTTAGCAACGTTCATAAATACGGCCCTAAGTCTTGCTCTGAATCTCGAATCATATAGAAATTTTTGTGTTACTGTATGTTAAAAGTTTATACTATTTGTAACGTTGTTGGTTTTTTCAGTTTTTATTGTTTGCGAGGCATTATAAATTATTATTTTCGTTTGATGAAACTTATTTAAACCCACAATAGCGTTACATAATATTTGTAAGGTATACACGGGGAAAAAACCACGGTAGTCCAATCTGATAAAAATTATATTTTAAGTGTATTGTCCCCTTTATTCATTTTCCAAAAGTTAAAATTAGTTTCACAAAACATATTCCTCTAGCCCAGATAACTATTTACCACTCTACAAAATTTCCAAAACCAAATAGTAGCTATTAATCTCCATGAAATAACCAAACATCACCAAACTGCTCATTTTTGGGGGCAAAACCACTGTAGTCCATTGCTTATTTGTTTGTGACCTGGTAATCATTATTACTTTTTTGGGTAAGCAAATAAAATAATAATACTTTAAATAACAAATTTATTTCTCTGCCTACACATCAGATATCCCTGAACACCCTCGCACCACCATCTTTAGCTTCGCTGATGACACGATCTATCACATCAAAATCCTACTATCGCATCCTTTGCCCTTCAAAATCATCCATTTGAACTAGAGAAGTGGTTCGAAAAATTGAGAATCAAAATTAATTCAACAAAGTTAATAATTTGCTTAACTTAAATCGTTTACATAAACAGCTTTCACCTGACTTGTGAGTTGAAAGTTTTTTCATGACATCAGACATTCGTTCGTGTTTTTTTCTTTTTTTTTTGTTAAAGTCACTGTTCATTTTTAAACGTAATAATAATAATAAAATCACTTTTATAATGTTAAACCCTGGAATAGATTAGAATTTAATGTAAACTGAAGAATTAAGAACCAATATTAATAACCTTCATCCACAGACGAACACCACAGAAATGGACTACTGTTAATCTTTTCCCGACGCTCAGAACTTCAGCTGTTTTCTCACCTTGTATCGATTTATGTAGACTATGGTTTATTTTCTCGACTGTAACAAGTATGAAAAGAAAGTACGCTTCCAATACTATTAGATGGTACTACTTGTTTTAACAATCATTCGGTTATCAACAAAAAGTTGATTACCGTGGTTTTGTTGTTTCAGGCTTCCATGGTCTGAATCCATTATATGCATTTCGTATTCAGGGTTTGACCATGTAACAGGTTTTTCTACTGCCAAGATTTCACCCATTTTGCTGTGTGCTTCTTCAGGGCCAATACAAGAATGAGAGTGGAGAAGGGGATCAGAAACTTATAATCTTCCGTCGGGGACGAAGTCTGTGTTCCCATTGGCTAGCGTCCGGGGGGGCGTGATCAGGCGGAGGGGGTAGGGGAGGGGGATATCGTCAGCTCTCTGAGATATGTTGTGTTGTCTAATGTTGTGTAGTGTACGGCACCAATTTTTGCTAAGTCTATATCCGTCTTCTTTGTTTATATTATTTGGTTGTTTCATAATTTCTAGTCTCCCTGATGGATCTATGGTGGTAGTTGTCAATCCTAACTATGGCTTTTGTGTCTTATAAGGAAGGCTATAGTGTGTTGTGCTATGGCTGATTTGTCTTGTATTTTCTTAACTGCGGCAATATGTTCTTTCAGTCGTGTGGAGATGTTTCTTCCTGTCTGTCCTATATATTGTTTACTACATGAGCAAGGGATGCTGTAAAGTCCAGGTTTGTTGAGTCCAAGATTGTCCTTTGGATTGGGCAGGATCTGTCCAATTTTACTGTCTGTGTTGAAAATTGTTTTGGATGTTGTTATGTCGCTAATATTATGTTGTTTTTTGTAAGTGTTCTGGCTATTTTTTCCGAGTTGCATTTTACGTAGGGGATGACGGCTGTGGGCTTCTTTTCTGTTTCATTTTCTTCAGGGTGATGGTTGTCGGTTCTTTTCTATGGCTGTCCGGAGTTTTCTTTTTTCTTTTGGAATTTTCGTGGGTTCGGTTATGGTCAACGGTGGTTTTTCCCCTTGGCCCTTCATATACCTTTGCTACTGTTAAAGGTTTTCCCCTCTCCTCTATTTTATTCCTCAATTTTTATTCCCCCCTCTCTTCCTGGTAAAGGTAGCTAGGTATATTCATCAAGATATAAGCCATAGCGCAATCTCTCAAGCATCATTTAGCTCCAATGTTGTTTCACAATTCTCGCCTACCGTCCGATACTGTTTACAATCACAACAGAGTCGCCGACACAACACTTATAGATCGATCAAATAAAGAGAACGAAATAAAAAAAAACAAAAAATATAAAAGTTTTGTTGTCAAGTCATGATCGGATAATGGTAAGAGTGTTGCGGGAGGTCTGGTGGCGGTGGTTTGAGATCCTCAACTTCTTAATGAGGTCCTTTATCTAAGAGAAAAATCGCTGCCTTGGCCCTTCTCATTTCTTACTCCTCCTTCTTCCACTTGGTCCTTATTCGATTAAAACGTACATTCCACCTCCTTTCACAGGACTCGGAACCCTTTTTATCTCCTAAAAAGGGAATCGAATGGGAACATTCCTAGGGCCTCTATTTTTTTTTTTTTTTTTTTTTTTTCACTTCCAGGAATCTAGTGGTCGAATTTCGGGCGTTCGCCAGACTTGTATTTTATGGAGGATTTTCTGGGTGATATAATGGATTTTTTAATAGGATACATACATTTTATCAACACTTAAGAATAGACCGGGAGCTGAGGGCCAAAAAGGTGCCTGATGTGAAGAAAATTTTTGATCATATAGGCTGAAAGTACTCATTTTATAGACAACAAATGTGAACGTCTGCCACCTGAGATCGGTTGCCATCAAATTTTATAGGCGAACAAATTCGACATTTTCCAACTTTTTTCAATTTTTCGTTAATAACTCGAAAACTGTTTATCGCAGAAGAAATTGTGTTCTTTCTAAAATGGAAGGGCATTAAATTTCGCATCGAATGAGGTCCTCACAGTTAAAATCAGGTAAGTCTCTTCGCCAAAACCGATTGTCACTTTAGCGAAAAAATTAATCACGCTCATGTTCTAAAGCCTGCAATTTTGGCTTTTTTGGAAGGAACTTTTATTTTGGAAGGAACACTATTTCTTCTGCGGTAAATCGTTTTTGAGTTATTAGCGAAAAAATGAAAAATGTTCGAAAATGACGATTTGATCGCCTATAAATTTTGATGAGAACCGATCTGAGGTGGCAGACGTTCACATTTGTTGTCTATGAAATGTGTACATTCAACCTTTATGATCAAAAATTTTCTTCAAATCAGGCACCTTTTTGGCCCTCAGCTCCCGGACTAGAACTATTGGCCAGACTTGAGGAATGCGCTCTTCTTTATTAGAACTTTTTTTGATTTTGCTCGATATTTTAAACTTTTTTTTGGGGGGTCACCTGTGATCTAGGGGTTAGCATAATAACCTACTTAACACAAAGTCGCTGTTTCGCAGCCCAATATGAGGCCCTAGGATTTTTTAATGGGTGCAACATATCGTTGCCTATACTTTCCTTCTGATAGAAAGTAAATTTCTTGATACGAAAACCTTAGCGGTAAACCCTGAACACACTTTCGTACCTCGTTCACAGAACTGAAGAAAGTTTAAAAAAGTAGGAAAAAGATTTACCCCTGCCCTCCCCTATCTATGAAAAAAACACCGTGTAGTTTAAAAGATGAGAAAAGGTAAAGGGAGGTTAATATTGATTAAGTATAAGAATCAATTATACACAATATACACGGATTTGCTATTATTTCATTTACCCAATAACAAGTGGGGTCCCCTGTGTTTTAGTGGCTAGCATAGTAGCCTACAATACTAAAGGTCTCGGGTTCACATCCCGCGGTGGCCCAAGGAATTTTAAAAGGGGTAAAAAATCCCTGGAGAGGACGTGAAATGGATGTCCTGAGCTCGTGCGATGCTCGTTTAATATCTCTATCCTAATTTTGCCTGTACAGACAAAATGTAGGACTCCCACTATAGCACAGCAAAATAAAAAGTCTAGTACTGACTAAATATGACGTTTAATCTACCTATAAATCGTTGAAGTACATACAGTTTTTATTAATCCTATACTTTCTTGTTGGCTAATTCAATTGATAGCTTATCAGCAAAATATAACATAATTTATAAGTTTTTGTGCTTGGTGAACTGTTGGCCTGATATAACTTACAAGGGGACCAAGTCACATTTCCCTCTCTGATTTTGATGAAATTTTTTTTTTGTGTCAAAAATAAGTCGACACGTGTCCGGCCGTTCCATTGAATGGGCCAAATAGACCGATTAATTAAACATTTTAGGTTCAAAAATCTTTAAAGTTGGCTTTCACAAAATAGTCATTGCTCCATTCTACCTTAACAAATTTTAATGAAACTTTCAGAGTTTCTTCAACTTGAAAACATATTAGACACGTGTATCGGTATTTGTTGCAATTCACCCTAGTAAGGCCAGAGAATCACATAATATTTAATATATTTGTGATACGCATCAGTCTTTTTGAAAGATAATAATTTATTTTTGAGAGAGGTGAGAGATAGTCAACTGTTCTTCAATTACGATAGGTTAAATGATGGTCAGGATTTTCAGTTTACAATGATTTTATTGTGGTAAGCCAACGTTTCGATCCAACTTGTACTCAGTAGCCAGATGATCCACCTGGACTCAGTAGCCCCGATGAAGATCCACAAGTTGGATCGAAACGTTGGCTTACCACAATAAAATCATAGTAAACTGAAAATCCTGACCATCATTTAACCTATCGTAATTTATTTTTATGTAGTTTAAGACTCCACTGCAAGCTTTGTTGGTTTTAGCAGCTTAAATTTACTAACTTAAACCTCAACTTTGATGTGACGCTCTGGCCTTACTAGGGTGAATTGTGACAAATCCCGATACACGTGTCTAAAATATTTCTAAGTATAAGGATCCCTGAAAGTTTCATTAAAATTGGTTCAGGTAGAATGGAGCAATGACTGATTGTGAAAGCTAATTTTAACGATTTTTTTACCTAAAATATTTAATTTCTCAGTCCAGATGGCCCATTCAATGGAACGGCCGGACACATGTCGACTTATTTTTGATGTAGAATCACCAAAAAAAAAAAAAATTCATCAAAATCGGAGAGGGAAATGTGAGGTGGTCCCCTTGTTAGTTGGTCTTGTTATGAGAAACAGAATTCTTGTTCATTTACGTAATCAATTACTTATATATATTCTAATATATACGTATGTATAGAGAAATAGTTGAAAGAATAAATGGCTAAAGGCTAGGCATGTTCCCATGGATAGTTTTCGGGGCTCTCTCACCTTCCAATGGCAAAAAACTGCCTGAGCTCTGGGGTAAAGGCTTTTGTCTACCCTATCTTCCCAGCTGGTTGTGGATAGCAACAGGTGAACATTTAAATATAATTTAATTAAACTATTTTTAACAGATTTAACCGTACGAATTTTAAGAAATTTATCCTTAAATAGATTAAACCGTACAGTTATTGACACCCTTAAGACTACATTTCTGTGGTGAAATTAAAAAAAAAATACATTTTATGAAAGGATCAAATTGAAACTTTCTATAGCTCCTCTAGACAAAAGTCATTATAAAGAGGTTTTTTAGGGTCAAAAGTTCAATATTGCGACCATATGACATAATTTATTATTAAAATGCAAAAAATAATTATTGACACCCTGTAGATTTAATTGTGAAATCTTCCCTATGGTTAGTTTGTTAAAGTCTTACTTCATGGATGACTTAGAAAACCCTTCAAACATTAGATCCATGTATATCTCGAAATAAAATTAGGACTTGTTTACTTATTCCTTTTAGTAAAAGTTGGGGTGTCAATAACTGTATGGTTTACTCTACGTTGTTATTTAGAAGGAGATGGTCTCTGAGTTGGGCAAAATACATATTATTGGTCCACACTATATGAGTCACTTCCTTTCCAAATATTCTAAACTGCAGAATCTAAACGTGTAAAAAACTGCAAAAGAAGCTAAACACGTAAACACTCTTACTTAATCACATATGGACATTACAAATATACATCGCTTATAGCTGCTGAAAAGTTTATTTATAAAAACTTTAAATATTTTTATAGAAATTATCATGACACATCGCGAAACTACCCTGCAACCTCACGAATAAAACTTTAAAACTGTAAATCCACCTAATAACAGTTGACCAATGTATAATTTAGACTTTTAATGATTTTACTAAATTAAATTTAAACGGATATAGGAACTGTTTAAGAGATAATAGAGAGGATTTATGTTTATGAGGATAAGACTGAAAAGGCGCTGGATGAGAGATCACTTTACATGAAAATATAACGGGGGAATAGACATTAATTATGCTTACGAATGGTAGATTGCATTGTTTTTGTGAAAGAAAAACGGATATTTCGGAAGAATAAGTTTCGCAGGGTAAATAAATTAAACATTTATTTTTTTTTAAATTATTTAAAATCCCTTTATGCTACTAAGGCTAATCGGATGACGCTACATTGGGAGTCCTAAATTTTGCCTATCCAGGTATAATTAGGATAGGGATCTTTAACGACTACCTGACATCTTACAGGCTCGGGACCTCCATTTTACGTCCTATCGGAGGGACGGCATGGCTAAGAATTGTTTACTCCCATTAAATGCATAAATTACAAACGGAAATGCCTGTGTCAAAAATTATTACTCGAATGATGCTCTTCGTTTAGAAAGAGTTCTTAACTGATTTATGCTATTCAAAGGTGGCTTCCAGCTGACTGTTGAATAAAGCAAATTCAAAATCTTTTAAGGATTTGTTACAAAAATATGTCGAACAAGTAGTTCTAGACGATGATTGCTCCAAACTCAGAAATAAATACAAATATATGTATATATATATATATATATATATATATAGCAGAGTTTCAATGTAACCGTTGACAAATAACTATAAATTAAGATGAATTTGTGGAATATAAATAATCATTGTTTTGATGTATTTGTGGGTTTTATGAAGATATGCAAGAGAGCCCGAAACGTCCATTGTATGGAATAGAGACAGTTAACTAATTAAGAGGGTTATATTTAGGGGTCACGTGTGGTATAGCCTATTCATTGCCTGGTTAGGCAATGGAGCGGGGTAGCCCACTGGTAAGGTAGTGGACTGCTGTGCTTAAGGTCCCGAGTTCGAATCTGACATGGCTCGTGATATTTTTATTATTCGCCACAGTTCGTATAGTGGGCCGAGAGACCCTCCTGGGGCAAACCCAGCCTCTATAAAGTGTATATAGTCATTCAGTTAATTAATTGAAAAATTAAGGGGAAAAAATCTGACGGTTGAGCGTGATCACGGTCAAATCACCTCCTTGAACGACCGCTGACCAAGAAACAGTACTCTTCCTTACATAGTACTGAACCCAAGACCCTTTATGGGTTGTAGTGGTACAGGTTTTTTTTTTTTTTTTTTTTTTTTTTTTGTGGTATAGTGGTTAGCCTGCCAACCTACAATACTAAAGGTCTCAGGTTCGCGCCCAGCGGTGGCCCTAGGATTTTTTAATGGGAGTAAAATATCCTTAGCCATGCCGTCCCTCGGATAGGACGTAAAATGGAGGTCGCGATGTCAAGCACTCGTTAAAGACCCCTATCCTAATTATACTAGAATAGGCAAAATTTAGGACTCCCACTGTAGCATAACAACATTTTGTACTAGTGAATATTTGACGTTTTTACATTGATTTTTTTTTTTTTTTTTTTTTTTTTTTATGGTCCTATGTGAATGGTAGGTCATCTTCTTCGGTGGTATCAACATAGAGCCTTTGGGTATACCCCGAGACAGGTTTCTTTTTTTCTTTATTATTATTATTATTTATTATATTTTTTACAGAGGCTATTCCTCAATTACCGCGGCTACCTGACCGCCCCGGAGGACAATGTAGGCTGGAGGCTCCAGGAGGACTGCTCGCTAGCTTCCAGCGGAGGGAGGACAAATAAGGAAATGAACAAGACGAAAATTATTTCTCCCCTCGATAAAAGGACGACATCCCTCTTTGGCCCAATTAAGCCAGCCCGGTCATTAGCTTGCCCAAAAAGTTGCCCTAATCTCTGGGCCACAGGATGCGACGATTCATCTCTTAGAGTCATTGAAGGCCCTCTTCATCAATGACCTCAGCATGACTCGAATATGTCTGTAATATACGTGGCACTTGAAAAAGTTGAAACAAGGAACCAAGCCCTGTCCAGAGAGAATTCCTTACTTAGATAACTCTTAGGTATTTCCCCTCAAACAGTCAACTATCGATCCTCAAGGCCAGAATTGAGCAAATTGTAATCTCAATAATGATTTTGAGATGGAAATGGTTGGGGGTGCTGTCAAATGAAAACACTATATGTGAAATAACATATATATTGTGCCGACGTTTCGACCCGATATTCAGGTCTTCTTCAGGGCTAAATATAAAACAAGATAGCAACCAATAAATATGAAGAAAAGAAAAATGAATAAATAAATAAAATAATGAGTAATATATGTATATCTATATCTATATATACATATATATGCATGAAAATGAGTTAGTAATTGCATAATAGAATAATATCATTTTTTTTTTGTGGAATTAGATATTTAACAAAAGAATATGAATAAAATTTTTGGATTTTAAGTAAAACAATTGTCAAGTATGGAAAGCTATAAAAATCAAAAATATGTCTATAATATACTAAAGCATAACAATATTAAATGGGATACGGAATAGATGTAACGAGGAAGCGGAAGGAATATGTGCGAATTCAGTTGACTCGAATCATTATTACTCAATAATGATTAATGAATATTAATATACGTAATCTTATAACAAATGAATAATGAATAACCATTATTCATAATCAGTGTGGAGTATTTTTAGTGATTGTTGAGTGTTTATGGTATTCATTTGAAAGGAATAATTGGTGTTGGTATATGATAAATTCAGTTAGTCATTATTCATGAATAAAATATATTCATGAGCTAGGATTAATATAATAATCATCAATCATGAATTCCTAATATTTATCATCAATCATGAATAACAAATATTCACCAATCATCAATAATGAATATGATATATTCATAATCATTATTCATTTAAATTTAAAAGACGAGGATGCATTTCTGAATTAAAAGTTGTTCTGATGAGCAAGGACAAGTCCTAAGAGTGGATGTAGTCAACTGAACATTTGAAGTCACAAGTAAAGAATGAGACCCTAATTCCAATTGGTTTTAGTTAAGGTCTATTGATAAGAATAGAAAGAGCAAACAAATTTTCAATCATCACTAATGGTTAGTAAGACTCAGAATTGTGATTTTTTTTGTAGTCATGATTAAAGAATGATCTGTTATCACGAGTAGTGAATTCCCAATAGTCATGATTAATGAGTAAGGAGTAATCATGAATAATGAATTCTTCCTAACACGTTAATCGCCACGATAATATCAGAAAAAATTTCACATGGGCCATAGTAGCTTTATTAGATAATTTAGTTAAAAATTTGCGTCGGGCATCTGTGATTCACGTGGCCTTCTACCAAATTGAGTACGTCAGACATAAATGTCTGACATGGCGATTAACGTGTTAATCATGATTATTGACTAACATTTAACAATCAATAATGGTAATTCATGATTGTTGAATATATTACATTTATGAATACTCCACGACCAGTGATTAATAAAATACAATGATTATGATTCCGCGCTAAAGAATGATTTGTGAATGATGATTACAATCATTATTCACATTTTTGATTACTAGTCATAATCATGATTACCTTTTTATTTAAATATGCCCAACTCAGTTCATGGCATGGGCGTCACCAGAACCTTAATGTTAAATGATGTGGGCCAAAATTTCTTAATTAAATTTTACCCAAGTTCTCCTTCCTGTCCTGATCCCACTAATTGCATTGCTGCATCCTAATTTCATCGGACTGATGGGAACTATGAATAAAGAGATTATGCCAGATCATTTGTAGGGGAGACCCGGGAAAGGAGAATATGTTAAGAGAGAAATATTACTTAAAAATAATTGGAACCATATGAATACAACTTAATACATATATTAGAGTAAGAGACATATTATCAACTTATTGTAAAAATATCAGTTATGTTAAGCTAATCCTACACATTAAAAAATATTTTTTTATTTTTTGTCAATTATCCAATCGGCAGTTCCCGCCAAAACTATCTGCTTATACTACAGTTTAAACTAAACCATGCAATAGACGTTACACTTGTATTGGTTATACAATGAAGATATAAAAACTTACCTTACAAATTTTAAGAACCGTACCACTTTTCGTTTTAAACAAATTATCTCTAACTAACTAACTAAATTGAAACACAACCAATATCTCTCCGTCCTGTGAAGCGGCTTCTATCCCTTGTTCTTGCATTAGCCACCCAAAGCGCTAGGATTGTTCCCGTGTCTATGAAAGTAATTATTCGCTTTGCCCGACCTATTCACTTTGCTATTTTTAAGATAACCGAAACTGAATTCACTATAGTAGGTTTATCAGAGGACAAGGACTTTAGGTTTAAATAAAGGATGTTTCTATTATATATATATATATATATATATATATATATATATATATATATATATATATATAACATATTTGTGAATGAGAAGTAGATGCCTGAAGGGTAACTGGAAACATCTGGTGGCTGTGGCTGTTGCCGTAGGTTGAGCTCTGCCTAGCTCAGCACTCTTCCTATCCAGCGGTCTACATATTTCTCTTGTACATATTCCTGCCTTCTTCTCAAGCCTGTTTTTGAGCTACTTGAAGAGTATTAGTCTGATCTATTTCTGGAGAATGGTTCCATGATGATATCAAAAGTTTTGATATTTTTAGAAATTATCAAAGTTGGTTTGCGGTATCCTTATCTTACTATTCAGAGACTCGACTAGAAATCACGAAATTTCGACATTTGCCAACCTTCCATTGAGCATCTAAGTTGTAAAATTATGGTGCTTTTTTTCTTCTTCAAACTAAGTCGAATGCGAACTCAAAATATGGGACATGAGATGGACTTCTATGATTTTCGTCTCATTGAGTCGAACTCTGGTGTGTCTTCACATTGATAACTCAGACTTTATTAGTTAATTTGATATCTTTTTTTTTTTTTTTCAATCTTTACCTTTTTCTGTTACATATATCCGTCATTTTTTGGTAGTTTTATCCCGTATGTCCATAACGGTCGTATCAGTACTTTGTAAATGGTAAGTTTGTTAGTTATTGATAATTTAGAACGTCTGTCGAGTAACCTAGATAAAATTCCAATCGTTTGTAAAGTTGTTTCCTAGTGAAAAATTTTTTTTATTTATTATTATTTTATTTTTTAAAATTTTTAAATTTAATCAATGTTTGTATAAATGCGTTTATTCGTGTTCCATAAGAAAATTAGTCGTATCCAACTCGAAATACTGCTTTAATATACTAATTTTACTCCTTTTCAGAATTTCTTCTAAATTCTAGACTTCGAAAACTACTATAATTTATCCCTACAATATTTCGATAGTTTGTTTGTTTGTTTTACCGTCACTTTGTGCTACTTAGGCTAATCGGACGATGCTACATTGGGAGTCCTAATTTTTTCCAACCCAGGTTAATTAGGATAGGGATTTTTAACGAGTACCTAACATCGCACAGGCTCGAGACCTCCATTTTACGTCCTATCCGAGGGACGGCATAGACAAGGATTTTGCTCGCATTAAAAAATCCCAGGGCCACCTCGGGAGGTGAACTCGCGACCTTAGTATTGTAGGTTTCTATGCTAACCACTACACCACAGGTGACCCCAATATTTCGATAGTTAAATCAGTTTTACAACCAAATCCTAGATATTTTTATTGTCAAATGTCAGTATAAGTTGTGTCATTAAACTTCAGAACTAGCAATATAATTATCATATAGCAATATAATTAGATATTAAAGAAGTAATCATTTTTTATTAAAATTATGTATAACAAGTATGTTCAAGATATTTTTCTGTTCGGAAATACGTGAAAATGTTCTCAATAATTTTTAAGCAGTTATTTAATCATTTAATCGAAAATATACAATTGGTATGGTCACGGCTTTATAATTTATTAATTACTTTGTTATTCATTATATTTATTAATAGTAAATGAATACTCAATTTCAAATTTTGTTTCTCATTTTTTCTCGATTCGCCAACCTTCCCTGCAGATCAATAGACTTCATCTTATATAGTTCAGCCTTTATTATCTGTTATTGGTATTTAAACGTTAATATATATATTTATAATTCATTCAATATAGTTCAGGCATTAAAATTTATTTATTAAGTTATTATTTATTATTATTACGACACTGCCCTAACATTGGACATCTTCCCAAGGAATCTTTTTTACGAATTGTGATAATAACTTAGTCAGAATCTTCATTCTTTTTTGAGGGTCATATTCAAGGATAAAATGGAAACAGAAATACAAATCAATTTTAACACGTTAAGTACGGCGGCATATTTTAGGGATATCCTGAATTGGACGGTATCGGTCCCCGGGGTCCGACTGCTAGCATGAGGCACAGACGATATCGGGCGTTTGGGTCCGATGGGAAGACGAATGGCTTTGACGAAAGCGTTATCTTTTGACTAAAAAGTGAATTAAATGAGCGTCTCTAGGGCATTATCTCTTGGTAAGGATTAGGTAAGGAACTAGACATAATAGGCGCCATTCTTTATCGAAAATCGGACCTCGGAGTCCGATTCTAAAAAACAACGGAATTTCAGCTATTAGCAACATTTTCTGCACTGAAATGCAATAATCTCATTAAAAATAGACTAAATTGAGTATTTGAAGTGTTCGGACTTTCGGACATTTTCATGTGAAAATCGGCTGTTGACAAGGGAACGTATTAAGGCAACTATGGGAACATAAAATAAGTATATTGAAAGATATATTTTAAAGAAAGGACAAATATTTTGAATGTGAACTTAATTAATCATGGATGAACTTCTGGATGCTAATTATAATAAAAACGTACAACTAATAATAAGGGAAAGTGAGTTGGAATTCTAAAAACGATATTGGAGAATTGCTAATATTCTACTTTCTTCCTGACATAGATCAACGAACATTTTCTTAAATGTTTGGCGTTAAATTTTACCTTTTAAATTTTACCTTTAAATTTTAACATATATGAATACGAGACTTTAGTTTACTGAGAAAGCATCATTGTGTACCGAAGCAAACAAATGTAAAACGAGAAAATAAATCACCAAACTTGTTTATAAACAAGATAAGTTGGAGTTTCCTTGAAGGATGACGAGCTACACACGGAACTCTCAATGAGTATTGTACATAATGAGCGTAGATTTGAATTGCTAACTGACAAGAAGGGCAGGCGCAAACCAAGGCTGTACTCGGTTGAGTGACCCGAGATTTTTGGGAGTGTAAATTTTTTGCGGGGGCTCATGTGCTCGACATCCGGTCCCCGGAGACAGTTAGCATACAATCAGATGCCGCATCCCACGCTCGGTGTTGAACCTTTGGCTCACATATCGCCCCTGATATATTGCCTCTGATATTACTAACCTCTAACTTGTAATTCACAAGGTGTAAGGACACGTTACATTTCCTGTAATTAAGAGTTGAAACCTTTAAGAATTTATTATTGCTCATAAAACCAGAAATAGTCCCACATTTTTGTTGTGATATGGAAAAATACTATTTTATTTATGTTATTTGTAAATAAAATTAATAATAATAAACTAAACACAGTTAATATAATTCATTTTGTGTTGAGTCTAGAATTCAGAAGAAATCCTGAAGAGGAGTGAAATTAGTATATCTAAGTAGTATTTCGAGTTGGATACCAATTTTCTAATTGAACACGAATAGACGCATTAAATTAAACAAACATTGATTAAATTTAAAAAAGACCTTTTTACTTTCACTTACCTATATATGAAATATATAGTAAGGAAAGTATTGCGATCGTGAAAAATTTCGACTTCCGGTTTTCAACGGAAATACACGTTTTGGGGTCCCCTGAGACCAAATAACCAAGTCCCGCGAAATGGTCTGTGTGTGTGTGTGTGTGAACAGACTAGCTCAAAAACTGTATATCGTACGAACCTCAAATTGGGTATTTGGTGTATGAATATGCCCGTGATGTGAAAGCAAAACTTTCATTAAAATTGGCCAAACGGAGGGGGTACTTTATTTAAAGAATTTTTTCTAATTTTTACGTTTTTTTCGATTTTCTCAAAAACGGCTCTAACGATTTTGATTCCACTTGATATTTGACGTGTGTTTGTGCCAGCGATATGACGGTCAAAGTTTCATAAAAATTGATTAACCGGAGGGGGGACTTTACTTAATAAATTTTGAATACCTTTCACGTGTTTTTTTTTTTATTTACTCAAAACGGCTTTAATGATTTTGATGAAACTGGGTAGTTGATATATCTATATACCCGCTATGCGACAGCCGAAATTTCATTAAAATTGGTGAAACGTAGGGGGTACTTTATTTAATAAACTTTTTCTTATGTTTACGCGTTTTTTTTATTTAATCAACAACGGCTGTAATTATTTTGATCATACTGGGTATTTGGTTTTTGTATATGCTCACGACATGACAACAAAAATTTCATCAAAATTGGTCAAACGCAGGGGGCTCTTTATTTCATAACTTTTTCCAATTTTTAGATTTTTTCGAATATCTCAAAAACGGCTTTAATGATTTTGATTAAATTAATCGTTTTTAATCAAAATCAAGTCATCTTTTTTATATTATTTATAGAAATGGCAATTAAAAAAACATGTCAAGTTAGTTGGTAAGTGAAAGTTGTGTGTTGCGCGCATCACACCAGGGTTTTTTTTTTTTTACAAGGAAACAACTTTACAAACGATTTGGAATATTATCTAGGTTACTCCACAGATGTACGAAATTATCAATGACTAACAAACTTACAATTTACATAGTACTGATACGACCATTATGGACGTACGGAATAGAACTATGGGGTTCTGCGAAACCCTCAAACATCCAAAGAATTCAGTCATTCCAGTAACAAATGACGGACTGCACAAGGACCTGAATATCCCAACAGTTATCGATACAGCCACACAATACTACAAAAACTTCCACCAAAGACTAACTTTCAACACGAACCCCTTAGCACAGACACTAACATCAAACATAAACCCTTACATTCAACCCCGACGACTTTTGAGGCGGTGGCCGAGAGATATGCTAACTTAGTATGAAGTTAGCAATTCATCCAATAGGAATTCAAACGATTTGATCATTGCTAATTAACAGATTGCAAATCACACAAACTGAAAAACTGCATTGTATTAATAATAATATTTTTTTTTACAAAGGAACTCATGTTTATAAATGTATTGCAGAGGGAGTATCGAACGAGTTAATGTAAAAATTATGCTTTAAAAAGAGCTTGTTTATTTGTAGATATGTAGGAGAGAAGTTTCTGCAGTTTGAATCGCATTAAAATGCTTATTCTGCTTGAATCCAAGGGCTTAATGAAGTTCAATTAGAAATGCACGGTCGCGTGACTAAGGGATATCCAGCCATTGCAAAATAAGTACCTGATCATTCAATGCGATTGATAAAAATTAAAAAAAAAAATAGTGCGGTTAAGTATCTTTGGTTGGGGTAAAAGAGTATTTCCTAATTTATTTTTACTGATAGACGTCATACATTTTCCTTGGTTTGTATTCAAATAACTTAATCCATTTTTATCAGACAATGTATAAAAAAAAAATTTGGTGCGATGCGCGCAACACACAAATTTCACAATTTTCACAATTCACTTACCAACTTACCTACTTCTTTTATTAGAAATTGACATGTTTTTTTAATTGCCATTTTTCAAAGTCACATTTGTTTCTTATTTTTTTTATTTGATCTCTAAAGTAAACTATTTTTTTTATTTTTAAATAAAAGTTCTAATTTGCGATAATTTGGCAATGCAAACATAATACTCCAAGTCGTCTGATTTTACAATTCTCTATCTAGTTGTAGAAAAGTCATTTATTAACCATGAAACAAATAATTTCCATTAAATGAACAGAACGGCATTAATTATTTACAGCGGTGTCACTAAAGGCGTTCTGCGCATGCGCCGGCTCATGAGGCGTGTTTTATGAGTTGACGGAATATTTTTCTTTTTTCTCCTGTATATGTTTCCTTGATTTTTCTCATATTTCATATTTAGTCAGTTTTTATTTTTAGGCGTAACGAGAGACAGTTAATTTCTCCATATTAACAAAAATGAAGGTACTTCGTAGGAAAAAAAAAGGCGCCTTCCCCATTTAAGCCTCCTCAGAACATTTTAATAATGATAAAGCTTACCTGATATTAATTTTTCACAATCTCAATACTTTCCCTTACTACATATTTCATATATAGGTAAGTGAAAGTAAAAAAAAATTGCGGTTAAGTATCGTTGGTAGAAGCTAAATAGTATTTTCTATTTTATTTTTACTAATAGATGTCATACATTTTCCTGGGTTTAAAAATCATGGGTTCGTATTAAAATAAATGACTCCATTTTTATCAGAAATTGTATATATAAAAAAAATGGTATAATATAACAATATTATAATTCTAATATTTAACAGTAAAATATATACTTTATATTTTTCGAATATATTTATGCTAATACAAAAAATATAAACTTCGAATGTGCATTATTATTAAACGCTCATCTTCCCAATGGAAATTTGCATGAATAAAATAAATTCATTTCGCATTCGACATTTGTAGATTATTTATTTAAAAATATGTCATTTCGAGAAATATATATACTACATCGCATTATTCAAACAACATCAAATTTGCGTATTCGGGGCATATGCAAATATAAAAAAAAAAAAAAAAAAATACCCGCAGGTGTTTTTTCTGCTCTAGTTATCCTGAGAGGGACAGTATAACTCGATATTGAATAATCGATATGATGAATTGCTCGTTCTGAATCGATGATACAGCTGCGAACAATCTATGAATGGGAGGCTATCAACCTAATTAAGAGACTAAGTTTCCGGTCTTGGTCTTGACATGAGCCCGCCTAACTGGTTCGGTGAATGACTTTGGATCATTGCCATCTTTGGTGACCTTGTGCTTTTAGATTATTTAGAAATATATAAATAATATTACTTATATAAAATAAAAAATTTGGTGCTATGCGCACAACACACAACTTTCACTTACCAACATACTTAGATTAGAAATTCACGTGTTTTGTTCAATGCCATTTCTCAAAGGCACACAATTTTCCACATTTATTTACTTATTTTTTGTTTGTATTTGCTCTTTAAAGTACCCTACATTTTTATTTTTTTATTGAATTTTTATAGATGTAGAATGCAAGGCCTCGTATTATTTCAATAATTCACTTAATCATGCAGATTACATGCCAAATAATTTAATAATACGAGACTTGGCATTCTACATCTATAATTCAATAGTATCTTCCTAAAAACTTGTTTACTAAATTCAATTTTTTAAAATAAGATTTTACTTGTGATAATTCGGCAATGCAAGCATAATACTCAATCGTACCTGATTTTATAATTCTCTATGTAGTTGTTGAAAACTTCACATAGCTACCATGAAACAAATAATTTCCATTAACAGAACCAAACATGTTTACTTAAACAATCGTGCCATTAAAGACGCACTGCGCATGCGTAGGCTCTGTTTTATGAGTTGACGGAATATTTTTCATTTTTTCTCCTGTATATGTTTAATGATAAAGCTTACCTGATATTAAAGAATACTTGATTCTCTTTAAACATGACGAGTTTCAACAAAATCTAATTCAAAAGCTATTTTGTTGTGAAATAAAGTGCCCTCTCTGTTTGATCAATTTTGATGAAATTTTCGCTGTCAGATCACTGGCATATACATACACCAAATACCCAATTTCAGGTTCGTTCGTTTTATAGTTTTTGAGCTAGTCTGTTCAAACACGCGCACACACACAGACCATTTTGCGTGACTTGGTTATTTGGACAAACCAAAACGTGTATTTCCATTGAAAACCGGAAGTAGAAATTTTTCATGATCGCAACACTTTCCCTTACTGCATATTTCATATATAGGTAAGCGGAAGTAAACAATAATGATTTAATGGTATAAAAAATGGCCAGAAAAAATACCAATAAGTATGTAACAAAGAATGTTCACTTGTGGGCACGTTGTCAAAAGAGGCATGTTAGTACACTCGGAGTACATTCTGGGGTAATCGAATTTTATTTTAATAAATAAATAGGGGTGACTTCTCTAATAGGCGTTAAAAATATTAATACATAAATATCAAATAAAAACATTTTAATAATTTGAAAAAAAATCGTTTTATGCCTCAAGGATAAAAAATACCTGAAGGCCAAGTTTGTTTTTTGTCAAGTTCGTAACAATATTAGGGCTGATCGAAGGTCAGGTTGGCAAGTGTTCTGAGGCATGTTGTCCGTGTGGAATTGATTACTTAAGCGTCAAGTAAATTGAAGAAACCTGTCATGTACTGAACGACTGAAAGAAATATTTCATAAGTAATTTGATATGTTTACATGATTTATTTATTTACAAGTACAATATTATCCAGATTTCTAAAAGTAATTAAAACTCTTAATTGAACCCGAATGTTACTGATTTTATAAAAATTAGCAATTTTACACCAACCCAATCGATGAAGCCGAAATGTGAAAAATTTGCTTGAAAAAAATTTTATTTGACTTCGAAATTTAAGTAATTGGGAATGAAATATCTGACCAATCTCCGAAAAATAAAAATTGTACTTTCAAGGTGTAATTTTTATTTTATTTCAATATAAGTCCTTCTGCATTGAAATAATTTTTTTTTCATCTTAATACTGAAAATTGGAAATAAAAATAAAATAGAATGAATGTTATGAAAAATAAGCACGCTTGCCCACTTTTTAAATCCTTCTTCAACCAATTATTTCCAGAATTAATATCACATCCACATCATATTGCTATATTTTAATTAAAAAGATTAGAATTACAGGAAAAATAGTCTTGTTTGTTTCATTTTATGTTTTACTTAACCCAAAAACTTCTATTATAATATATATATATATATATATATATATATATATATATATATATATATATATATATATATATATACGAGTATATATATATATATATATATATGTATATATGTTATTATATATTTAATATTTAATTGAGGAAGTGAGGTGCAAAACTCGTTAGTTCCATTTTTTTGAAAAATGAGAGGGCAGTGGATTCTAAAAGATATTTTAATGCTCTTTCAACATATCTAATCAGATTGGAGGAAAACTTATTATTTCTTATGGATTTTTGGTATGCAAAACAGCGGTTTGTTGAAGAACTGATTCGTTCCATAGTCCATTGTGTTTCAAAACTGGTTCGTTACTGGTTTTGATGCAAAACTCTTGGTTCCTATAATAACTTCTCACTTTGCACCCATCCCATTCGTTCAATTCAGCAGTTTCTGTTACCCTTTCTGAACAAATTATCGAAAGCTCCTTAAACTCACGTGTTTTATTTCAGGTTATACTCGATTCTTCTTACCTAGCTATATTTATAATTGATTTATCAATGGCTCCAACAAGCTGAAAGACGTTGATAATCTGCTGAAAAAGCATTTTGGTGACGAGTGGAAGGCCAATGATTCATTGAAGTATTACAACACACGAGTTCTCAATATATTTGCTAAAGACGAGGGAAACAACGAACAACATGATGATGAAGTCGCTATTGTTGAAGAAGACGATAGCCTTAGGATCTAGTCTTGTAGTAACTTTTGGTAGTCAGATGTTTTATATCGGTACGCAGATATTTTTTAAAAAATCGTCAAAAAAAAGTTTGGTAAATATTTTAAGTTAGTGTGTGATATTATTTTGTAAAATGGTACCGAATTCATTTATAAAATATTTGTGAACCTAAATAAATATTACTTATTAAGAAGATCAACTTACGCTGTGTGAATTAAAACTCGTTCTTACCAATGTGGTGTGCAGCAAAAGTCTTTCCTTTAAACATTTAGTTGCAAAACTTTCTCATTTCATATTTTGTTACTTTTCTTTTTGTTACCTTTAAGTCAGTAAAATTTTTTATTCAAAACTAACTTACAAAGTGTAGCTGCACCTTTCGAACGCAAAACGATCATCTTTATCTGGCCACTCTACAAGACGTGGAAAGTTTTTTGAGTTTCCTGAAAAATGTATTCAGGTGGAGCGAACGAGTTTTGCATATCACCTCTACAAATATAATATTGTTTGTTTAATGTCACTTTATGCTACCTAAGGCTAATCGGACGATGTTACAGTGGGAGTCCTACATTTATCCTATCCAGGTATAATTAGGATAGGGATTTTTAACGTGTACCTGATATCGTACAGGCTCGTAACCTTCATTTTATATCTTGAGGGAGGGTATAGCCAAGTATTTTTTACTCTCTTTAAAAACTCCAAGGGCTACAATGGGACGCGAACCGGACACCTTTAATATTATAGGTTGCTAAGTTAACCACTACATCAGGGGTTTAATTATAAATTTAAAATTCAATTATAATTTCAATTATATATTAACTATGAAATTATGTAGCTGGCTAAAAATACACCAGAGTGTATGAATGATATTCACGGTGGTTTTCTTCTCCAGGATGTGAATTAATTCAACCATTCAGGTTGATTCGAACTTTTAGCGCTCATTAATCTCTGAGTTGTCTTGATTTCATCAGCTTTGATGACATCCTTTTAGTTATTCAGATGAGTAAATTAGGGACCCTTTAAAAACTTTATTAGTAAATTGATGCCTGTCCTGGGCAATGACAACTGGTGAATTGAATAGTAATTTGATCCCCCTGGAAAAGAGAGAGAGAGACGGCTCACTCACTATATTCGTATGCTTGACTCGTTTTATCCTGAGATTTAAACTTGAGGAAACTCATTCATTAATATCATAATATAAAAGTTAGAGATGAGAGATGGTCAACTGTTCTTCAATTACGATAGGTTAAATAATGGTCAGGATTTTCAGTTTACAATGATATTTATTATGGTAAGCCAACGTTTCGATCCAGCTTGTGGATCTTCATCAGGGCTAAAAGAAAACAAATATATGAGTATATATGCTAGAGGGTGACAATAAATGGATACATTACAGAACTGATAATAATATAAAAGATGGTATACATAAATATTAAAATAAGAGGCTGGTTAACAAGATAAAATAGAATCTGATATTTACCTACTGAGTCCAGGTGGATACTAAGACTAAAGGTAAAAATAAGGTGAGAGGTGGTGGTAGGGGGTAGGTTTGCCGACTTCAAAGGTTTATGGCGGGGAAATCCAACGCTTTTGAAGTGAAGGCACATGACAACTGAGTGAACAAAATATTTAAAAACTAACAAAATATATGGTACTGTATACAAATAGTTGTGTCTGGACTGAATAATAACATAAAAATGAGATAATACATAATGAAACAATGCATACAAATTTGGAAAATATATAGAAAGAAGCATACAATACAAAAATAATAATAGTATAAGAGGTACAGAGATAATTGCAGGTACCTATGAAATCAAAACTAGGATTTGAGGATGCGGAAGATGTTAGAATAAGTGGATGAAATTATCTCTTTATCTGTTTTGTGATTTACCGGGTTATTAGTTTCTAGATGGATGAAAATGGATTCTGAGAGGAGACGTTTGTCGTGGTTAGATACAGTTGCTAATATGGAGGGGTTCTCAAAGTCGAAGGAATGGTTGTGGGCAATGGCATGTTCTGCTAATTTAGATGTAGACGAATTACGCGTGGAAATACTGTATTTATGTTGATAAATACATTTTTTTAAATAATTTTTGGTTTCACCTATATAGCAACTGTTGCAATTAAGCGTTTTAGCCCTGATGAAGATCCACAAGCTGGATCGAAACGTTGGCTTACCATAATAAATATCATTGTAAACTGAAAATCCTGACCATTATTTAACCTATCGTAATATAAAAGTTAGTATATATTTTTTTTTAATCTGAAATTAAAATGTCACCACTATGAACCGATCATTCATATTTGCTCCCTCACTGTTAATGTTACAGTAAATTAAAGATTATTTAATTTTCGAAAAAAAAAACCAACTGATGATATTAATAATATATAGATAAAAAAATTGAATTATTAGTTAATTACATTATTATCGAGAATAGCAGTAATGTTTAGAGAAGAGTGTATCTGATGTTGGGGTGATGGACTCCGAAACGTCCTAAAAACTTCATGATCTGACAATAATAAAGAAATATAAAGGAGAATATATTTTTCACTAAATTCCTAAATATGAACATTATCAACTAGGTAACTTCCAGTTAATATAAAAATACTTATAAATATATACGTTTAGTATAGATTTAATACGTATAGTATACGTCTATACATAAATCTTCCCTGGACGAATATATCTTTGTGGTATTGTAAATAAAACTAATTGCATTTCTATTAAACTAGCGCACCCTGTAGTCGATTGCGTTCGCGAATAAGAACACTTATAAACTTTTTATTTTCTATTTATATTCAGTCATTATCTCTTTTTTTTTGTGTTATTTTTTATACGCTCACTGTACTACTAAGAAATAGTCACTCATATTGCATTAAATATACTTATACATTATATATTGATTAAATGTAATGTGTTGATCAAGTAGCCTTCTTATGTAAAAATTAGTTTGTTAAGGAATCCAGTTGGTTTTCTAATTGATTGCAGAGAAGTAAAATTATCATTTTATTTTGAAAGGAGAAACTAATTATTTTCACGTAATTGTTTAGTGATTTACAAAGAACTGCTGAAAAAATATATAACCATTACAAACTGAATGAATCGACAATAAACATTAAGTGAAACGCACTCTAGCGCTTCCTTGTAGTCTGCAGCTCGAATTAAATTTTTCATTCACTAACCCGAACAAATAGCTAATTACATGGTGCGAGAGGCTTAAAATTCAGCCTCTTTTCTTTTCAATTTTACACCCTAAATATAAAAACGGAAACCTTCTTCACCGTTAGAGGCTATAGGAGTCCACGACGACATAAATTTCTTGATCGTACCTAGAGTCGTTTTTGAGCCTTATCGGCACATCAATCGGTGTATATTGATTAAGCCAATCCGTTGCTATTACTAAAAACGATGTAGGTAAAAATGATTTTTTTTCCTTGCACCCAATAAAGTAACTTACCTAAGGGCCAGATAATCTTATGTCCAAATTATCAATTTTTGTAAATAAAATAAATAAAAAAAAAAAGCTTTAACACGTTCAAGTCCGTTTGTAATGATCTGACAATAATAAAGAAATATAAAGGAGTATAATTCGTCACAAAATTCCTAAATAGAAACATTATAAACGAGGAGGTGAGGTGCAAAACTCGTTCGTTCTATTTTTTTGGAAAATTGAAATGGCAGTGGATCCTAAAAGATATTTTAATGCTCTTTCAACATATCTTATCAGATTGAAGCAAAACTTTTTATTTCATATGGATTTTTGCAATTCAAAATAGCGGTTTGTTGCAAAACTGATTCGTTCCATAGCCCATTGTGTTTCAAAACTGGTTCCTTACTCGTTTTGATGCAAAACTCTTTGGTTTCAATTATTACTTCTCACTTTACACCCTTCCCATTCGTTCACTTCAGCAGTTTCTGTTACTCTTTCTGAATAAAATATCGAGTGCTCCTTAAACTCGCGTGTTTTATTTCAGTTTATACCAGATTCTTCTTACCTAGGTGTATTGATAATTGATTTATCAATGGCTCCAACAAGCTGAAAGACGATGATAATCTGCTGAAAAAGCATTTTGGTGACGAGTGGAAGGCCAATGATTCATTGAAGTATTACACACGAGTTCTCAATATATCTGCCACAGACGAGGGCAACAACGAACAACAGGATGGTGAGGTCGCTATTGTTGAAGATGTCGATAGCCTTAGGATCTAGTATTTTTGTATTTTTTTTTTAGTCAGATGTTTTATATCAGTTCGCTGATATTCTTGAAGAACAAAAAAGATGTCTAGTAAATGTTTTAAGTCAGTGGGTGATATTATTTTGTAAAATGGTACCGAAGTCATTAATAAAATGGTTGTGAACCTAAATAAACATTACTTATTAAGAAAAAAACTTTTGTTTTCTTCACCTCGTATTATTAATTATCCTTATGGGTAGATCAACTTACGCTGTGTGAATTAAAACTTGTTCGTACTAACGAACTTTTGTGCAGCAAAAGTCCTTCCTTTAAATATTTTGTTGCAAAACTTTCTCATTTCATACTTCGTTACTTTTTTTTTGTTACTTCTAAATCAGTAATATTTTTTTTATTCCAAGCGCACTTCCACGGAGTTGGGTCTCCGGTTACCTCTCGGAAAGGTAAATATTCAAAAAGTCCTTATTATGTGGTGAAGCGGCGGGGGAGGGCGGGTGGGGTTTTACCCCCCCCCCCCTCCTGGCTACCGCGACCAACGTTTTCAATTCGATCTCTTGTTAGTTTTCGCGAACTAAAATTTTAAAAACCGTAATTAATACGGCTTTTTTTTCGCGACTAGTTACCTCTCGCATAGGTAATTAGTCCAAAAATCTTTATTAGGTAAGACTATAGATTGGGGAGGGGGGCGGGCTTTCCCCGACGCCACCAGGAACCACCACCTACCCCCCTATTTTTGGCCTCATCCAATTTCCATCACCGATTGTTAGCTTCTACCCTTAGAGCCGTGATTCCGCTCGATATTAATTTTTTTTTTTTAATATTAAGATTAAATTAGTCCTTTTTTCACTTTCGATTTAAATAGCAATTTTTAGACTGCCTAACACTCCGTTTAAAAAATTTAAATATTTCTAAAAAAATTAAATTATTTCTTCACCATCAATTAAATTAATTTATAATTATTATTAATAATTATCGTTGTGTTGCAATATATTCTTCTTATTATATTTTTTGATAATATTATCTTCTTCATCAAGAAAAGTACACTTACCAGCTATTTCTACAAACGAAAAATTGTTTTGTTTTTTTGGCCGTAAAATTGAAGAATAAATGAATACTTAAATAACTGAAAGTTAATCATTAATTAAAATCCGAATACAGACAACTTCGATTATTAATGGCTTTAATAGCTTAAACTTTTCAAAATTGAACGGTGTAAAATTATATAGTGTGAATATGGTAAGACATTAGGAGAGCGGACCGGGAGTGGAGCGGGAGCGGAGCGGTAGTGTGAATGGGGTAGAGCGAGAGTGGAGCGGGCGCGAAACCGATAGTGTGAATAGGCCC
Source organism: Aelia acuminata (assembly GCA_911387785.2). Lineage (NCBI taxonomy): Eukaryota > Metazoa > Arthropoda > Insecta > Hemiptera > Pentatomidae > Aelia > Aelia acuminata. The sequence continues at coordinate 151,442,250 of OU426981.1, read as the reverse complement.
TAACCGTTCCATACTATTCCAGAACTTTGTGTAACGTAACAGGAATAAACATCTGTTTCGGTTTCACATTTAAACACAGAAAAATGACGTAATTGTGGTTTCACACTTATTAATTTTTAATTCAAGCTGAATTCTAATGTATCAAAATCTTAGAATAATTCAAATGAGAGAGTTTGAATTTCGAAGACAGAAATCAATTTTATTAAAGTATATTTAAATATTTACTTACTAACAATAAAAAATATATTTTCTAATACTAACGAACATTAAAAAAATAAATAAATAAAAGAAACAGAACGTTCTGTTCCTAACAACAATGCAAGTTGCATTGTTGTATTGCAAGTTCCGAAAAACGTGTTCATGTGGAACGAAAGTTTTGCATCTCACGTCCATTTATGAACTTAATCAGAATACCTCGATACCCCGGTCATATGATTTTACCTGCCTGCTCTCCGAAATCTTACTGACTCCCTTGTTTCTATAGTATATAGTAAGTCGTCATATATAAACTAATTGCATTAGGTACCACAAAGGACACCCTAATAAGAAGTAAATGAGGCAGATCGGGTCCGTGGGTTTCATGGCTTGTTGGCCAACCACTCGTTTGGAACCCGTACCTAGGGTAGGATGGCTACAGCTTAATTTCACTCCACAACACTTTTTACATCTTGTTATATTGGTTGATGTGATGTGGTGCTTGTGGTCCAGCGGTAAATCTCCTTAGTCTCGGTCGGTTTGTCTTCCTCTCCACACCTTGTTGAACCGGGGTAAAGAAGAACTCCCTCTGGGAGAGGATCGCATTAGGGGTAAGGTAGTGGACTGGTTAATTCTCATGATATTAACTTTATTTATTTAAAAGCAAAAAAAAAAAAAAAAAAAAAAAAAATCAAATCTGTACCACATGAACGGTCTTGGGTAGGTAGCCCCTATCGTTAAAACATACAATGGCGTATTTTAGGGGTATCCTGCATTGGACGGTATCGGTCCCCAGGGTCCGAATGCAAGATGAGCCACAGACGATATCGGACGTCGGGGTCCGATGGGAATACTTTGACGAAAGCGTTATCATTTGATTAAAAGGGAATTAAATGAGCGTCTCGAGGGCATTATCTCTTGGTAAGGATTGGAACTAGACATAATAGGTTTGGGCACTAACATGTAAATGTTTAAAGAATGTATAAATTAAAAAACATCGATGTTTTGCCTTCGATGTCGCATCTCTTGTCTTGGGTTCGAAGTGTGCAAGGAAGTACCAATTCTTGTTCAGTTTCAGTAAAAATTCGGGTTAGTTTTGCCATTTATATATCGAGAAATACCGATATATAAATTGAATTTATTACGGGTTTAGAACTTTTATTTGTTGGAATTGTCTACGCCCCGAATAGCAAAATAAGTTTTAAAATATCGAAAAGAAGGGGTGAGGGGTAGCGAGGTTATTAACATTTTATTTACCATAATCGACTTTTTTTATTAATTGTTTGTCGGCATTGGATTAGTCCATATAGCCAATTATGCGGTTTGAATTAATATATATTTATTAAACTATAAGTTTATAAAATAATTTATTTTTTGAAGAGAAAAGATTGGGCTCCACCGGGAGTCGAACCCAGGTCTTCCGCGTGACATGCGCGGTATGCTAACCACTGTACCACAGAGCTCGCTTCCAACCGGAGCCAATCCTTCCTCTTCACTGATACGATTTCGCAACTTTGCGAGTAATTACGGGAGATGGACAATTTTTGTGCAATTTTGGCCATCTCTGACGATCGTCAATTTTTAAATAATTTTATATTAATTTAATCTATTAATAATTTGCGTTAATACTCACAAAACTTGCGAGATCGAGTGGGAGGTATCAGTGAAGAGGAAGGATTGGCTCCGCTTGGAAGCGAGCTCTGTTGTGCAGTGGTTAGCATACCGCGCATGTCACGCGGAAGACCCGGGTTCGACTCCCGGCGGAGCCCAATCTTTTCTCTTCAAAAAATAAATTATTTATTATATACTTAATATTTAATCATAAATTTGTTTGTTTAATATCACATTATGCTACTAAGGCTTATTGGACGATGCTATATTGGTGCTATATGCTACAGTCATACATTAATCCTATCCAGGTACAATTAGGATAGGGATTTTTAACGTGTACCTGATATCGTACAGGCTCGTAACTATCATTTTATATCCTGAGGGAGGGCATAGCCAAGTATTTTTTACTCTCTTTAAAAAATCCTGGGACCACAACGGGACGCGAACCCGAGACCTTTAATATTGTAGGTTGCTATGCTGACCACTACATCAGAGGTTTAATTATAAATTAAATATTTTATTATAAATTTAAAATCCAATTATAAATTAACTATGAAAATATGTACTTAGCTGGCCAAAAATAGAAGATCAGAGTGTATGAATGATTTTCAGTATAAGTTGTAAAAGTGAGACTTGTAATCTCGCTAAGAGTCGATTCCAACCATTGTTATGGAATTAGCTGCGGACTTTGAGGAATGCTCAATGATCCATGACACCATTGCTCAACACGACCAAGGGTTCGCCTCCGGCCGTCCCTTTCCCAGAAGTCAAATCCAAATCCATTCAAGTCCATCCAAGGGCAAAAACCAGCCCTTTCTTACCTCCCTTCCATTATTGTGGAGCTATGGGGGGTTGAGAAAGCTGCTTGCCTCCGCTGCCAAAGCAATCGCCGATCATATAGTATATCTGTATACTCTCTTCTTAACGGAAATACAGAGATTCACAACGGTTACGGCGGAAGTAACACCTGGGGCCAGTTTTTGTAAGCTTTTGAAATCTGTGACATTGATTATGATATGGTACGAAGCTAGACTTTTATAGGCTGGGGAACGGTGCTTTTCAATGGCGACAGGTAAAAAAAAATCTGGTGCGTGCGCGCAACACACAACTTTCACTTACCAACTTACTTAGATTAGAAATTGACGTGTTTTGCTAAATATCATTTCATAAAGTCACACATTTTTCTACATTCATATCTTATTTTTGTTAATCGTTAAAGCCGTTTTTGAGTAAATAAAAAAAAAACCGTGAAAATGATACAAAATTTATTAAGTAAAGTCCCCCCTCCCGTAGATCAATTTTGATGAAATTTTTACAGTCATATCTCGGGCATATAAATACATCAAATACCAAGTTTGATCAAAATCGTTAAAACCGTTGTTGAGTAAATAAAAAAAACATGTGAAAATGATACAAAATTTATTAAGTAAAGTCCCCCCTCCGGTTGGTCAATTTTGATGAAATTTTTACAGTCATATTTCATGCATATAAATAGATCAAATACTCAGTTTAATCAAAATCGTCAGTGCAGTTTTTGAGAAAATCGAAAAAAACTTAAAAGTTATTAAATAAAGTACCCCCTCCCTTTGAGAAAATTTGATGAAATTTTTGCTGTCACATCGCGGGCTTATACATACTCCAAATACCCAATTTCAGGTTCGCACGGTTTATAGTTTTTGAGCTAGTCTGTTCACACACACACACACACACACACACACACACAGACACACAGACACACAGACACACAGACACACACACACACACACACACAGACCATTTCGTGGGATTTGGTTATTTTGACTCAGGGGACCCCAAAACGTGTATTTCCGTTGAAAACCGGAAGTCGAAAATTTTCACGATCGCAATACTTCCACTTACTATATATTTCATATATAGGTAAGTGAAAGTAAAAATTATGGGCCAAAAATTATAATAAAATAAAAGTATATATAAATAATGAAAAAATAGAACATAATCATGATGTCAATAAGTTTTATAAATATGCAAATATAAGGGGTCTAGGAGAAATCATCAAAAAATCTATTGAAGATTATGATGTAGGTGAATATAAATTGTTTTAAGCAGACAAATAAAGTGGGCAACATATACAGCAATATGAAAGATAAAATAAATGTTAAAAACCAATCCGAAGTAGTCTATAAAATACCTTGTTTGGATTGCCCAGCAATATACATTGGTGAAACTAAGCAATATGTTCCTGACCGGATTTACCAACGTAAAAATTATGTGAAAAATATAGAAAAAAAATGACAAAAAACAGGTCTAGTGGAACATGTATGTAAATAAAACACAGCATAGGTTTGATTTTGATGGAGTTGAGGTGCATGCATAGGGAATCAAGCGTATATAAGAGAAGAATGCTTGAAGCCATGTCAATTTAAGAGAATATTGATAAGACTGTAAATTTTAAAAATGACTCCAAAAATTTAAACAAATTCTATGGGGAAATTCCAACTAAAATTAATAATTGATTTTCCTAATATTAAAAGAAGTTATATGTCTGGTAATTTATATAAAAATTTATATTATGAATTTTAAAATTTTAGAAAATTAATAAATAATAAAATACGAATATGAATATGATATGAACGAGTATGAATTTTAATCATGATTTTAATTAATATTTTCAAATTGTTTATTTAAGTAACCGTGAAGTTACATGTTGGAGGGGATAAGGGGACTAGTAAAATAATCCATTTGACTGTGACACCTAAAGTGACTACAGTTTTTAACTAGTAAAAAGATTATTAATTTTTGACAAGGGTAGTCAGCCTATTTTATTTGAACAATTGTGGTCACAGGTGGGTAAAAACATATTTCATCACTTAATTGTTATTGTAATTTGTTAAGTTCAAAAGTATTGAAATTCTAAATTTTAGGCCTTCTTCTTGAAAATGGCTTAGTGCCGAAACGTTGAACCGAATATTGTAAACATATTGTGAGGTTAATAAAGGATCAATTTTTTTTTTTAAAAACTTGACTACTATCTGCTTAGCCTCAAGACTAATATAAAATTATTATAAATATTATTGTTAATGCCGCTTGGATTATAATCACTCCATCATGATCTACCTATCTGGTGTAAGAAGAAACAAGAATGTTTAAGAAATAAGATATTCGATTTGTGAGTTATTGAAGACGGGAAGCGAAATTAAAAATCTGCCGATTGCCAATAACTTAATTATCGAGTCCCTTTTAGGTTGGCAACAAGGCATCTTTTTCAGTTTATCACATTATTTGGTACAG